>JAJPUD010001462.1:217028-275332 GCA_023553655.1 Myrmecobius fasciatus | reverse complement strand
TATAGTAGTCCAGATAAAAAGTGATAAAGGCAATGACCAGACCATGTGAGTGGAGAGAAAGAAAAAGATTCAAGAGATTTTGTGGATGTGACAAAAATTGGCTATTGATTAATAAATGCTTGTAGATTGGTTGTAGAGATGGAGAGTAAGGAAGAAGGTAGACTCATGGATTTAATTTAGAATTGTGAACTGAAGCAACTGGAAGGAATTTAAAAAAAAAAAGGAAAATTTGGAGAAATGGACAGGTTGGGATGTGGGGGAAGATAATAGTAAGTTTGAGAAGCCTATGGGACATCTATGTGGAATGTCTAGCACTTAGTTGATAATGCAAAATTTGACTTCAAGAAAGAGATTAAAGCTATTTTACATAAATTTAGGAGTCAATTGTAGAGAGATCATTGAAGCCAGGGAAATTAATAAGCTTGCCAAGAAAAGAGGGTTCAGGACATTGCTTTGGGCAACACCCAGAATCAGTAGATTAATTAATTATTAATGTTGAAAGGAGCCTGAGAGAGCAGTCATACAGGTAGGAAGAAAACCAGGGGAGAACAACATAAGGAATACTAAGAGAGGAAGTAGTTTCTGGGGAGAGGAGAGAGAGTTGGCCATGTGTAAAACTACAGAGAGGTTAAGGAAGATGAGGACTTTAAAAATTGGATTTAGCTGTTGGATTTAGCAATTAAGGGAACACTGGTACCATTGGAGAAAGCAGTTCTTGGGGATTGATAGTTGTGGAAGCTAGACTACAAAAGAGATAAATGAGAGGTGAGATTGTGCTGGCAGTGAAGATAAGTAGTTATTTTTGTTTCATTTTTTCCCCAAAAGTTTGACTAAGAAAGAGAAGAGGAGGAGTTTTCTTTCCAATCTCAAGGGTCAATTAAAGTTTTCTTTAAGGATGTGAATTACCTGGGCATGTTCGTAGGCAGCAGAGAAGCACCCAGTACATAAGAAATTAAAGATGAGAGACATAGGGAATGATTAAAGGAACAATCTCCTAGAAGAGACAGAGAATGGGATCAAAGTTATAGAGCTTTGGGTTTTTCCAAGTGTAAAAACCCTTTGGAGCAAAGCAGAGAATGGGGAATGAAGTGAAGGGGTTTTATGCTGTGGGATCAAAGAAAAGTGGTAGCTCATGATAGATGACCTAGATTTTCTCATTAAAGTAGAAGGCAAGGATCTCTGCTCAGGAATAATTCCCAAGAATCATTCTTTTTTATAGAAAATTTTCCAGGTGTTAATTTCTTTCAGTGATTTCCTAAATTTAGAGAACTTTAAAAAAAAAAAAACCCAAAAGAACAAAACTCATGTTTAGTATCTTCATTCAACATTGTGAACATAGAATCATAGATTTAGAACTGTCTCCAAAATCCACTATACTGATACCTCATCTGTTATGTAACAGAACATACTAAAACCTCCCAAATGAGTGGATCTTTTCCTGGTTTGGGGGGTAAACATTGGTAGTTGGTTCAGACTTCTCCTTTATGGTGATTAAAAAACCTGCCCTTTTTTTTAAGCATATAATCAGTAGTTGCTCCTTGTGAAGTCTTCAGTAGACAGTGGTTCCCGTGGTCATACTTATTTTGTTATTATCCTTTGAACTCTATCCCTCCCAGTCTGTAGGAAGCAGCTACTCCTGAGAAAGAGCAAAGTGGGTAATTGGTGATGGAGTCAGGGTGTGGCTGGGTTGGTGCCACTTCTTCCTGTGAATCATTAGGCTCTGCATTGATGGGATACACACCACCATCCCATCACTGACTTTTCCTGCTGTGACCTCTCCCAGTGCATAAGACTCGAAGGCTTTTTAGCTTGTGATTTTCTTCCAGAAGTCTTTGGACTATTGTGTAAGTTTGATTCAGGCCAGACCAGCTTTTTGGATTGCCAGTTCAGTTCAAAACTATTTTATGAAGTAACTGGGGACCTTGCAGTGATTGTCCTGCAGGTACCTGGTGGAGCCATGACGACTCAGGGGATGAAAGTTAGAAAAGATCTTTTGTGAAGCATGTAGGGCTGTCTTTTAAATGGGTGAGGAGGCAAAGTGACTGGATCAGGGTTACCCAGCCAGGAAGTGTCAGAGCAAGACCTGGGTCTTCTGCAAGACCCTTTCTATGACACTAGCTTGCCTTCTTGGTAGACACTTAAAGTGACCTCTGTTTTCCTGACTATGTAGACAATAAGACATTTGCACAGATGAGAGCCATTGAGTTGGTGCTCACATGTTCTATAGAAAGTCCTTTCTGTAGTTTGATGTAGAAGGCTGCTGAAATTCCTTTGAATTCTAAAATTCTGTGGCAGGCTTGATTTGTGTACTTACTTGATTGTTTTTCCTAGGGTGATTCTTTTGTCTCTTCCATATTTTGTTAGCTATCTTTATTCTTCCTACCAAAATCAAAAGATTATATAGTCTGGTAGAAATAGCCTGAGAGTCAGTAAGCAAAATTCACAAAAAGCAAAAGTCAGTTCCTGCCCTTGAAGAGCTGACAATTTAATGGGAAGACAACTGCAAGCAATTATATACAAATGATCTATATATACCCAATAAATTGAAAATAATCACAAAGGGAAGGCACTAACATTAATGGGGATTGGGAAGAAGGTGGGATTTTAGCTAGAGCTTAAAAGAAGCCAAAAATCAAAGGTAAGGAGAAAGAGGATTCCAAACATCAGAGACAATTGATGGAGTATTTTATTCAAAAAATAAACAAGCCAATGTCACTAGATTGCAGAGTATGTGATCGGGGGTGTAAAGTATAAGAAAATTAGGAGAGATCAGGTTAGGAATGACTTCGAACACCAGAGAATTATAGCCTTTTTTTTCCTAGAAGTTAGGGGTTTATTGAATAAGGGCAAGGGGGGGGGGAAATTGTACTTTAGGAAGATTAATTTTTCAGCTGAGTGAAAGATGAACTGAAATTCCTTCTAACTCTCAATCTCTGTTAGGCAAGTCAGTTCTAATCCCAACTCTATCACTAATTGTGATTTCCTCTGTAAATTATGTCTACATTCAAAAAGATAATATGAAGTCAGTTCAGAAGAAAGTTGTCATATAGATACAGAATTATTTTTGTTTCCTTTAAGAGCTCAAATGAATCATCTCATAACATAGTGAGCCCTGTTGTCCAAGTAAGTTATAAGGATAGAAATGATTTGGTAATATGGTTAGTGTTCAAAGCATGTTATCAGCATTGGATGGATAATGGAATTCCTTTGGAATGTATACAAAATATTGATTTAGAGATTTAGATATCACAGCTTACGTATTAAGAAGCTTTCCCTTTCAATACATTTCCTTTTTAGGTGACAAGTCAAGATAAGGAACTGCACAAAAAAATCCTCAGTATCATTCAAGATGATTGCCAGAAACCAAGGCGTAAGTTGTACAAATAGATCCTTTGATGATATAAGAAGGGTACATTTGTTGCCAATGTATATATAAAAGTATAGACTACAATGTGGTGTAGCAAAGAGGTAGAAGCTTTAGTTCCTGCTCCACTCCTACCAGGCTATATGATAATGGGAAATTCCCTTGATTTCTCTGTACCTTAAGTTTTTCATTTCTAAGATTACAGACAGGCTAGATGAAGTCTATGAACTTACTAGACCTATATTTTTACTGGTAGATGATTGAGGAGGCTCAGGAATAAAAATTGGAGTGACCTCCAAACGCCCTTCGAACTCTCAGATTTGTGGTTTCTTTAAAACCAGGATTCAGATTCTGACCTTTATTTCCTGTAAATTAAATTTTCTGTAAAATCTTGAGCAGATTATTATTATTATTATTTTTGCTGAGGCAGTTGGGGTTAAGTGACTTGCCCAGGGTCACACAGCTAGGAAGTGTTAAATGTGAGGTTACATTTGAAATTATTTTTGTTTCCTTTAAGAGCTCAAATGAATCATCTCATAACATAGTGAGCCCTCTTGTCCTCCTGACTTCAGGGCTGGTGCTCTATCCACTGTGCCACCTAGCAGCTCCTTGAGCTGATTATTTAACCTCTCAGGGTTTAAGTTACCTCATTAGAATATAAAATGAGGTGTGGGGGGGTTAGATTTAGATGTTCCTGAAGGTCTTTTCCCAGTTCATAACCTGTGATCTTGTAAATGCCAAAGATTCCCTAGTTCTATCATAATTTCCTGATTCTTTTGTCTTTGGAACCAAGCCTATTTTTCCATATATAAATTTCAAAATTAATGAAATTATACTGAGCACTGGATCTCATTAACATACTAAATATGACTTTTAGCAAGGAACAACCATCTTAGAAACTGAATCCTTAAGGGGTCATCTAACTCTAATCTCTATCCCTGCCCCCTTTTGCATACTAATGAGGAAACTGGGGTTCAAAGTGGCCAAGCATTTTACTCCAGATTGCACAGGTAATATATGGCAACTTGGTCCTCATATCTCTAAATCCAGTACTCGTGCTATACCACATTGCTTACCATCAAAGGTTGGAAAAATTGGTTTGGAAAGTCATTTACTTTAATAGAGTTAGGTCAGCCTCTAGTGGTTAAGATATCAAATTGTAGAGTAGGCAACACCCATATTCTCACGATTACAGGAAGTTTTAGTTTTTTAGTTTTTTTTTTTCCAAAATACATTTTCAACATTCACCCTTACAAAACCTTGTGCTTTTTCTCCCTCCCTTTCCCCCATCCCCCTTAATTAGATAGCAAGTAGTATAATATATGTTAAAGATGTTAGTCACTTACTTTAAAATCCTTATCTAGAATATGCTATTTTAAATGGTAGTTTCACAAACAACTTAAATGTGTCTTTGTGTGTAGGTGACCTTGGCTGCTCTACACGAGTGCACAAGGCCTAGCAGGTTCTATCAAACAGGAAAGCTTTGGCACACTCTTATCCAAGGACCAACCTAGGGAGAACAGAAGCTTGTTGGCCACTAGGTGATAGAATATTTTTTAGGCCATGGCAACCCATGAAATAGACATAAAGCACAGTAATTCTCAGTATACATTTCAGTTTTGGGGTGCAGTTTCTCCGATGGAGATAGGGTCAGTATTTCTCAAATAATCTCTTTTTCCCTTAAATCAGAATTGTGGAGAGGAAATTGAGAGACATTTCATGCCCCTATTTTAGAAAGGAATAATTCTTCCATTAGCACTGAATACCTACTATGTGCAAATTCTACTGAAAATGTTGGTGGGGAGGAAATTCCTTGTCTGGAAAGAATGGCTTCTATGAGCTCAGTGACCAAGGCTCATATCCCTCATGACTTTCTGTCATCTGAAAATTTCAGCTCCAGAAGCTTATATCTACCCATGCCTGACTCAGGGCAGAGAGGAGCATGGAGGTTTAAACTGGTCTTTACAGTGCCCAACCCTGTTTAGCTTTGAAGAACTGATGAGATCACAGTGCAGGCAGGCAGGATTGTTGTACTTGAAAGGGAGCACAGAGGGACCTGTTAGTGCAGGGCATTCTCTTGTCTTGTTTTTATTCCCTGGCTCACATCTTATTCTCTTATGATTTCAGAGCCGTAGGCACCAAGCTTGTTTAAGATTAAAAGAAAATGTTGCCTTTCTTTTGGGTTCATCTTTGGAATTTTGAATGGGATGATTTAATCGTGATGCCAGAGCATCAGTGCGACATATATTTCATTGGAGAAAAAGAGGTATAAGGGTCTACATTCTTCAGGAACTGATGTGTGCTCGTTAATCACTTAGCTGGATCTGCATTAAGACCAGAATTGACTGAAGTTAGCTAAGAGCCTAGAGAAGCAAATGGGAAAAAAATGCATATCTCACTTCTTACAAAAACCAAATGACCTTTTGTCACCTGCAGGGATAGCATTTCTTAGGCATTTCTCACTGAGCAGGGCAGCTCCTGCAGGTTTCTGTCTGCTGAACAGGCTCTGCCAATCACATGATAAATATGAGTCTTGTTATTAAGCCATCATTGAATTGTCTGAAACTAATAAATTTTTCAAAAGTGAATCCAGTAGGGTGATGAACTGATACCACCTATTAAACAATAACCAATTATTCTCCACCTCCAACAAATTAAAAAAAGCCCAAACCTTCTTAGTGACTCTGTTAGAAGCTGATTGCTGCCTCTGATGCTCAAGAAATAGTTATTCTGTTGTGTTTTATTTTTTCTCGTTAACAGAAGGATTTGAAACAATGCTCCTCAATGAGTTTCTTGGCAACAGCTTGCTTGGAACACTAGAATCATAAGAGTTATTTTTATGTCATTACTAGAAATGGGAGGCACCTCAGAGTAAGGAATGTAGAAGGGCAGCTTCCATGTCCAGAAAACTTGGGTTTAAGTTCTATCCCTGACATATGGTGGCTGTTTTGTATGACTCTGGGCCAATCATTTAACCTCTCAGTGCTCTGGAAAATTCTCTAGGACTTTAAATTGAAAACCAGATTGAGACCTAAATTGTAGAGAGAATTTTTTTTTTCTTTTTTTTGCTGAGGCAATTGGGGTTAAGTGATTTGCCCAAGGTCACACAGCTAGGGAATGTTAAGTGTCTGAGATCAGATTTGAACTCAGGTCCTCCTGACTTCAGGGCTCTATCCACTGCGCTACTTAGCTGCCCCGAGAGAATTTCTTCTCTAAGTTTTCCAGACTGACTTTAGGATATAACCCAGCATTAGGATAGCTGGTTATAATAAGTTTGGGAGCTCTAATGTTGCTAGCCAGCAATTTCATCAGTAACGTATTAAGTGTGCCCATCTCTCCAAAGAAGAAAGAAATTATATACAAAAAAGGTGTAGAGGCTGAATTGGAGATTGGCTCAGAAGGAAGGCACTAGCATTAAAAAGGACCAGGAAAGGCTGCTTCAGTGAGTGTCAGAGATGGGAGTGGAACTGAGAATTAGAGGAAGCCAGAGAAGTGGGGAGGCAGAGATGCTGGAGGAGGAAAAGCATTCCAGGCTCAGAGGTTGGCCTGTGACCGTCGAAAGAGTTGGGAGACTGAGTCATGTTTGAGGCACCTGGTCTCACTGGATTGTAGCATGTGTTGAAGGAGAGAAGAGTATAATAAGGTAGAGACTTGTTTGCCCTTAATCCTCTTCTCTCCAGTTTCTTCAGTGGAACATAAAAAAATTTTGAGTTTTCTCACCAATTTACTCATCTCCCTAATAAACTGAAAATAACTTCTCCCTTCCTTGAACTTTTAGAATATTAATGACATTTTTATTTGTTCAATCAATAGCATTTATTAAGTGCTTACTGTGCGCCAGGCCCAGTAATTAGCTGGATACAAAGAAAAGGCACAAAAACAGTTCTTGCCCTCAAGGAGGGCATATGCATGAATTGGTACAATAAAGATATGTGCCCAGGAGATGGGAGATAACTTTATACAGCTAGGGAGGGACCCAGACAAAGCTCCTTTAGTAGATATTTGAACAGTCTTGAAGAAAGCCAGAGACACTTTGAATTACACTTCTCCATGTACCTATCTTTATCTCTCTTATTTAACTGCTCTTTGAAGATCAGGATCATACCTTGTTTATAATAGCTTGCTCTGTGGCTTGTACTTAGTGAGTACTAAATGCTTGGATGAATTGATTAGCAATGTTTTATATTGAATTTTTAAAGAATTCCTGCTAGAATTGTACTAAGATTCTCTTTCCTGTTTTCAGAGGAGATAGTTCATAATATTTGGTAAATAAATTTCTTATAATAAGAAAAGCCAACTTTATATATATTTTAAAATTTGCAAATTTACATATGTATTATTTGAGCCTCATCTATATGAGATGGTTAATATAGATGTTATTCTTTTTTAACAGATAAGTAAACTGAGTTATAAAAGGTTAACTAACTTGAACAGGGTCACATAGCTAATAAATATGGAAGCTTGATTCATCAAGTGATGAAATAGCAAAATGGTGATTAAACAGACCATACCACTAATCTTTTTAAATTTTAATTTCATTTTTTTCAATTAACAAACATGTATTTTTTCCTTCTTTCCACTCTATCTACCCCCAATCAAAAAATTGGGGGGGGGTGGAACCCTTCTAACAATAAACAAACATGTAAATTTCTACAATGACTATGTCCCCAAAAATGTTGTCCTATACTTCACTTTGAGTCCAACACCTTTTTGAAAAGAAGAGGGTAACATGCTTCATCATCAGCCCTCAAGAGTCATAGCTGGTCTTTGTATTGCTCATAGTTCTCAAAACTTATGGAGTTGTTTTTCGTTAATGTGTTTATTATTGTATATATTGTTTTCCTGGTTCATCTTTCTTCATTTTGCATCAGTTCATTACAGTCCCCCCAGCTTTCCCTGAAACTATCCCTTTTGTCATTTGCTATGGTATGATAATGTTTTATTTAATTTGTATACCATAATTTATTCAGCTATTGTATCCCCAATCAATAATCTTGAAACAAATCAAGTTAACATTCATTAAACATCTGCTGTATATGAAGCATTCTTCCTGGTGTAAGAATCAAAAATGAAAAATGACCTGTCCTTAAAAGCTTAGCCTACTCTGGAAATATCCCTTCTACACAGTAAAAACAATATAAAGCAAAGCATAAAGCATGAAAAACTAGAGAGAGATCCAAACAAAAGTGCTTTAGGGAAAATTGAGAAGGGCATAAACAACTGCAGCTGGGAAGCTATGAAGGCTTCATGATGGAGGAGATACTGAGTTAGACCTTGAAGAGGAGAAAAGGATTTCAGCAGAGGAAGATAATGAGTGAGTTAGAAGGAAGCAGGGGAAAATGAATATGTCATGGTAGGAAATAGCAGAATGATATCAGGTAATGGGTAGTATTCCCACTCAAATACATCAGAGAGAATAATGTAAAATGTCTGGAAAGATAGGTTGGAGGACCTTAAATGTCACAATAAGGAATTTGCACAGAAAGTCCTGGAAGTTTTTTAACTGGGAGGAGACATGGTCAGACTTGTGCACTGGAACATTGTGAACAGGAGCAGGTCATTGAAAATGTGGAACTGGAGCCAGTGCACTATATCTCAGGATATATATGAGCTTGGTTCTGATCCATCAAACGGAATCAGCTTTTTTAGATCTTATAGTATATATATAGGTGTACAGATAAACTTCAGATAAGATACTCCACGAGAAAGTACCTGAAAAAGTATAAAGTATTAGATTACTATTATTATTTTCTATACTTTAAAACCTAAAGCCAAATGTGCCATGGAAAATACACCAAAAATTGTGTCTCCTCAGCCAGGTGTCCTCCCCTAGAAGCCATGCAAAGGCAAACCTCCAGGGAGGCTCAGTGGGACCATTAAGTTCCCACACAGGGAACAGAGATTGACTGTTGATCAGTTCCTTGGGAGTGGGAAGGACACACATTTCCCTGTCACTAAAATGTCTTGCCACTGGCTTTCCAAAGACTAATTGAGAAGTGTCAATATTTTAATGGTATGACATCATCAACTTATAGGAAATTATTTTGACTATGTTACCTGCCATGTGTCCCTCAGGGTAACTACAAGGAAAGTGCTTTTGCAAACCTCAGAGCATTTGTATAACTATAATCTGCTACTGATGAAGATGGTAATGATAAGGATTATTTCAGAGGAACGATTCTGGGTCCCATAGCTCAAATGTAGCTGCAGAATGCAGTGGCTGGATCATCTGAAGAAATATTCTGGTAACCATAGGGACCCATTATAGAGGACCAACTGGGTAAGGAGGCACTTTAGGAAGCACCATGAAGGTTCTGTTCTAGCTTCCAATTCTGTAATGCTTGTTCTGTTTCACACTTCTGAACCCATTTTACAGATCCAGCTCTATAAATCCAATGCAATACCAACAGTTAGACTTGCCCTATCTGATTCAAAGACTCCCTCTCCACTCCGGGACTCGTGAGGGGGAATGCGATTTAGGGATTTCTCTTGGAAGTGCTCTTTTCTCCTTGTCTTCATCAGTAAGTCATGATTCTTGCAGGACACCACACTGACACAGACCCTTACCATTTCCTTCCTCCCTGCTGTCCATTTGTGTGTATGCTGGAGGTAGAGGTGGAAGCTTTGGATGGGAAGATAATGCTTGTAGTTGGTGCCAGCGGCACTTCGCTAGTGCTTTGCCCTTTGTGGCTCTCTGTTGTAAGCAGCGGCTTCTTTGTCTTTTCTACACAGTCCTCCTTTTGGAAGGCCCTTGGGGAATCTGCCAATGGGAATTTGGAGTTTCTTAATCCCCTGGAGCAGGGTGAGGAGGATGAGGTAATTCCACCGTTAGTACAATAATAGGCCCTCTCACCAATCTCTCTCTCTCTCTCTCTCTCTCTCTCACTGCCTGTGAGGGACGGGTGCTAGACCCCCTCCCCAAATTCACTGATCAGAGGCCTCTTCAGGTGCCAAGAGAAAGCGAGGCCCAGCACACCCAGGAGGCATCCCAGCTCCCTCCATGTGCTCCACCTAGGAAAAGGCCCAAGCCCTTTTATTGGGTAGTGTCTGCTTCCTGTGGGTCATGTCACTTCCTGTGACTTCCTGCACCCCAGGGTTCAAGGCCTAGTCTTCTGGCTCTGAGAATAGGGATCATGTGACTTGGGCCTAGTCTCAGACTGAGAAAACTTCATCCAGTCAGTCCTACTCACTCCCCTACTCAGTGAACTAAATGAGTCTCCAAAATGGTCTGGTCTTTCCTCTGTTTCTATCTTCATTCACGCCAAACTCCTTCCTTCCTTCGTGCCTTTGCTTAAGCTGCACAGCCCTGGGTTCCCGCTTCTGGCCAGTCCCGCCTCCTTGACCAGGCCCTCCCGAGCCCGCAGTGATGGCCTTTTCTGGCTTTCTGCAGTACTGGTGGGCGCTGCTTGTGGCCTTTTTGCCAGCTTTCATGCCTCCCTACTAGAAACGAAACATTGTGTGTTGCTCTGCCCACAACCCCTGGCAGAGCCGAGGACCACATAGCCACTCTAAGAATTTGCTGAAGGGATGAATGATCTCATGGCCATAGAGGCCGCCCAGATAGTTTCCAGTGTTAGTGGGAGTGGTAGAACAGAACGGCCACTGGGTGGCAGCATTAGCACGTGTTTCTTAGTTTAAGCCCGCGTTCTTGAAGATCTGGCCAGAGGAGCCAGCCCATAGTGACATGGCTCTCGGATGAATGAGACCTTGCGTGGTGAGCTGACCAGATTTGCAGATGGCACAGAGCTGGAAAGAGGGCAAACCTGGTGGCTGGGAGTGAGAAGGCCTGGAACACAGGGCCAAGCTAATTACAGTAGCTAACACGAGGGCCTTACGTTGGTGATTTCTCAGGAACCATAAAGAAACCGAAGCTGAGCCAAGTAAAATGACTTGCCCAGGGCCCCATGGCCAATAAGTATCTCCGGTGGGATCTCAACGCCACAGTGCCCCCAGCTGCCTCAAATAAGATACAGTTATAATAGTGATACGTGGGATGTGAAAGGGTGGAAGTGCGGCTGGACATCATCGTGTCTGAAAAAAGGCCCGAGGAGAGCCCCGAAAAAAGCTCCTCCTCTCTGGCCAAATGCAGAGACAGCTATCCGGAGCCCGAGAAGTGACCGTAACTCTTGATTCTCATAATTCCTGACAGTTACTCTGTCTTGGGTCATGAGGGCTTCCTTAGGCCAGGGCGTAAGGTTACATTGGGAACATTATCATTCAAAGAATGTTGGGTTTGGAGGCCAAGGGTATATTTAAATCCTAACTTTTGACAAGAAATCTCACCTCTCTAATGCCTGTTCCTCACCTGAAAAACTAAGGAATTGCGTGCTCCTTTATAACAAAGAAAAACACTTAAGACCAGCTAATAAAGGGAGGACCTCTGACAGTGTAAGCCCTTTCACTTTCCAGTTAATTTCCCAACAGTTTACATAGAGAAGTGAAGTGTTTGAGCACCATGTTTTCCAGGACCTTGATTGGTTATTGCAGTTAATCTGACACCACTGGCTTTTATGACGGCATACTTTCAGGGAAATAGGAGATATGTTAATAATTGTTGTTCAGTCATGTCTGACTCTTCATGGCCCCACTTGAGGTTTTCTTGGAAAAGAAAGATACTAGAGTGGATTACCATTTCCTTCTCCAGCTCACTTTACAGATGAGGAAACTGAGGCAAACAGAGTGAAGTGACTTGCCCAGTTCACACAGCTAGTGTTTGAGGCTACATCTGAACTCACAGACGTGTATCTTCCTGACTCCAGGGTTGGTGCTCTATCCACTCTGCCATTTAGCTTCCCTTATGGGATATTGGAATGAGTGTCAAGTCTTAGGTTCCAGTCTTGGTTTTGTGTTTGCCATATGGCAAGAGTTTGGGCAGATCCCTCTCTTTAAGCCTCACTTTCCCCATCTTATAAAGTCAAGGAGCTAGATCATATTTAAGATACCTTCCAGCTCTAAAAATCCTAGCATTATACTAGAAAGATTTCAGGAAGAAAGAACATCATTAAAGTATAGATCAAAAGGAATGAAGAATTCTGAGTACTGGAAGGTCGCAACCTTCTAGTTGTAACCAGAGGTGATTCCTTGTTGAAAGTTCCTAGGAACAGGTTCTTTGGGTGAGAAGTTCAGGTAATGATGAGGATGGCCTAATTCTTCTCATCTTTTTCAATGGGGCTCAGTAAAAATGGTCCTAGAACAAATCATTATCCTGCTGTTACTTTTCTCTGATAATCAGTGTTCTGAAGATTCTTGCACAAGTGGATAAAATAATGGTCTTTTAGAGTGGAATAAAAATATTAGAATGTACATATGTACCTAGCCTTACAAGAAGCATCCTGGTCACATTTCCCTTAAGAAATAGGTGATACTGGGGCAGCTAGGTGGCGCAGTGGTTAGAGCACCAGCCCTGAAGTCAGGAGGACCTGAGTTCAAATCTGGTCTCAGACACTTCCTAGCTGTGTGACCCTGGGCAAGTCACTTAACTCCAATTGCCTCAGCAAAAAGCAAAAAAAAAAAAAGAAGAAGAAAGAAATAGGTGATACTATTGATCAGAGAAATGCAAATTAAGACAACCCTGAGGTACCACTACACACCTGTCAGATTGGCTAAAATGACAGGAAAAGATAATGACGAATGTTGGAGGGGATGTGGGAAAGCTGGGACACTGTTACATTGTTGGTGGAACTGTGAACAGATCCATATTTTCTGGAGAGCAATTTATAACTATTCTCAAAAAGTTATCAAACTGTGCATACCCTTTGACCCAGCAGTGTTTCTATTGGGCTTATATCCCAAAGAGATCTTAGAGGAGGGAAAGGGACCCACATGTGCAAAAATGTTCGTGGCAGCCCTTTTTGTAGTGGCTGGAAACTGGAAACTGAATGGATGCCCATCAATTGGAGAGTGGCTGAATAAATTATGGTATATGAATATTATGGAATATTATTGTTCTGTAAGAAACAACCAGCAGGACGATTTCAGAGAGGCCTGGAGAGACTTGCATGAACTGATGCTAAGTGAAATGAGCAGAACCAGGAGATCATTATACACGGCAACAACAATACTGTATGATGATCAATTCTGATGGACTTGGCTCTCTTCAACAATGAAATGTTTCAAACCACTTCCAATTGTTCAGTGAAGAAAACAATATACACCTAGAGAGAGGGATGTGAAATGTGGACCACAACATAACATTTTCATGCTCTCTATTGAGGTTTGCTTGCATTGTATTTCCTTTATCTGATTTTTTTTCTTTTTTCTTTTTTTTTTATTAAAGCTTTTTATTTGTATAACATATGTATGGGTAGTTCCCCAGCATTGATCTTAATAAAGCTTTCCATTACAAATTTTATCCCCAGTCCCCTCCCCTCCCCTAGATGGCAGGAAGTCCACTACATGTTAATAATGTTGAAATGCTTGAGAAGTTATGCAAGAAAAATCCTATCTACAAGAAAAAAAAAGAATCAGAGAAAGGCAACACAATGCAAGCAGATGTCAATAGAGCTTATTTTTTTTTTCTTGTAGATACAATTTTTCTTGCACAACAATGGTAAGTGTGGAAATATGTATACATATATTCGATTTGTCAAGTATTTTAACATAATTAACATGTAGTGGATAGCCTGCCATCTAGGGGAGGGGTGGGGAGTAGGGGGAAAATTTGTAACAGAAAGCTTTGTAAGGGTTAATGTTGTAGAATTACCCATACATATGTTTTGCAAATAAAAAAAAAAATAGGTGATATACATTTCATCTTATTCCCATTTAATTTTAATCTCCTTTGCCAAGTCTTTATGATTTGAAAACTTCATCATTTAATGTCTCAGTCATCCCAGAGGTGGTGAGTGTTTGGTATGATGACATATATTTAGAATGCCATTCTTAAGTATTCATGAATCATTATGTCCAGGAATTGTGGACAATGGTTTGGTCTGTGATTTGGCCTGGTTCTAATACATTTTATTGGATAATTTTTTGAGACATATACTTGTAGTATGGGGATTTGCTATTGTCTGGTACATGAAGAATAGTCAGTTAATAATCAAGTAGTAAGTGCTTACTACATGCCAGGCATAATGTGAAGCACTGATCATGAATATCCAATAGATGATACCAGCTATCGGTCACATCTTACTAAGTATATAGTAGATGCTCGATTTGTATAGTCTGCAGTGATGTACTACCCACTTGTTATTGCTATTAATGATATTTACATAGTGCTTCAATCTTACAATGCACATTATCATATTCGATCCTCACAGTAACCCTGTGAAATAAGCAATACAGGCATTAACCTCATTTTATAGATTAGAAATCTGAGATGCAATGAAGTTGTGACCTGCCTGTGATCACAGAACTAGTAAATATCACAGGTGGGATTTGAACCCAAATTTTCCTGACTACATCCAGTTGTTCAGTCCATTAGACCAAGCTGCCACAAGCATAATTTGCTTTTCAGTATGAGACAGAAGAGCTCTTTTTTTAAAATAGTATTTTATTTTTCCAAATACACAAAATTAGTTTTCAGCATTCACCTTTGCAAAACCTTGTGTTCTAAATTTTTCTTCCTGTCTCCCTCCTTCCTCCTCCCCAAGACAGAAAGCAATCCAAAATAGATTGAATATGTGCAGTTCTTCTAAATGTATTTCCATATTCATTGTGCTACAAAAGAAAAATCTGATCAAAAGGGGAAAAAAAGAGAAGGAAAAAAAAGCAAACAAAAAAGGTGAAAATACTATGCTTTGATCCACATTCAGTCTCCATAATTCTCTCTCTAGAAGTGGATGACATTTTCTATCTATTGGAATTGTCTTGAATCACCTCATTGTTGAAAAGAGCCAAGTGCATCAGAGCTGATCATCACATAATCTTGTTCTCTTGGTTCTGCTTACTTCACTCAACATCAGTTGGGAAGAGCCTTTCTTAGGTAAGGATTTGCAGACATGTCCCAGCTCATCAGTCTGTTTCTTTTCTTCCAACAGATTCTGAGAAAGGTTGCCATTTCCTTCACATCTTGTCCTGTGCTCGCCTGCATCATGACCCCAGCATGAGTGAAGCGATGCTGCAGAAGGTTTTGGATGTCCTGGAAGATAAGAGTGAGATAGTCAGCACAATGGAAAGATACTACACAGTGTTCTGAGAGGAAGGAATTAATTCTGAGGCAAGATAGCCTCTTAGACCAGAGTTGTACCCATCAAGAAATCTGCTTTTGAAACAAGTCCCTTAAGGGTATAGGAGATGGAATTCTTTTATCACATTTTAAAATATTTAAGTGGCTACAACTTTGGTAGAAAGTCACTTTACACTGGAATATGAAAGCAATTACTGTTGAAAATACAGTTTGATTTGTGTCAATTAGTGACCTTCTCTAGTTTGTAGTGGGGAGGAGGGAGATAGCTTGGAATTTTAAATGTAACAAAAAAATAAATTTTTTTAAAAAAATACAGCTTGGTTGTTGTGAATAATATAAACCCTTCAGCAATCCACACTGACTTTATAAATGTCCATATGGTTCACTGTGTTTTAATCATCACCAACCAGAGTATAAAAATAAAGTTGATGGATTGCTAAACAGACACTCTGAACTAATGTCCCTTTGCCTTGTTTAACTAGGGACATTACTAGCTAATGTGTTACTTTATAGTATAATCAGTTCATTCAGGAACTTAAAAAATATAGCAACAAACTGCATAGCTACTAAGTTCAGCATATAATTTCACAAAATACCCCAAGTTGGCAAGAATGGGCTGTTTCTCACACAAGACCCTGTCTTTCCAATGTCTTACATTTTTATTGGTTGTCCCCATTTTGCTTCTGCTTCCTGACTTCAAATGAAAAAAAAAAAAGTCTCTTGCAAGATTATCTTGGTTTTAGTTCTCTAGTTCTCTCTGTTGATTATCACTTTATTCTATGTATATTGTTTATACATAGTTCCTTATACATTGGTGTCTTCCCCACCTCTCCATTAACTTTAAGCTTCTTGAGAGAAGGAATCATCTATTACATTTCTTTGTATCCCCAGCATTTAGCTTAAATATCTGGCTTGTTTAATGACTGACTCTTAATTATAAAAGAATTGCTCATCTAACCTACTGTCCTTGAGTAGTCCTCCAGCTACTGACTCAAGATCTCCAAGGAGTAGTCTCCCACCCTTTTCTTCCTGAGTCAGCCCATTCTAGCTCTAATTATTTAGGTTTTGTTTTTTTTTTTTTTTTTCTGATACCAAGCTTAAATTTGCCTCTTTGATTTCTACTAATTGCTCATATGCCTGCCTTGTGGGACCAAGCAGGAAAAGCACTACTCCCTCTCCTCAAAGAAAGCTCTTTACATACTTGGTGACACTTATCATGTACCCCTGAGTTGAGTTTTCTCCAGGCTATAAATATACTTATTCTCTTAGCTAGTCCTCCTAATGGCATGAACCCAAAGTCTTTCACAATTGTGGTTACCCTCAGCTGGGCCACTCTGTAGCTGATCACTCAGAGGGGAAGGATATGGATTCTATTCCTGGGATGGATGACACTTGAAATATCAAAGATGTGCTCGAGAATCAGTTCTAAAAGAAAAGTGCACTTTAGGTAAGAGTCATTGCAACACTGTCTTGGCTACTCAATTATCAACTATCAAAGCCATGGTTAATATATTTTAAGACTTATCAGTTTTCAAGACACCAAAGTTCTCAATAAGTTCTCAGACAGATGGAGTCATGCATTGGCATGGAGGTGAATGGGGGAATAAAAAATAGTCCAAAGTATGCACCAACTTGTCCTAGCGGGAAGGCAAGAGATCCATGTAGCACTCTGGGAAAAAAAATTAGGAGAAAAAATTGGTATTTCAATTATTTCAAAAAAGGCCCCATTGCATTTGTCTCATGTCTTGTAGCCTTTCAGTTTTGATCTAATAAACTCGTGTCTGCTAAAAATTACCTTTGTCTAGAATTGTGCATATTCTATGTGTTAAAACAATGATTTTCATTTTCAGAATTAGAGCAGAGGAGGAAAAAAAACCAGCCTTTTAGATGTACTTAATGCATAAATGCTGAAATCTAGTATCAGAGCTATCTACTATCAATATCAACTTGTCTCTGCCCAGTGCATAATAAGCAGTTATCCAAACAGAGCCATTGCTAGCAATTTTTGCATCTGGGTCATTTGGCATAAAACAAGTTGGATAATGGAGTATGGTTTTAAAGACACCAGAAACCTTAACATGCTCAGAGCAGGTAGAGTCTTTCATTACTCAGGATAAATATTAAAAGGAAGGAAAATCTGAATGATGCAGCAACTTGCCTTAATGGTGAGGGATAATAGCATTAATCTGAGACCTGAAAAATGACTGCTGGTGGTGAGGAAGTATACCTCAGGTCATTTAACAGTGTTGGAGTAGAAAGATCTAACAGTTTCTTGTCTTAACTGTTTTTGATAGCGAGGCATGAAGCTCAGCTGTATATTGGTTTGGGTTTTTTATATACTGAAGAATTGCAAATAGCACCTCCTAAATTTCTATGCCTGGTAACAGAGATCCTGTCATCTAATTCTTATTATAGTTCTAATTCAAATTATAGAAGTAATTCTAAAGTTAGAAAGGGGACCCATAGAATTGGTTCTTCAGTGTTTGGAATAGTTTCCAACTAATATGGTCAAAGGGGGCATTATATGTTCTTAAGTATTTCCTCTCAACTCTGTCGTTTTTCAGGTGACCATGTTAGTAAAAAAGGTTAAGTCATAAAAGGATTGAGAAACAAATGTCCATCTTGCCCTTAACAGGAAGACCCTGAGATGAGGCACTATAGGGAAGATTCCCTAATGACCACTCGCTTTCAGCTTATTAATAATAAGATTTATATAGCACTGGAAGGTTTGTACAATGCTTTACATGTTATTTCATTTTAACCTTTCAACAATCACATGGAGTAGATCCTCTTGTTTGTCCCTTTTGTTATATATTAGGAAACCAAAATTGACAAAGGTTAAGGGACTTGCTCAGAGTCATAGGTAATAAGGAAAGCAGGATTTAAATCACTTTAAGTTCAGCACTTGAGCCACAGCAGCACTTTCTTCTTTAAAATCCAACACTCCAATATGTTTTCTATTCCTATAACATTTAAAAAGCGTTGAAATGGTTAAATCCTTTATAAAAGTATCAGGGTAAGCAAGGAGAAACATTCAACAGGCATCTTGCTTTAGCAATCTATAAACATGTTTCAGGAGGCATGAAATAGGCTATATGGCTAAGACCAAAAGAAAGTATTTGCCATTTGTTCAAGAATTTGCTTGAAGCTCTTGGATTATGTTCATAGGGTACATCACTATGACACATTTAATTATCTGTCTACCTTTGGTGTGCAGAATGCTGGTTAAAAAGGAACACCTCTCCCCTCCTCCCCCACCTTTCTTCTCCCAAAAATGTCCAGTAATGAGAAGCCAAATTGGTTCCAGGGCTTAAAAAAGAACACATAAACATTTTTTTTCAATGGATAGCATGTCTGCAGATGTTTATTAGCTTATTTTCTAGAAATGTCATTTTATAAGAATGGTCCAGAGAAGCACTTTTATTATTTGTTTATCAAATAAAATGTGAAACATAGGGACAGAGATCCTATGAGTGGTAAAGGCCTAAAGTTACTTTTTTGAAAATCTCATTTTTAACAACTTTATAAGTTAAAAAAAAAAAAGCAACAAAACCCAAAATGAAGATGTCTGTTATCTCTAAATCTCTAATTAGTGGGTCCATGTTTATTAAGTGTACCAGAAATGGTAACTCAGAGCACAACCTGATTCTCTTATTTGTCCCTTAAACCTTTAAGTCAAAATTTAAATAAATAAGCTCAGATCCATTTGTTGGAGTCAGAGGAACATAGACCTGGATCTGAGGCTGGAAGGACTTTTCTACTGAATTAAAGTGATAAGTCTTAAATCTTAAATGTAGAGTACAGAATAAGCTTTAATCTCTATGGAAATACCCATCTTTCCTGACAGAGCCTGAACTTGTCAAATTTCAAATATTGTGGTAAAAACCCAATTTCTATATGTATGTAACATGAGACTTTTTTTGATGAGCTGCTTAATTTTCTGAACTTTGAATTTTTCCCCCTTTCTTTTTATTCTTTATTATAAGGGATGACTCAACTATCTGGGGTAGGGGTAGAGGGGAAATGCAATTAGAAATTAATCAGAATTAGTTAAAATTCTGAAGAACTGTTATTTTATTGGTTTGTATAATGATGGATACTAGCTCATTTCAGTGAGTCACCATTTCAACTATATACTGTCCTCTGCTTTTGAACCCTAAATCCCTTGTTCTTTCACCATCATTTTCCCTTGCCAAATCTCAGCCCTGGATTACTCCCATCATCCACCTCCTCAGCTTTGTTAGGTTAACAAAAAACTTTATCAAGTTGTTAGATAAACCTAGAGGAAGTACCACAACTATGTTGACTGACTACATCACAAATTCACATTCATCAACCTCAACTGAGCCATCACTCCAGCAAGACAGTTCTTTTATTTTTCCTTCCCTAAAATTGACATTCTAAATCCACAGAAAATCTATCCCAAATCTTCCTCTCCTTTTAATCTTCCCCTCCACTACCTTCTTTCCCCTTCTCTCAGTAGAGTCTTCCCTTTTTACTGAAAACATTGAAACCATTTGATATGAGTTTCTTCTCCCATTCTCTTCATCTCAAAGTCTTGTGTTCCTTTAGCTCCGACAAAGAAGTGGTCTTTCTCACCAAGGCCAGCCCCTCTGTGTGTATTTGATCGCATTCCTTCTCATCTAATGCAAAAGATTAGATTCTCAGTCATCCCTTCCCACATCTCACATTCAGCTTCTTTACCTACTGATTCTCTCCTTATTACTTTTTTTTAATAATAGCTTTTTCTTTTTCAAATTATATGCAAAGATAGTTTTCAACATTTACCTTTGCAAAACCTTCTACTCAAACTTTTTCTCCCTCCCTTTTTCCCACCCTTTCCCTTAGACAGCAAGCCATCTAATATATGTCAAACATGTGCAATTCTTCTATATGTATTTGCACATTTAAAATGCTGCACAAGAAAAATCAGATCAAAAAGGAAAAATATGAGAAAAAAATACAAGCAAACAACAACCAAAGAGGTGAAAATACTATGTTATGAACCACACAAAGTTTCCACAATCCTCTCTCTGGGTACAAATGCTTTCTTCATCGCAAGACCACTAGAACTGGTCTGAATCATCACATTGGTGAAAAGAGCCACATCCATCAGAATTGATCATTGTATAGTCTTGTTGCCATGTACAATAATCTCCTGGTTCTGCTCATTTCACTCAGCATCAGTTCATGCAAGTCTCTCCAGGCCTCTCTGAAATTGTACTGCTGGTCGTTTCTTACAGAACAATAATATTCCATGACATTCATATACCATAATTTATTCAGCCATTCTCCAATTGATGGGCATTGATGTGTGTCCCTTTCCTTCCTTTAAGATCTCTTTGGGATATAGGCCCAATAGAAACACTGCTGGTTCAAAGGATATGCACAGCTGATAACTTTTTGAGCATAGTTCCTAATTGCTCTTCAGAATTCTCCTTACTACTTTCAAACATGACTAACTTCCTCATTTTTAAAAAGCCTTTACTAGGCTTTGCTATCCTTTCATACTGTAGCCTTATATTCTTCCTCCCTTTTGCATCCAGATTCCTTGGAAAAGCAATCTACACTAGCTGCCTCCATTTCCTCTCCTTGCCTCAGATCTTTGTAATCTGGCTTTCAACTTCATCACTCTCTCTAAAGGTAAGTGTGATCTCTTGGTGGTCATATCTGATATCCTAGTCCTTTTAGACCTATCTACTACACTTGGCCACCCTCCTCTCTTAGATACTCTCCCCTCTAGATTTTCGTGACAATTCTTTCTCCTGGTTCACCTCCTAAATGTCTGACATCTCAGTCTTCTCTCTTGCCTCATCAACCATTTTCAGTCCCCTAACTCTTGAGTGTTTCCCAAGTTTCTGTCCTAGATCCTTTTCTCTATATATACTTTCTGTCTTAATAAACTCATCAGTTCATGTGGATTTTAATGTAATGCCAATCTATATCTAAACCATTTTTAGATGTCTGAATTAGCATAATCCCTCATACCTTCAGACATGTCTCTGCTCTAAAACATTTTTTTTTGGTAGTAGCAAAGAACTGGAAATAAAATAGATGCCTACTTACTGAAATATGGCTAAGCAAATTGTGGTACGTGAATTTAATGTAATGTTACTGTGCTGTAAGAAACAATGAATATGACAAATACAGAGAACGATGGGAAGACTTTCATGAACTGATAAAAAATAAAGTAAGAGAAACCAGGAAAACAATGTAAACAATGACTACAAAGTGGAAAGAGCAACCACAAAGCAATAAAAAGTAAATTATAATGATCAAAGAAAAAAATATTAGAAGTCACTTTCCCTTGCTTCTTAGTAGTGAAGAGACATGGGTGTGGGACACTGCATGTAACATCAAGCATTTTTGATAAGTTGCTTAGCTTGCTGAACTTTGAATTTTTTTCCCCCTTTCTTTTTATTCTTTATTATAAGGGATGACTCTCAACTCTCTGGGAGGAGTAGAGGAGAGATAAAATCAGAAATGTGGGTGTTGTAAAAAATGAAATATAGCAATAAAATATTTATAGCAAAACTGACAAGGGCTTAAAATAGATTCTGATTATTTCTTACTGGGAATATAATCAGGTTACCATAAGCTCCTTGGGGACTGTCTTTTGCCTCTTTTTGCATCCCTTTAATAAAAGTATATTGATTGAAATAATAAATTGCTAAGTTAGTGAATGGATCCAACCATTCTGGAGAGCAATTTGGAACTATGCTCAAAAAGTTATCAAACTGTTCATGCATGCCCTTTGACCCAGCAGTGTTTCTACTGGGCCTATATCCCAAAGAGATCTTAAAGGAAGGAAAGGGACCCACATATGCAAGAATGTTTGTGGCAGCCCTTTTTGTAGTGGCTAGAAACTGGAAACTGAATGGATACCCATCAATTGGAGAGTGGCTGAATAAATTACGGTATATGAATGTTATGGAATATTATTGTTTTCTATGTAAATAGTATATTTTCTCAGAATCTAAGTTTCTTGAAGGAACTCTTTTCATTGTATATTTCTAGTCTCAGCCCTGGGACAATGCTTTACGTATTATATTGTTGTTTTGTAGTCATGTCCAACTCTTTGGGAGTTCATTTGGGGCAAAGATACTGGAATGGTTTGCCACTTCCTCCTTTAGCTCCTTTTACAGATGAGGAAACTGAGGCAGACAGGGTAAAGTGACTGGCCCAAGATTATATAGCTAGTAAGTGTGTCTGTAGCTCGGTCTGAACTCATGAAGATGAGTCTTACTGACTCTGCCTGGCACTTTATCCACTGTACCACCCAGCTCTTAATAAATGTTTGTTAAATGAAGATAGTTGAGTCTGGATAGAGTGTGTTCCATGAGCAAGCACTGTCAGGTAAGCAAGTTGATGAACTGGTAAGAGACATCCCTTATAGGGATTCTCAGAGGAAATCTCTGAACTGATCCTCTTACACAAACAATAAAAGTTGTTTGTTTATTTTTTAAACCTACAGCAAAAACAATTATGTGACTGAGGGGTGTGGGGAGGGGGATGTTTGGAGATTATTTTATAGGTACAATTGTGCTGGGAAAGAGGATGATTTGTATACCAGAGGAGGCAAGGGGAGATATGTCATTGCAATTTGTTCTGCCCACCCTACTGCCCCTCCACAATGGGGGCATCCTGAGGAGAAGCCTTCTACCACTTAGATCTGTGGATAAAGTACATTTATCTAGTCCAGCCAGGGACTTCCAAGGTGAAATCCTAGTCAAAAAGAAATCTTTGTAAGGAACACTGATGGAAAATGTAGCAAGGAGCCTAAATCTCAAAATTCCCTAACGACCACTTCAATTGCTTGGCCACCCTCCTGCCCAAGTAGTCTGTGTAATTGTACAGTAATGGCAGCCATTACAGAGAAGCCAACCATGTCCTGTTACTGGCTGGAGCCTCTAAGTGACCAGATGCCAAAAACCATTGATTCAGGAAAACTGCCCAGAGACCTCATAAAGAGAGAAAAAAATTAGGAACATTTTAGGAGTAAATTGTAATTGAGTGGGGAAAAACTGTTGAGCATAGACGTGGTCTTGACTCTGAACCTGGATCCTAAATACTGTAAGCTTTCATTCTCATTCCTGATGGTGTTGTGGACAACACACTGAACCATTGGATACCACCATTTTAGGTGAGTTTAGCTTGGAGCTGCTTCCCGGAGAGAAGAATTGTTATTCATTCTGAGGTAAAACTAATGAACCTTAAAGAATAAGGTGACACAAACAGGAGTGGTTAGAAGTGGGGATTAAGTCTAAATCTGGGCATACTTTAAAAGTCAGAGAAAGAGAAGTGAGCAGTTTATATGGCAGTGTGGAATTATGGAAAGAATACTGGATTTGGACTTAGAGGAGCTAGGTTCAAATCTTAGCTCAACTGCTGGATTCTTTGATCTTGGTCATCATTTCTGTTTTCTGAAGAACATAGAGAAATGGAAAATAGACAAGTGGGATAACTGGACTAAATGACCTCTATGGTCCCTTTCAGCTCTAAACCTACAATCCTACATATGTCTGTACCCCTAGAATTCCCTTGGATCTCCTGCATTACCAAACACAGTATTGACAAATAAAAGACCTTCCCAAGCAGGACCTTTTCAATTCAGTGTTTGTGAGAGGGAAACCGGGAAGTGAGCCAGCAGCCTTTTTAATCCAAGCATTATCTGGGAAACTCAGAAACAGCCTAAGGAATGATTTTTCTCCCAACCTGAAAAAGCTTGAGGAATCCTTCCCTCCTGGTCCAGCCCAGCCCAGCCCAGCCCAGCCTATCCCTTTGGGATGTGCCAGCACAAATGCCTAGACCTGTGTTTTCTAGCTCTAGTTAGGGCTTGCTTAGGTGGAAAGGATGAAGTTAAAATTCCCCTCTTGGGAATGAAAACCACCATAGGGTGTACCAGCTTGGGAAAGCTGGGCTAAGCACTCTGTTAGTGGTTTCTGAGATCAGAAAGAGCAGACACCTGGTAGGGTGAGCCAGGGAAGCGCATGACTGATGTGCTATTTCTGTTCATTCGTAGTTGGTAATATGATCTGTTCTGAGTAATGAGGAAAAAATGAAGAGGTGGTCAGGTTCCTTGCCATGAGAGACAGATGGGTCCTAGGTGAGCTATCAGATAGGAAACCCAAGAACAGTCCAAGAGGTAGCCAGAAGATCGGAAGGAATCACTCTCCTATTGTATCCCTGAAAATAACGAATTACAGCACACAGTCCTTATGCATGTGAATCCATCTCCAACAGTAGTTGAAGAGAGGCAGGGAGAACTTTCCTATTCTAAGACATCGGTGGTGTCCCATTGATTTACACCTGGAAATTCCCCTCTCTGTAGAAAGCAGGAACCAAGGAAACCAGAGTCCTGGTCAAAGGAATGGTTGTGGTCTAAAAGATAAAGAACACAAAATCAGAATTTGAAACTAGATGGCTCTAGGGAAAGGATTTGTTTCCTAGCTTTCTTCTTCCTCTAGAGCTTTTAATTAGTCTGCTAAAGCCTGTCGTTTTGTCTTACATAGTTGGAAGCAGGAAGCTGCTCCCTTAAGGATTTATGGGACTAGCCAGCCCTAAATAGCAACTCGAGGCTATAAGCAAATGGGGGCAGATTTGTCTTAGAGGGGAGGGAAAAGAACAGGTAAGTATTTCACCCCTGTGGACTTGAAATCTGAATTTAGTTCACTAAACATTTATTAAGTGCCTACTGTATGTAAGCACTGTGCTAAGTGCTGGGGATACAAAAAAAGGCAAAGGACAGTCCCTGCCTAAGGAGCTTACAATTTAATGGGGGAGACAATATGTAAAGAAATAAGAGCAAGTAAGCTATATACAGGGTAAATTTATCATGGAGTTGTTTCAGTCATATCTGACTTTTTATGATCCCACTTGGGATTTTCTTGGCAATAATCCTGGAATGATTTTCCATGTCCTTCTTCAGTTCATTTTACAGACGAGGAAACTGAGACAAACGGGGTTAAGTGACTTACCCAGGGTCACACAGCTAACACATGTCTGAGAACATATTTGAAATCAGGTCTTCCTGACTCCAGGCCCAGCACTCTATCCAATGCATCACTTAGTTGCTCTCCAGCTTTATACAGGATAAATAGGAATTAATTTAAAGGGGAAACCTAGAATTAAGAGGTGTTAGGGAAGGCTTCCTATAGAAGGTGGGAATTTTAGTTGGGACTTAAAGGAAACCATGTTGGTTAGTAGTTGGATTGGGGGAAGAAGAGGGTTCCAAGAATGAGGGACAGACAAGAGCTGAAAGATGGAGTCTCTTGTTTGAGGAACTAAAAATACTTCTTGGATAATAAGGTGTAAGAAGACTGAAAAGGGGGTTAGGTTATGAAGGGCTTCGATTGCAAACAAAGCATTTTGTATTTGCTCCTGGAAGCAATAGGAAGCTATTGGAATTTATCATGTAGTGACTGAGGAGCTAACAGGGGCAGACTTGCATTTTAGAAAAATAACTTTAGTGTCTGAAGTAGGGTAACTAATGAATTTTTCTATTGGGAGAGTCTGATTCTATTCCATCTCCCCTTTTAAAAGTCCATTTTAGTGATTTCAATCTCCTTGTTTCAGGAACAGTGCAAATAGAACAATGAAAGGTTAGAATATTCAAGGGCAATTTCCTTGTCCAAAGCTAAATGACCATTATGTGACACTTGCTTTGCAAGCTCATTTTGTTAACAGGGCATAGATAAGTTCCTAGAACACGAGGACAATATTTCACATTTTTCTTTAAAACCTCTCCACTGCAACCACTATGGCACTGAGGATACCTTTAAATGCTTAGTCAATACTGATCAAATTAATTGAACTTGAATGTCTTCATGCTATGGATTGGGAGTCAGGTACTAAGGTAGGATTGCCCTGGCTTCATGAAATATCAATTTGTGCCTTTTAAAAAAGCTTTTCAAAGTAAAGTAAAACATTGTTTTAGTACTTTTATCTAAAAACAATTAGCTATCCAAAGGTAAATAAAGTATTTGGGGGGGGGGAAGTCCTATACCCCAAATGTAGACAAGAAAAATGTAGATTTTGCCCCATAGATTCTACACAGAGGCCCAAGGCTAAGACCAGAAGCAAAGGAAGAGCAGGTTGGTCATTGTCTAAAAGAAGAGAAGTCCCAGCTGGTATGTCACCAATGTCACTGAGAAAGCAAAGTCCTAGCTTTATTCTATGCTAGTGGGTGAATTGATGATGATTCCAAATTAGATTGAAAAATTAGTGTTGACTAATGGACCTCAACCTCAGGAAGTTGGTTAATTGATGGATTTTAATAATGATCTACCTTTAAGTCAACAAGAATTCCTTCAGAATAGAGGAACTTTCTTCTTTTAAAAACAACATTAATCCAAGTAGCCCAATGACAGGGAGAAAAAAAAAGGTCCCATATGCAACAGAATATTTAGTAGCATTTTTTGGTGATAGCAAAGAACTGGAAAAAAAAAAAAAACAACCTCTGTTCATATCTCTTAGGAAATAGCCAAAAAGAATTTGAATATAATAAAATATTACTGTACTGTAGGGTATAATGAATATGTTGAATACAGAGAGCTGGGAAGACTTATATGAACTTATACAAAGGGAAGTAAGCAGAATTAGAAAAACAATAAACACAATGACTATGCCAATGTAAATAGAAAGAAAATATCAAAACAATCAAAATTATGGTGACTAAACTTGGTCCTAAAGAAAAGATATCAGAATATATTTCTTTGGTAAGGTTGGGGACTATGGGACTAAATGTAGTTTTAGATTTTTGATATTTGGATTAATTTTGCTCAGTTTTTTTAATAAAAAAAATTCTTTGTTATAATGGATGGCTATCTGGTAGAGGGGAGAAATATTTTGGGAAATGTCTGGAATGTTAAAAAAAAACAACAAAATTAAAAAATATATATGTTTTTAAAAGTTAGCTGTCCTTAATAAAACTCTGGCAAACAAAGGTCAAATGCTGATTATTATCTTTACTGAATACAAAAAATTGTATTGAATAATCCAAAAGATTCCTGAGATTACCCAGAATGAAGGCTAAAAGGGAACCATGCTGTCTGTATCCTTGATCATTGTGCACATGCTCATTGATCATTTCTGTCCCTGGACCTGATACTATGGTGACAGTTACTATGGAAATGCCTCAGCTCATGGATGAAACATATCAACATTATCCTCTAGCTGCTTTAGGACTTTCTATTCTGTCAGAGTATCTGCAACTCAGAGCAATGCATTTTTTTTTCCTGGAAATCCTACTTCATCATTTTCAGAGACCTTGCCTTTGAATATATAAGCTCCTTGAGAATAGGACTTTAAGTTAATCTATGATAATAACAGATGACATTTTCAAAGTGCTTTTTCAGACATTATCTCACTTCACAACAACCCTGTAAGATAGATGCTATTATTACCTGTGTTTTACAGATGAAATTCAGAAGAGTTAGAGCAATTTTCCCAGGGTCTCATAGCTGTCTAGTCTTCCAGGATTCACATCCAGGTCTTCCTTATCCCCAGTCTAGCCCTCTATCTACTACAAAGATAACCTAGAATCATGAAATGTTAAAGTCTTAAGGGAACTTAGAAATCATTTTACAGAGTGAGAAATGCAAGATACCCCCAAGTCAGGGCAGTTTTAAACTTTTGCTGTTTAAATCTCAGTAGGAATTTTGAGACACCTTGTGATATTCCTCTCAAAAAATAGAAACTCTTTCTGAATTATAAAAAGTTCAGATCAATTTAAATGATTATTGTAACAATATTATTTGATGTGATAGTGATTGTAATCCTCTGGCAATATTTGAATAGTTATGCTATTTTCAAAGCCACTAATTAGGGCAGATGATCAATCAGCTTGGATTGGCTGACATAATTACATGGACTTGTATATGAGCATATAGATTTGCACTGGTAACATCGGAGCCAGACTCACTCCTACCATGCACATGGGTATTAGATCCCTATGGACTAGCAGGGGCATGTTTTGCTGAGTAATCTGGAGGTTTCCTTTAGCCTCTGGTTCTTCACCTTTTGAAAGCTCCTCCCAGATCTTCCATTTAAGAAGGGCATCCAAAGCAGCCATCTCATCATTTCCTACCTTCCTCCACTTCTCTGGACTTCATTCTCTCTTCCCTCCATCCCCCCATCCTCTTATTGTCTTCTTCCATTAGATTGCAAGCTCCTTTTGCCTATCTCTGTATCCCCAGTGCTAAGCAGAATGGCTGGCACATAGCAGATCTTTAATAAATGTTTAGTGATTGACACTGACTCTCATGTGTATAATTTTATTGTAATGATCTTTGATGATTCATTCAATCACTTTTTTGAGGGGAGGGAATGTCAGAGTTTCTAGTATATTTCTGTGTTTTATAGTGACAAAAAAAAAACACCACAAAAAAATATGTTGTTTTTGGTCAATCAGGACTATCCCAATACAGATGCTATCATGCTACTAGAGATGAAATCCCTTTGACTGAGAATCTTTTTCCTACCTGTTCCAGCAGTGAAGTAACTACAGAGAATGGATTTCCCATTGCTTTCTAACAGAGAGGGCATTTCTGTAATGCAAAGAGAGGAAAAGGAGCAGTACCTTATTGTTGGATCTTATCTTGCTTTGGTTCTCCTGAATCTTTCCTTACCCTGGAGAACAAATGGGGCCATGGAAGGGAAAAAATAATCTGTCAAGTATTTCTCTGCCATTCCTAGAGGGAGAACCACACAAAAACAGAGCAAATAGAAAGGCTGCCCAAGTTCCTTGCTTATGTATGTAACTTTGATTCTCTGGATGCTATTTAGAGAACTGATCTTGGATTCTACCTGAGGGGGATTTTAAAAATGTAGTCTACTTCCATTGACCATTTCAGGGTTTTGTGGTACTAAGAAAAAGGAAAGGATTTTCAGGAAAAAAATTAATTATTACTTTACTAATGGTGAAAATGAAAATATGCTCCATTTTCCCCTCCTGTGCCATGATGGTCACAGAATAATGGCATCATTTGGTCATGAATTCTGAGTTGTGCCTTTAGAAGCAGAAAGAGACTATACTGAGCTATTGCTATTCACTTATCTGGTTCACCTGGAAATAAATGATGTACCTTTGTGTGATCACAATGGTTGACCTGTAAGCATGGAACAAAAATTTTTTTTCTTTAAGAAATAGACTCCTGGGGCAGCTAGATAGTGCAGTGGATAAAGCACCAGCTCTGAAGTCAGGAGGACCTGAGTTCAAATCTGACCTCAGACACTTAACACTTCCTAGCTGTGTGACCCTGGGCAAGTCACTTAACCCCAATTGCCTCAGGAAAAGAAAAGAAATAGATTCCAATGTGGAGCAAGTCTGTGACCTTGACCACATTAGTAATGTCTAGAACCTTAACCAAATGATAAGTTTCTAGGGGAATGGACTTCTGATGAGGGTACAATTTTTAGTAGTGTTGGGAGAAAAACTCTGTTCCACCAGGACCTAGAAGGTGCCCTAGGAGCAGAACAGGACTCTGCAGCATAGTTTAAAAGTTCAGATTGTTATCCTGGGACCTGGATTCAAATCCTGATTTTGGCACTTGCTGTTTGTGTGAATTTGAGCAAGTTGGCCTCCTTGAACTTCAGTTTCCCCTTCTATAAAATGAGTGAGTAGACCACATAACCTTTAAGATTCTGTTCACTAATTCTGAGTATTCCCTAAAGTTCTATCCTGAGTCCTCTTCTTTTCTCCCTCTATTGTTTTATTTGTTTAGCTCAGCAGCTCCCATTGATTCAGTTATCATCTCTGCACTGATTTTTCCCAGATCTGTTAATCCAACCCTAAATTCTTTCCTAATTTCCAGCCTCACATCTGGAACCTCCATTGGATATCATAAACTAGATATTTGAAATGCAAGATGTCCAAAACTGAACTTAGTAACTTTTTCCCCAGACTATCCCCTCTTCCTAACTTCCTCATTACTATCAGGTGTACCACCACCTTTCCTATCCCCCCTGCTTACAACCTCGGTGAGTTCCCTCTTCTCTTTGCTTTTGTACACCATCATATCGAATCTTGTCAAGTCCTCTCAATTTTACTATCCCCCAAATCTCTTATGATAATCCCCCTTCTCTCCTCCACCATCACCATTCTAATAGATTGCTGATTGGTTTCTTGCCTCAAGCCTTTCCCCACTACAATCCCTCCTCTATTCAGCTGTCAGTGATCTTCCTAAAGCACAGGTCTGACTATATTGCCTCTTTATTTAATAAAACTAGTGTTTTCTTACCGCCCCTGGGATCAAATGTAAAATCCTATGTCTACTACATAGGTGATACTTAATAAATGATTGTTGATTGACTGTGACCTAATCTGGAAGACAAATAAAACAGAGAAGATTACCCACAGATTCCAACATTGGAAGATTTTAATTTCACTGACCCATCTCATTGGTCCAACTATAGACCCCAGCATCTTAAATTACAGTTCACAACCCCATATAGTTTCTCATAATTTAATGGGGGAGGGTCACAAAATTATGATTTATTTTCAGTAAATGATTAATTTGTATATTTATTTTATATACATATATACCCGGGGTCATGTAAAAATTTTTCAGGCAAAAAAGGGTTTTCAAGTGGAATGATTTTAAGAAGACTTGCTATAGATGGCTTTAGCAATCACTTGACCAATCAGACAAGTATAAAAGGTTAGTCAGTTACTTTTAGCATTGCCAAAGATCAACAATTTTGTTATTGCTGTTTGGTGTGCATAATAAAGGCAGGACTATAGTACAAAGGATCTAAGGTAGAGGATGCTATCCCATTAGTGTAACTTAATGTTCTTGTCTCTGGGGATTTAAGGAGCTGTAGAGAGCCTCTTTAATTCAGCCTCCTCACCTCAGTTCATTTTCTGTTTAGTCAAAAGTGTAAGGCCCCTATGTGGTTTGAAGGTATGAAAATTAGCAACCTGAGATTTGACCTCAGTTAAAAATAATTTCTGGGGCAGTTAAGTGGTGGCACAGTGGATAGAGTGCCAAGTCTGGAGTCAGGTCATCTTTGTGAATTCAAATCTGGCCACAGACACTTATTAGCTGTGTGACTCTGGGCAAATCACTTCACCCTGTTTACCTCAATTTCCTCATTTGTAAAATGAACTGAAGAAGGAAATAGCAAACCATTCCAGTATCTTTGCCAATAAAACCCCAAATGGGGTCAATAAGAGTTGGACACAACTGAACAATCATCACTACCACCACCATCACAATAACAATTTTCTACCTTCAGTCAGATAGTTGATTGGGGTCAGGGGAATAGGATCATAGTTTTTCCAAATTCCCAACAGATATTAATCTTCAGGATTTGGGAAAGGGAAATTGGAATTCCCAAAATCATATTATTACATATTCTCCATAACATTTTATTTGTATTTTTAAATAATAGTGAATGACCATAATAACAAATAATAAGTTATTTTCCTGGGATAGGGTTATACTAAAAGCTTTAGATGCTTTCTGTAAAAAACAAACAAATTTCTCTAATTCAAATGCATGTTTTATCATTATTATGATGATGAACTAAGATATCATGACAATGATTTAAAACTGATTTTTTTTCTTAAAAATACTTCCAATATTCTTTATTCATTAGGAAAGGGAATGCATTTACTATGCGTCAGGTACTGTGCTAAGCAATTTATATAGTTTGCAAATATTATTGCAATTGATCCTTACAATAACTATGGGAAGTAGGAGCTATTATTATCCCCATTTTATAATTGAGGAAAGTGAGGTAGACAGAGATTAAGTTACTAGCCAGGGTCTTAATAGCTAGTAAGTGTCTGAGGTCATAGTTGAACTTACTTCTTGACTCCAGGTCTGGAACAATATCCGTTGAGCTATCCCAAGATCTCTTAGAAAGGTTAAATAGCAGTCCACACAATCTTGGGTCTAAAATGCCACTTTAAGGACTTCTTTTGCTTCCAAAACTTGTTATTTCTTGGAAAACTACCATAAGATTTGTATAAAGTATACTGTGTGTATAAACTTTTTAATATTTATTTTACTTGCAAGAATGACTCAGCAGACAGAGTAATGAACACACACTTAGAACAGTTACAAGAAAGACTGATTTAGTAAATCATGAGTGAATCTCCTATGTGCTCCTGTCCTGGTTCCCAGAAATATTGACTTTAAGCTCCAGTTATTTCTTCTACTGGAGATTGATGCTGTTGATTTCAACATGACATCAATGGATTCCTTTGAACCAGTGTCATCTCTATTTGACTTTTAATTCTTACAGGACAATTCCAATTTTTTGGGGGGGTCAATTTCTCAGTGGATTTTTTCCTTAGGATTCAGAAAAATATAAATTTCCCAATAAATGCCATAAATGAATTCTCACATGGAAATACTAAGATCATACATAAAATCATAACTCTGGAAGGAATCTCAGTAGCATCTAATTCAACTTCCTTTTGTTGCAAATGAGGAAACTGTGATCCATTAAGATTATAGTTAGTTTAAAAAAAAAAAAAGATGAACTTGCTCTTAACTGAAGGCATCATTAGGCCTTGTCTAGCTATCAAGCTAGGTGTTATTGATTTAGACTGAAAGTTATAGCTTGCCCTTAGAAGGAACTCTAGAGCCATCATCTCTTATCAAATGGTAGCAGAGATTAGCAGAAAGCTCAGAATAACTGACTAGCTGTAGACCAGCAAATGACAGCAGAAAGCAGATCAGTGAATGCACAGCTAGAGGCTTGCAGAAATGCATTGCCCAATAGAGACCAAATGTGGGAGCCACACAGTGACAGCAGCAGTAGGACCACAGTATCAGAGGTGGGACCGATGAGCTGTAAAAACTGAGTTGATAGGGCAGCTAGGTGGGTGCAGTGGATTGAGCACCACCCCTGAAGTCAGGAAGACCTGAGTTCAAATCTGACCTCAGACACTGAACACATCCTAGCTGTGTGACCTTGGGCAAGTCACTTACCCCCAATTGCCTCAGAAAAAAAATAAAAAAAAAATTGAGCTGATTTTGAGCCTGTTTTTCCCCCAGAGTCTGAAATAAAGTAGGGGAGAATGTGCCTCTAGGATGTTAAAGGGGAAAATTATGGTTTTGCTCTTGTCACAAATAGATAGAAAGAAAGATAGATAGATGATAGATCTATATGAAATAAATATGGCCTTATAAAAACTGTCTTAAATGATTAAATGGAAGTGGGGTACTGGTCATTTGTTGGTAGCTAATAGTAGTAATAGGAAACACTGTAAGTAGGGGCTTAAACCAAGGACATTAGTGTGTGTGGGTATAGATATCTCTGGGTACCCCTGGACCCTAACGGGAGAAATATGGGGTAGTGGATAGAGTACTGGTCTTGGAGTCAGGAAAACCTCAGATACTTATTAACTGTGTGACCCTGAGCAAATCACTTAGTTTCTTAGTCTTAGTTTTGTTAAGTGTAAAATGAGTATGATAGCAACTATCTTAACAGGATCCTTGTGAGAATTAGATGAGTATGTGAAGTGTTTCTTGGACCTTATATAAATGCCAGCAGTTTATAATTATTATTTTAAAAACTGGTTCTGGGATAGTGGTCTAGATCATGCTTGCTACATGTTTTTGGCAGTTAATTTTCTGTACCATTTATTTACTAAATGTCTTTTTGTTTGAACTGTGTTCTTTCTGATTGGCTTAGTAAAAGTAAGTTATGGTTTTGAGTAGTATTGGCCAATAAAATATTTTGAATCTGAGGTAACTTCCTGCACACATCCCTTCCTTCAAGTGTTACACATACAAGGAAGATGGCTTACTTTGAGTCAGTCACATAGTATAGAGAGACTCAGATTGGGGAGGAGTGTTTTACCTCCATATTGTAAAACACCAGTTTCTGACTAAAGAGCATCAGAAAAGGCAGGGGATTCTTGTAAATTCAATCCCTTCCTGAGAGAACAGTAGGTGTGCACTACTTTTTTTTTTCTATAATCCAAGATAGATCATTATTTTCCAACCAAAGATATATAGATAGATGTTCCATATATATGTATATATATTTTTAATGATAGCTTTTTATTTTCAAAATACGTGCAAAGATAGTTTTCAACATTCACCCTCACAAAACTTTGTGTTCCAAATTTTTCTTCTTCCTCCCTTCCTCCTACTCTCCAATATATGCTAAACATGTACAATTCTTCTATACATATTTCCACATTTATCATGCTACACAAGAAAACTCAGATCAAAAAAGGAAAAAAAATTGAGAAAGAAAAAAAAGCAAACAACAATAACAAAGATGAAAATACTGTCGTGATCCACATTCAGTCCCTACAGATCTCTTTCTGGATGCTTTCTCTGTCACAAGTCTATGAGAACCAAAGATATTTTTAAAAAATTAATTCTGTAATACCGTTGTTTCTTAAAAAAACAAAACAAAACAACAACAACAACAACAACAACAAAATGCTATGGAAGACAAACAACATGAACCATGAGAGAGTTTTGGGAAGAAAAAAATGACCAATTTCTCTCTGTCTGTCTCTGTCTCTGTCTCTCTCTCTCCTCCTCTCTCTCTGAATAGGGAAGGCTTTCTTTTCTCCTCTCCCTCTCTTTCTGTGTATAAATAGGGAAGGCTATAGTAGTGTTTGGACAATTGGATTTTTTTTTTTTAGTTTTTTCTTTTTTTGTTTGTTGTTGAATGTGCTAAAATCATCTTTACCAGAAGAGGGCCCCATATTTCACAGTGGATAAGAAGTATTTTTTAAGCAGAAGGCTGGAAGTTGTTTCAAGCAGTGCCAGTGGGCATTGAAGTATTAAACAATGGAAAGCATATTTCTCATGTGAAAAAAAAATGGTTGCATTTTTGTCACAATGTGGATAAACAGAAGAGATTATTAAAATATAGTGTTGCTTCTCTATTTCCTTCTTATTATAATCCTGGCTTCACCTCTCACACCCCCACCCCTTTTTTATTTTTCTATTTTCCAGACTGTTTTGTTTTTGTTTGTTTGTATTTTAGCAGGACTCCACACATTGTAGTAGACTCAATTAACAACAAAAACAGAAGATTATAGATTTTCACAGTTCCCACAGTTAATGGAAAACAACACCAGATGATTCTTTGAGCAGTAATGTTTTTATGTTTTCTAATTTCAGGGTTTTCACCCTGCATGAGACCCACTTTAAACTACGGAGCAATTTTGATGAATTTTGTGGAACCTACACTAAACTAGCTGTCTGACTGTTTTGGCAATTCCCTATAGACATCTATTAAATTATAAACTGTTTGCTATTAGTAAAGGGGAAGTCCACACCTGGTGTTCTCCATATTGAAAAAAGTCACAGGTCACTCAGATATTCCCCTGTTAAAACCTCTGTTAGAGTAGTAAAGAAGACAGCTTTCATATAGCATTGTATAAAAAATCAGAAAGGTTTTTTATTCAACTATTTGCTCATTGGCTCTGTTATTTAAATTGCCCCTATTGCAGGAATACCTTGCTTTATATACTAGATTTAGTTGATGGGATTCGTAATCCCCTATTGGGAAATATTAATTGAATAACTTTTCTGTGTAATTATAGAGGATACAAAGACTAGCTATTTCTCTGGTCCTCAGTTTCCTTATCTTCAGACTAAGGGGTTTGGATTAGATTATCTCTTACATATGTTTTAGGAGTTGGCCTCTTCCCTAGACTGTCTAGTTAGAGAGAGAGGGAATCATTAGCAAAAAGCTAAATAATTTATTTTCCTCCCACACACTTAATAGTACTTGGGTTTTTTCCCAATTATATGTAAAAATAGTTTTTAAAATTCACTTTTATAAGATTTTGAGTTCTAAATTTTTTCTTCCTCCCCTATCTCCAAGGCACCAAGCAATCTGATATAGGTTATACATGTACTATCATATTAATCATATTTCCACAGTAGTCATGTTGTGAAAGAAAAATCAGAACAAAAGGAAAAAACCAGAAGAAGAAAAAAACAACAAAAAGTGGAAATAGTATGCTTCCATCTGCATTCTGACTCCATAGTTCTTTTTCTGGACATGAATAACATTTTCCATCATGAGTCTTTTTGAATTGTCTTGAATCATTGTATTGTTGAGAAGGGCTACGTTTATCACATCATACAATGTGGCTGTTACTGTGTACAATGTTCTCCTGGTTCTGCTTCACTCATCTTCAATTCATGTTAAGTCTTTCCAGTAAACAGCAATTTAAATAGTCTAATCCAAAGGTACTTGGTATGAGGAATATAAAGAATTGCCATTAGTAGCTCTTGCCCTTTAGTTACTAGTAGTCTCACTGAGGACACAAGATTCAGGTTTTTAATTCAAGTTAAATATCAAACTATATAGATTTATATATGAAAGTCATTCCCTTTAGGGCTAATTTCCAAATTCCCACATCATTGTGGAGCTGGGTTTGAAGAGGGTAGTTGCTACTTACCACTCTCAGGATTCTAGGAATAATCCTGAAAGTTACTGAAATTTCTAGTACTTTTGTTCAAAAGGCCCTCATCAACCAATGCACTTTCCATTTTAATTAACCATTAGACAATTAGCTTTTAGCAAAGGACATTTACAAAATTGATATAGTAAGAATGGGGCAGCTAGGTGATGCAGTGCATAGAGTGCTGGGCCTGGAAATCAGAAAAACTCATCTTCCTGAGCTCAAATCTGGCCTCAGACACTTTAGCTCTGTGATTCTGGACAAGTCATTTAATCCTATTTGCCTCAGTTTCTTCATCTGTAAAATGAGCTGAAGAAGGAAACGGAGAATCACTTCAGTATCTCTGCAAATAACACCTAAAATGGAGTCCCAAAGAGTCAGACATGACTGAAATGACTAAACAACATAATAAGAACACTTGACACAAAACTTCTATCCCATCAAAAAAAAAAAAAAAGCCTGGGGCATACTCTTCCAAAAATACACACAGGATCATAGACTCTCAAAAGCAGAGTATAGTGATGGTGAGGCCCAGTTGTGGCAAAGGGCTAACTCTCAGTCCTTAGTTATTACTTTTTCTTTTCTTTCTTTCTTTCTTTCTTTCTTTCTTTCTTTCTTTCTTTCTTTTTCTTCCTTCCTTCCTTCCTTCCTTCCTTCCTTCCTTCCTTCCTTCCTTTCTTCCTTTCCTTCTTTTTTCCTTCCTTCCTTCTTTCTTTCTTCCTTTCTTTTCTTCTTTTTTATCTTCTTTATTTCTCTCCTTCCTTTCCTTCTTTTTTCCTTCCTTCCCTTCTTTCCTTCCTTACTTTTTTCATAATAATAACTTACACATTTCAATTAGCTTTTTAAAAATTTTCAAAATATATGCAAAGATAATTTTCAACATTTATCCTTGCAAAAACTTGTGTTCCAAATTTTTCTTCCTCCCTTCTCTCCCTCGCCCCATACTGTAAATAATCCAATACAAGTTTCGTTATTTTGTTGGTTTGTTTGTTGTTTGTTTTGTGAGGCAATTGAGATTAAGTGACTTGCCCAGGGCCACACAACTAGTAAGTGTTAAGTGTCTGAGGCCATATTTGCACTCAGGTCAGTATTCTATCCACTGTGTCATCTAGCTGCCCCATCCAATATAGGTTAAACATGTGCAGTTCTTCTAAACATACTTCCACAGGAAGGAAAAAATCAGATCAAAAGAGAAAAAAATGAGAAAGAAAAAACAAGCAAGCAAAAAACAACAAGAACAAAAAGGTGAAAATACTCTGTTGTGATCCACATTCAGTCCCCATAGTCCTCTCTCTGGATGCAGCTCGATCTATCACAAGTCTATTAGAATTGCCCTAAATCACCTCTTTGCTGAAAAGAGCCAAGTCCATCACAGTGAATCATCACATACTCTTCTTGCTGTGTACAATGTTCTCTTGGTTGTCCTCAACTCACTTAGCAGCAGTTCATGTAAGTCTCTCCAGGCTCTCTGAAATCATCCTGCTGATCATTTCTTATAGAACAGTAATATTCTATTATGTTCGTATACCATAACTTATAGAAGTCTTTTCTTTAAGTACACAGCCAACATTCTTCTCTGGTTCAAAGAATATTTCTTGAGCAGCTTCCTCCCTATTTAGCTAAATCCTTTTGTGTCCGTGTTTGTTCCTGGTCTACTTTGGGTAAAGTCTCACCAATGAAATGGTCAGTGGAAAAAAGTGTAACATCCCCCCTTGGCTGATTCCCCCTTCCCTCCTTGCCACTACAACTTTAGTACAGGTACTAGAGTTTGGACACTTAAGGAGCTTCTCAGACTGGAAGGTTCCAAAGTTTGACTGCTTCACTGCAGGGCTGAGTAACTGCTGAAATTCCTATTTAAAGTACCAAGAAACATGGTCAGCTTGTTTGGTTAACCAATTGCACTAGTCCCTTTTTGCACTGGGCAAAGAGGTTCATACCTCATAAGGTATCATAGGGCATAAACTATCCTGTCCACACTCTGAAAACTTCATCAGGCTCTCACACTGATTACATTACATTAATTTGGATAGGAAGATGGAAGCCCATTACTTATATATTAATGGAACAGATAAAGAATGACTTATGGGTTCAAAAGAGTAAGAAAAGTTGCATGTAAGTTGAATTTTAATAAACAAATGCAAAAGTCCTAAGGGAACTTGCTATTTAAAGAAGCTTTACAGTTAAATCCTTTTTTGACAAAGTGAATAATTTAAACTGCTGCCTAGAATGGCAGAAAGAGCAATGGACTGTGTTACTAGACTCAAGCTACAATCCTCATGGGTCTGCCACTAATTAATTATCTTGAGAATCCAGTTCCATTTTTTAGACCTCAACTTCCTTTCATATATAAATCTAATACAAAATCATAAGGTCCTTGGAATATTGAGAGTTGCATTTGACTCTGAACATGCTTTTACTGATTGACTGGTACTTTCAAGGCCCTGTGCTAAGTGCTAAGGGAAATGAAGAGATAAATAATTTAAAAATATGTCTTATAATTTATATGGTTCAGGTTATTTTTAACTGAAAGAAGCAGTCTGGTGTATTCATAGAGTGTTGCATTTGGAGTCAACAAAGCCTTGCTTGAATTTCCATCTTTCTGACTACTAGGCAGTATAAACATGGGCCAGGCCTTTGATCATTTTGAACTTCAGTTTCTTTATCTTTAACATATGAATAATAAGACCTATAGTGGCTAGCTCCCAGTTATGCTAAAATAAGATAGATAATGTGCAGAAGGGTTTTGGAAAACTTAGAGCTACATAAATGTCTCTTGTTATCATCCTCCCTCCTTGTTATTACCTTTATCATCTTTGGCTTTTTTAAGCTAAGGTCTTCAACAGGTCTCAATTTGACTGAGGTCAGACCCATTCCATAATTAAGACTATGTACCTTAATTTAAAAAAAGTTCAGGGCCATCTCCAGTGGTTTCCATCTATATCTGGTCACTAGATCCAGATTGTTCTGGAGGGGAAATCGAGGCAGGTGACCTTGCCCAGCCCTCCATCACTTAAATCCAATTCACTTGCATGTCAAAGCATCACCTCCCTGACTTTATGATCCTCTTTGAGAATGAAGGACAAAATCAATAATCACTTAACACAAAGGCCCCAAAGAAGGCAGTGTGGTTCAGTGGGGAGAACTTTGGATCTGTAGCTCTAATACTTAGTGTCTGGTGGCCATGGACAATTCATCGAAATTTCTTGGTTTCAGTTTCCCCATCTGTAAAATAAAGAGATTGAATTAAATTTCCCTGAAATCCCTTTCAGTTAGATCTAAATTAGATCTATAATCCCATCATCACTGCCCCAGAATAGTATCATTAAACCTCTTTTAGCATTAAAATTCTGTAGTTCTAAGTACCCAATTATTAATTTTGTCATTTCACATATTTATATGTCTAATGGGATATGTCTAATGTCTAATAATGTTAAATTTAAATTTGAATTTAAATATAGCATCTCTGGACTCCCCTTCTACAATATTAGTGAGGTTCCTGAAACACTTTAAGATTTATGAAGTAGCACATTACCTTTCTTAACTTTATTTGATCATCCATAATTCTTTGAGACACTATAGGTATTGTTACAAATGAGTAAACTGAAGAAAAGTGACTTGCAAGTGATGCAAATGAAAATTATTATCTCCATTTTATAGTGGAACTACCAAAACCCAGAAAAGTGATTTACTTAAGGATATATCTATATCTATATGCTTAGAGAAGGAAGCTCTATCTTCTCTGTGGTTGGAAAAATAATTCCTTAAAACTCTTATTTATTTTTGTGAGGCAGTCAGGATAAAATGATTTACCCAGGATCACTCAGCTAGGACATATTAAGTATCTGAGGTTGAATTTGAACTCAGGCCCCTCTGATTTCAGGGCTTGTGCTGTATCTACTATATCACCTAGATACCTCAAAACTCTTTTTAAATACTACTTCCTTGCTTGTTACATACATCATGAGATACAATAATTAACTCTTTCTGAATTAGAATTAATTACTGTTCAAGCCACCCACCCAAGAAAGAAAAGGATATCTTATTCTTAACTGAGAATATTTCAGGGGTGGGACACTTTTTCAAACTCCACCTTGAAGAAATGGTTGGAATTTTCAGTTTGTATATCAGTGGTCTCCAAAGTAGGGTGGACTGATTGTTGGTGATTATTCCTTTGGTGGAAATAAGAGGGCAGAAAAGTGATTTGCATGTTCTCCCTTAATGAGACAGCCAAAATTGCGCTTATTTAAAATAAAAATATCAAACTTTCTGAAGGAAACAGTGTTATGTCAATCCTATCCCCAGTCTCAAAGAGTTTTTTTTTTTTGTTTTGTTTTCTTTAAGTCTCACCCAAAATCTCTATAAGAAACCTTTCCTGGTTCTGCCTTATTACTTGTGTTTTTTCCCTGAGATTTTCTCATTTATTCTGTTTATACAATGTGTGTGCACAGTTTGCATGTTGTCTCCCATTTGATTGAGAATTCCTTGAGGTCAAAGACTGTCTTTCTATGGATTTTTAGCAATTAGCACTGTTCTAGACATATTGATTCTTGTTGACTGCCTGACTGATAAATGCACCACTGCCCTCACCCATTATCTCAATCTTCCCTAATTTAGGCTTTTCCCATAGCAAGAACCAGACTCTTAGAATGCCTATAAGCTAACTTGATCCAGTAACCCTCCCCACTCCCATCAGCTGATCCATATTAAAAATTACTCTTCCCCTCACTATCCCCAAACCTCTTGGGTTTTCCACTGGGGTGTAGAGGCTGATGAGGAAAAATCCTGTCCTACTTTTCATTTTTGGTGAAACATAGGATGGGGAGAGATGGATTCACATCCATGACATTTTTCTGTACCTCACTCCCTTCCAAACTTCCTCCTAACTGCTAAGACACCACCATCCTTTGAGACATCCCACATAAAAAATCAGTTGTCAAATGTTGTCATTTCTACCATCACCTTTGTCCCTCTGTTCATATTGCCATCTTATTCAGGACTTCATCATCTCCCATTACCAGGGGTACTGCAATGGGCCCCAATAGACTCCTTTATTCAAAACTTTTCCCTTCCATCCAGCATTCACTTAGCTGCCAAAGTACATGTTTGACTATGTCATCCTCCTCAGTAAACCTCCAATGACTCCTTATTGTTGATAGAATCAAACAACATTACATCTTTATCTCATATTTTAAAAAGTTTATTTTTGTGTAAATTTTATAATATATGTATAATTATTTGTGCAGTATATATATATGTATATACATAATTCATAAATAAATACATATACATGGGTGGGGCCAGTCAAGATATTTTTACAGATGGGTTGGATGATAAAAAAAATTTGGGAGTTCACCATTATAGACCATTAATCTAATAAGGGACTTTAGACACCAATTAGTTTAGCTGCTTCCCTTGACAGATGAGAAATCTAAAGACCATCAAGGAAGAAAGATTTATTGAGGATTACGTAATTATTGAATGGCAGAGCTACCATAAGAAAGTCTGCTAATTTTCTGCCTACTATTCATGTTACTCTACCAGGTCAGGCCAATGCATTCTGGGATTGTTTTATGTTGGATAGGGATAAAACATGAACAAGTGAAGACTGTAATTGAGTCTCTTTTACAACGTCATAGTCTTCTGTTTCAAGCTAAATTCTGCCACTTCCAAACCCTCACATAATCTTCTGTAAGCCTGAGTTAGAGCAAAAGCCAGAGATGGGAGAGAAAACATCTGAGGATGAGAAGGTACTGTTGACTCAAGGATATATCTATATCTATATGCAAAGGCAAATCAATCTCACCTCCCTCTTTGACACAAATAAACAGCTTCTCACTTTACCACTGGCTTTTGAGTCTTAATTAGTGCTTTGAAAACTATAGGTGAAGATCAAAGTATTATTATGCAATATTTATCAAGGGTTCTCCAGACTGTCCTTATTTAAAGTTCATGAAGTTCTTTGAGATGGTTCAGTTCCTGGTTTCTTACACCACAGCTCTGTTTTTTGATAAGAAAATAGTTCTCTGGGATTGGAGAACATTTTTTTGAAGAACAGACTCTTCTCATTGGGAAGGAGAAAACATTGTGTCTCCTTCAGCCCACCAGTCACACTGCTGCCAGAATCATCTTCCCAAAACCCAGCTTTCACAAAATCAACTCCATCAGCTTCAAACTCTTCTTGCTTGGTTTTCCACACCCTCCAGGATTGGGTCCCTGTCTCTCCAACTTTAACATTAACATAAGACACTATTGCTATTTTCTAGAAATCCAATTAGTGAGGAAGATGCCATATGTAAATAATTATAATAAAGTAAAAGTCATATGAATATCATATTTAAGAAGTGATGAAGGGACTAAGAGGAGAGAAATGCTTTTCACCTAACAAAGGACTGGGCATTTTATTTAGAGCCTTTTTTTAGGAGGACAAGTGCAGTGTGATTTCATTGGTGTAGGGCAGAGATGTCAAACACATGGCCCACAACACAATGAGGGCAGCTAGTTTGAACCAGATTAATATGCAATTGAGGAATATTCAACAAAACAAACAAACAAATGAATGGATAATCGAATAAAGAAATAAATCAATATAAACCATGTTTTTTAAGTCAATATGCAGCCCACAGAGATCCTTATATAAGGTTCAATGACCCCTGATTCTATTTCAGCTTAATACCAACTGGTATATAAGAATTCCTGTGAAGAAATGTTCTTGATACAGATTGGCAAGAGGCCTGCAATTTATGGTTGTCCTGAGGTAGTGATTGGTTAGACGGCTTGCTTTGGATCACAATAAATATGTTCAGAAGTAGATCTGAACCCAGGGATTCTTCATGCCAAAAATGGTTGTCTGCTACTCCATACTGCCTTTCAGGGAGATGGCAGAAGGCTAGAATCAAAAAACCACCAGTATTGGAAGAAACCTTAAGAAATCATCTAGGTCAGCTCCTTCATTTAAAAAATGGAATTGAGGATGAAATATTACATAACCTCTTGAAGTTGGTGTGGAGACTTATTGCTTTAAGAATTTTTTGTTTTCTCTTCCCAAAGATTAAGAGATTGGGGACAAAAGTTCCCAAAATTGGGCTGGGGTTCTGTAATAGCTCAGATCCTAGCAATGTTAAGCACAAAATATCAGGCAGTTCCTATAATACTGATAATACTTTTTTTTTTTTAAAGCTATCATTTCACAATTCAGATTTTACTACATCAATACAAATTCATATGTTCCTGTTATAATTGTGAAATTCCTAAAATATGGAAAACCACTGCTCCTTTAAGTATTTTAAAAGGGACTGAATTGGAAACCAATAGCCTTTAGGAAACATTTGTTGAATTAAATTAATTTTATGAATTAAATTAAATTAATGAATTAAATTAAACTATGGGGAACCTTAGTAGTCATTCTGTAGAGATCAGGAGAAGATTGGACCTTCTCACCATGGAATGACTATTGGTTACACTTCAGGGATCACATGTGACAGTTTCAAGTCTAGAACCCTGAGGGTGTTTAGAGTGGCTTTCTTTCCCCAGTTGGTGATCTGTCTTCCTCTCCCCTTCCCCTTTATCTGGAAATGGTAGTATTCTTATTTTATTAATAGTTAATATTGTCCTTGCACTAGCAAAAAGCCAGTGAATGAATGACTGTGAGGGGGAAGGGAAAAGAGGAAAATCGATCCGGTGAGAGAAAGAATTCATCATTGCTGATAAGCAAGCATGGGGAGCAACTATTTACCAAAGCTCACTGGAATTCGTGGGCTCTCCCAGTCTCAATACATCACGTTCTCTTCTCTAGTTTCTGTGTGTAAGAACATACTAAATTACAGCTGAAAAGGATCTTTGAGGATCATTTAGTCCAAGGGTCAATTTTGTTTTTTGTCACGTATCCTTTTGGCCATCTGGTGAAGCTTATGAACCCCCTTTCCAAATGTTTTTAAATGCATGAAGTACATTACAAAGGAAACCAATTATATCGAAATATATATGTACATACATATATGTGTGTATCTATCTATCTATATATGTACATACAATATATATGTAAAGTTAACGGACTCCAGATTCAGAATTCTTGATTTAGCCCAACCCCCACTGATGCAGCAATCTAGAGGGGCAAGGGTCGAATAGCTAGCTGGTGGGTGTCAGAGATAGGACTAGGACTCAGGTCTTAGACCTGGCTTCACCGCACTGCATTGTTCCAGTAGCACACACTGTTTTAGACGAAAAAGAGTCTTTAGAGGAGTGTGGAGGGGGGGGTGTGCCCAGGGCATTGGTACCAGGGCAGGCTATCTGCTCTAAGATCGAGGCTGCCAATAATTGGAACGGATCGTGGTTACCACCCCTGGCCCTGAGAAACCCAAGATTTCGTGGCGTGAGGAAATGATCGTTTGCAACCCCCTTCCCTCTCCCTCCCCATAACTGTCACACACACACACACACACACACACACACGGCTCTGAGTGGGTGAAGGCAGCTTTACAGGTCTCTTCCTACGGTCCCCGGTCACAGCCCCTTCCTCATACTCCCCAGCCCCTCCCCCGGCCCAGGAGCCCCTCCCCTCGCGCTTCCCCTCTCTCCAGCCCTCCCCTTCTCCCGCCCTGGCCCTCCGCCTCCAGCTTCTCCAGCCCCAGTCGCCGCGGAGCTCTAACCCTAGCTCGGCGAAGCGCCTCGGCCGCTGCCGCCCCCTCCCAGGCCCCCCCCCCTTCCCGACAGCGGGAGCCGAGGTTGCAGCCTCCGCCCCCTCCCCCAGGCAGGACACTCCCCCATCGTCTCCTCCCCCAGTTCCCGCCGGACTCGGGCAGAGCGGGAGGCTGCAGCTGCGGCTCCGGCAGGAGGGAGGCAGTGAGTGAGGGAGCCAGCTAGCAAGCGAGCGAGTGAGCGAGCGATCTGGGGCGAAGGAAGGAATCCGCCAGCCCGGGGAGGCAGGAAGACCCCCGACCCGGGCCGCCTCGCCCACACCCTTGGGCCAAGACCAGGCTTCAGCCCGGGACTCGTCCTCCGCCTCCACGGGACTCCAAGGGTGTCCAGGGCATCTACCTGTGCGCGTGGAGTACCCCAGCCTGCCTCCCCGCCCCACTGGGCATTCTCCTCCGGGGCGACAGCGAACCGCTTTGGGGAGTGTGGGGCCGCGGGACGAGCGGAGGAAAAGCCGGAACCACAGCTGCAGTCCTGTCCTGGGAAGCCCCAGGCAGGATGAGGAGCTGAAGTCGCCCGGCCGGGAGAGGGAAAGGAAGGGAAGGAAGAGTCGGAGCGGGAGGGGCGGACTGCCCCGAGTGGGGGAGAAGATGCTTGCTTACGCCGTGCAGGATGCCACTGTGGTGGATGTGGAGAAGAGGAGAAACCCTTCCAAGCATTATGTGAGTACCTTCCCGGGCCGGGTCCGAGACTGGGGCAGGACCCAGAACGGGGACAAGCCCAAGTTCCCACTTGCTAGTTGCAGTCTCATTCAGTGTTAAGGGAGACTGTTGCTGGCGAGTTTCTTCGGAGCGCTGTAATCCACTGGGGACACTCAGATCACTTCTCTTTAGATCCTAACACGGCTGCTTTCCCCCCCCCCCAACTCCTCCTCCCCCCGCCCCACTTCTTTACTTCTTTTTTTGGCTTAAGAATTGGCAAGTGTTTGGCCTTGTCTGTTTGAGCGGTGAAGTCATCTAACTGATGAGGATAGACCTGGGACCGATTTCGGGGTGTGTGTGTGTGTGTGTATGTATCTGGGATGGGGAGAGGGATAAGGGCAACTGTTGTAAAGCCCACTCTTGCCTAGAATATATGTGGGGAGAGCATCTTCCCAGCAACAACTTCTAGAGGGATCCAGTTGGGACTTCTAAACCTGTCCTAAGGGAGATACTTTTGGCAGTAGGATTTCCACAGGCTTCTTTCCAGCCTGTCAGGTTCTTTGCTCTACTGAGTTCTAGGCTTAGGCAGAAGAAACCTACCACTCTCTTCTTCATTATTTGTTCTGGAAGTTCGTATACACTATAATAAATGACATTACCATTTTACCCTTTCTGTGGATCAGATTCTTAAGCGGAGGAGATTTTCTCCTATATAAAATACACTCTGTTCTGTATGTGCGTTAACGGTGCAGATGTTGCTATTCCAGTGACAGAACCCCATCAGGAACTTACAGTCTAATAGTGTGTATGAGACACTTATGCAAATATGATAGAAGGCAGAACTCCATAGAGGGGTGAAGTAGAGATGCAGACAAAGTACTCTTGGGAAAATGGGAGGAGGAAGAGACTGGTTGACACTTCATCCTTTCATCTCCATTACCCAATCTTCACACCTTCTGAGCAAATGGAGTATCACCGACACCATAGAATGTCCAACTGAGTTTGAGAAAACTCTAGTGGAGTATGGTTGTAGCTCCCTGCAACTGAGGACTTGGAGCAATAATGTTGCTTCTGTCTTGATAATGCCTATTTTTTTAAAAAGTAAATTTTTAAAAAGTTCAGCATTATTTTTTGAAAAAAGTGACTTTACAAAATCTAATGCTTAGATTAATATTAATAGTAGTATCTTAGTTTCTTTGTTATAGAGGGGATACCTTTGATCTTTGCTTAACTTCTCCATCCAGGAACTACCCAAAATTTTGTGGTTTTCTGAAAACTAACAAGTTGACTTATGCTGGATTTGAGTTTTTACAGGGGTTTTCCAAAAGTTCTCAGAATACTTGGATTGGAGGGGCACTAAAGGTCTTTTAACCTCCTGCTTCTTGGCAAAGTAGTTCCTAACTCCTCTTGGACTGATGGGCAGCAGTTCCATTCTTAAAGTTCTCTTGGAGAAGTCTTCTGATGGGATGGATATTCTTCTAATACCTCTTAACACCTTTATAGCCACTAAGGTCTTCCTTTTGTCGCATTCATTTAATTTTAAGATGAACCGTTCACCAGTATCCATGTGCTAAGTATATTTGAGCAGCTTAGCATCTACTTAGGAAGTTAGGGAATCAAGTTGCTTTAGTCATCAATTATTATTTTTATTATTATTATTATTTTAAAAGCAGCCCTTCAGTAAGGTTGGAGTTGTCTTTCAGCAGGTGGCAGTCTCTGCTCTGGAACTGAGCGAGGTCTATCTCCGAAACTTTCCTGATAAACTGTGTGACTTTAACTTCTAATTGAAATTACAGCAGCACATGTATACTTTTGCCATACTGGGAGTCCAAAATTTGCAGAGCAACTGATAACATTAATCTTTTTTTTTTTTTTTTTTTTTGTGCAACAGTCAAGCTGGGCTCACTTTAGGGTAAAAAATGCAGCATTCTCCTGTATCTGTTCATTGAAAGTAGCCATTGAAAATAGTGGACTATTTTCTTGTGTAGTGGCCAAGGAAGACCAAAGTTTACCTCAGACCTATATTGGCTGTGTGACCCTTGACAAATTATTTAACTCATCAAAACTCTAGGTAATTCTCATTAAATTACAAATTGCTGGAAAAGTGATGACTTGCCTTAGTAAAGAGTTTTCTCACCAGTTCCCTAGACCAATGAAATCCTAAATCTAATCCCAAACCCTATCAAAATTCAGTTTCCTTCCCGGGGGCCCAAGATTAACGAAACTGGAGATTCTGGCCTCAGGCCAGGGCACTGTTGTCAGAGTTTTTGGAAGCTCATCCAAAAGGTGTGAATAAAGATAAAGAAAATACTATTGTTTTCATTTCTGGCCTCTTTATTTTTTTAAAAAAGGATTTATTTTAATTTTCATTGATAAGTACAGATATTTGGCTAGATGAATAACAGAATAAAAAAGAGAAAATTTTAACATTCAAGTCCCTTTAAAAAAAGTTAATATTTTTGTAAAAAAAGAAAAAAAAGGCAGGGAGTTTGGGAGGGGGGAAGAGTAGGAATCAGCTCTTAAAAGATAATAGTTACTTGCACTTTATGAAAACTTGAAAAAAAAAAAGTCCCTTCCTAATAATACTCATTCATGAATACTACCATTTCCTCTAACATGGGGCAGGAATGGGATAGCTCCCTATGGGAACTGATGATGTCATATCCTGGGAAAGCAAGGCAGGCAGTGATGTCACTGGATGAGAGAGGCCACATAGAACTCTGACCCTAAGTTCTGGGGAACAATTAAAGGAGAAACTTTTTTTTTTAATTATGGAAACAAAGGTCTGACAGGAACTTTAACAGAGAGCATGCCAACCTTGATCATTTTAGAGAACAAAACAACGAAGAGACAGTGACTGAATACTTGGTTAGCCGCTAATCCAAAGCTTGAATCAAAGTCCCTGCATCTGGAAAAGGATTTATGATCTCTCTCTTTGGGGGAAGAGAGAGGGAAAAAGAAAGTAGTGGGAATTAGGGAGTTTTTCTGAACATGTAAACTTAAGCAAAGATCAAAGGTATCCCATCTATAACAAGAAACTAAAATACTACTATTAATATTAATCTAAGAAGCATTAGATTTTGTGAAGTCACTTTTTTCAAGAAATAATGCTGAACTTTCTAAAAATTTATTTTTAAAAAATAGGCATTATCAAGACAGAAGCAGCACTATTGCTCCAAGTCCTCAGTTGAAGGGAGCTACAACCTTATTCTACTAGTTTTCTCAAACTCAATTGGACATTCTATGGTGTAGTGATACTCCCTTTAATTTAATTTTATTCCTCAAACTCCAGCTCTAGACTCTCTCTGTCTCTCTCCCCCCCCCCCCAAGAACATAATGAGGAAGGATCCCAACTGGTCATTTTCCCAGGTTAGATTGTTTTAACATGTCCAAGTCCAGGTGGAGTGCCCCAGAGAATAAGTTTGTATATAGTACTTTCTACGTGTCAGGCTTTATGCTAAATATTTTATAAATATCTCACTTGATCCTCGAAACAACCCTGAGAGGTAGGTGCTGTTATTATCTTCATTTTACATTTGAGGAAAACTGAGGCAAACAGGATTAAATGACTGGCCTAGGGTAACACAACTAGTAAGTGTATGAGGCTGGATTTGAATTCAAGTCTTTGTTTCCAGGCCCAGGCCTCCAGTTACTATTCCACCTAGCTGTCTTTAGGTAGTAAGTAAAAAATTACTGCCTGTGTAACATACAATAAATTGTGAAAGTATTGCTAAGTAATATGAAAATGATTACTGATGTGTTGAAGATTAAATCAGAAACTGCTTGTAGGTGGAAATATTTAATCTGATGGGGATGAGAAGTAGGACCTCAAGGCTTGGGTGGATATTTTCCCCAATCCCTCCCTCTCCAACAGCTGTAACATGATAAATAATGTTGAATTTGGGGTAAGGAGGCCTAAGTTCCAGTCCTACTTCAGCTCCTTACTTAGCTGTGTGACCCTGGGCAAGTGACTTAAATTCTCTTATCCTATTTCTTCACCTGAGGAAAGGGGATAATAATAGCATCTGCCTTCCAGGGTTGTTATGAGGATCAAATGAATTAATATGTGTAAAGCTCTTTACATACATTTAAAAGCACTATATAAGTGCTATTATTATTAATATCAGGTCAAACTAAAAAAGTTGTCCCATCTGGCAGTTATGTAGGGAGATTACATTTGTTCTAAAGGCCTATAAGGAACATACCTTTCACTCTCTTACTCTTCTTCCTTCTAATGGAGAGTTCTGAGTCAGTAGCTTCCTAATTTGCCGAGCAGAATCAATTTATGGGATTACAGGTTAGCCCAAGGAAGATAATGAGAGACCTGGAGCCCATACAAAAGGTTGTCTCCTGGTTCTAGAACTTAGATCTTTTTTTTTCTTTTTACATGTGAATAGTAGTTTATTTTTTTTTCAATTATATGTAGATTGTCATATTGATTAGAATATTGTTAGGTGAAATAGTTCCTAATATTTACTTTGAGAGATCTTTTCGAGCTGAGGCACCATTGTATAATCAGGTGAAGGAAGAAGTCCAAATAATAGTAAAACTCAATTCTCTTTGGTTTTGGAATGCTCAGTACTTAACACTAAAGTAACTAAAGTTATCTATTTCATATCAATACCAATCAGCAAATTTTTGTTGCTTTTCTAGTATGTGCTATAGAAGATTTCCCTTTGGAGGAGGGATTATTTAACTTTTTTAGGGAACTCACTTTAAGGAAAGTCCTGTTGATGTTGACTGGTAACTGTTCTGCAACTTATTTTGGAGAGTTCTTTAATTGAGAAGTTGAGTGATCTATCTAGAGTGACAGTCTGTATGTCAGAGGGAGCCCTCACACCTATGACCCTCTGATTTTGAGGCGTACTCTTTGTACTATACTGCCTTTGCTATGGAACATACTGAGAAATAAAAGCGTGGTTCTTGTTTTTAAAGACCAACCTGTATGGAATGAGTACATAATTACTTATGAAAGTGTGTGGTGCTAAAGGAATGTGGGAGTTTCTTAAAGCTCAGTGATGGAGGTTGAATCATCTTGTTGTTGAGGAATATGGAAGATAGGGAACTTTAAATCTCACAGTGTGCTCTCTGGATTTTGTGTGTGTGTGTTTAGAGTCTAGCATTTTTCATCCTGAAGAATATTAACTCCCTGAGGGTAAGGATTCTTTGGTTTTTGGCATTGTGGGGAAACTAGATGGTTTAGTGGACAGAGTGCTGAGGCTGTCACTTAGTCAGGAAGACTAATTTTCTTGAGTTCAAATCTGGCTTCAGTCACTTGGGAGCCTGTGATCTTGGGCAAGTATAATCAAGTGTGCTGCTCAGCTGATTAATTGTGTCTGACTCTTTTGGGGGCTTTCTTGGCAAAGATACTAGAGTGGATTGCTATCTTGTTCTCCAGTTCGTTTACATGTAGGGAAGCTGAGGCAAACAGGATTAAGTGATTTGCCCAGGGTCACATAGCTAATAAATATCTGAGGAAGGATTTGAACTGATTTTCCTGATTCCAGGTCTGATGCTCTATCCATTGCACCGCCTGGCTATTACTGTCTTGCAACTATATTGACTAACCATTCATTTATATCATTGAACACTATAACCTACAGTCTCATCTTGGGTAAACAATCCTGCCTAACTTTTCCAAAATGATACATTTCTGTAAATCAGGTATCTAGAGAACAATTTCCTAAATATAGCAAATAGTTCATGTAATACTGTACCATATTGCACCCACTTTGTGTGGGCAGTGGAGAGATAGATACAGAGGAAGGTGGAGAGAGCCTCATCCTTAGGGAACTAATAGTCTAATGGAAAATATCAGATACATGTATACACTCAAATAAGAAACTTATAATTAAGGCTCTAACCGATAGCAAAGGTTTGGAACAAAGGAAGTTGGATTTAGGTAAAGAAGGCTTTTTGAAGATAGAGGTTGACAGAATGAGAGGGAATTCATTATATTCCCCTCTCTGGGGGCATAAAATTAATTGAACTAAATGATGTCTAAGATCTCTTCCTGGTGGTACTTAAGCATATCCTAAGAAAGACAAATGGTTTTTGAGAGTTTAAGACAAATGGAGTCATGTCCAGGATGGAATAGGGTCTGGTTGAGTCCAGCACCTCTTAGCCACCTCTCCCTTCTTCCTTTCCTTCCCATCCATGGCCTGTCTTTCATTCAAAACAGCAGTTACTTGCTCAGCTCCGGCGGGAAGTGATTTCTAGGTGATTCACAGCACTGCCTGCTCATGGAACAAGCAACCACATCCTTCTCTAAGGTTGGAACAGAGAGTTCTCCCAACAATTAATAACCACCCTGCCTGGATGAAGGAGGAGAGCAAAGAGATCAAGGGCCTTTTCTGGGTGAACCATATTTCTAATGAGTGTGTGTTGAAGAGTAAAAGAATGGAGAGGAGAGAAGGGAGAGCTACTCATTGGCTGTTCTCACCAGGAGGAGGCCTGCCAGCTATTGTGCTTTTCAAGCCAGGGCCCAATGAGTTAATTGACAGTGGTGGATATTAATCAGTGTCATTTTATGAGAGCCTCTTACTTTGGATTTGAACAGTAACCTCACGAAAATTCCCTTCTAATTTTCCCTTCTCTGAGTCACTGTAATCGGAATCTTTTTGGATGGGGGCAGAAAAAGGGATCTGAGAACTGGCAAGTTTTTTCTGATGTTTTATTAAATAAGAATGAAGTTTGAAATAGTTATTGTAAATGTGTTTGCTGATCTTCAGTTCTGTGCATCTAGGATTGTTATGGAACGGGATAAAGAGATCCTGGGAAGAAAAGAAAAGTGTGTGTTTGTGTGTGTGAAGATCAAGATGATGAATGTTGGAAATAGATTCTGACTTTCAGCCAATGGTTTGTTCTGGGATGATAATTGCCAAAAATAATGGAATCTTGTAAGTAGGATGATTAGCTTTCAACAGCCTGGTTCCCAGGGCTGATTTCTTGTTTCTTGAGCTGTCCAGAGTGCGTACTGGTAATGGTGGAGTTCATCTCTCTCACTGTTCAGGAAAGCTGATAGTGTGTATTCAGGGTGAGAAAGAGGTCAGGAACTTTATGTGTTCCTTCACATATGCATATATATATATATATATATATATATATATATGTAAACAGTATATATACATATATAAAATATGTGAATATATAGGTACACCAGAATTTTAATATATTTTAATAATATCAATATTTATATATCCAATATATACCACAATTTGAAATATATAACAGATACATGGGAAGCTGCTTGTTTGTTTCAGTGTGAATTTTTAAGTTTTAGCATAAAGGTTCTCTTATCCTATACTAGGATCTGTGAACTTGAAGAGAATATTGATCAAAATTCTGATGTCTTCAATTATTGTTTCCCTTTGCATGATTTTGGTCATGGTGTAAGTTTTTCTCCCTTCATGTGTATCAGTTCTTATAAATCTTCATAGGTTTTTCTGAATTCTTCACATTTACTATTGTCACAGTAATTTTTTTACTACATTCAGATACCACAACGTTCACGATCAGTATCAGTGCTCCAATCAACGGGCACTCACTTTACAATAGATATTTTCCAATAAACATCCACACAACTCTAATCTGTAAAAAGTACGTATACACAAAAAAGTTTTCAATTATAGGAGACTTTCGATCTCATTTAGATCTCTTTCACCCTAGTGGCTCCTTGCCTACATCCTTCCATAAAGAATGTAGCATCTACCTTCTTTTTTCTGGGTCTTTCTATTTCAGTTCAACATTTGGATTGGCCATCTGTTATCCCTCACTCTTGTTATATGACTGATTTGCCTCCTTTTCTAGCTCTACATATCCAAGATTAAAATTAAATAAACATTTACTTATCGTCTCATGCAAAGGCCAGTTAGGTGGTACAGTGGGGAGACAGCCAGGCCTGGAAACAAGACTCATCCTCTAGCCTCAGACACTTCCTAGCTGTGTGATTCTGGGCAAGTCATTCAACTCTATTTGCCTCAGTTTCTTCATCTATAAATTGAGCTGGAAAAGGAAATGGCAAAGCCCTCCAGCACCTTTGCCAAGAAAATCCCAAAGGCATCATGGAAATTCAAACACAATTGAAATGGATGAACAACAGCAAAACTATGTTCAAGGCATTGTTTTAGAAAATTAGGACCCAAAGATTGGAAAATGGTACAATCTTTTGACTTCAAAGAATTTATATGCTATATGAAGTATATGAAATTACACCATCTCTTATTAACACATTGTTGTAGGGGATACAGCCAATCTACAATCACCACATTTCTCTCCATGGTCTTTTGGGTATGCTCAGAAACTGGATTCTTCAAAGATTGTGGTGTTCCATGATTTATAACCATATATCAGCGTGGAAGAATACTGATTCTGAATGTTGGCTTTTGCATGAGGGACAGCTTGTGGTCATTGAAAGCATAGCATAGTTGCTAAGCTTGCTTTACTCCTGTTCAGTCCTAGGTTCAGGTCAATATTTAATAAACAAGCTACCATGTGCTAATTGAACAGTTAAATACAAGGTAGGTTGATAGGAAGGGCCCTAGTAGTTGAGATCAGGAAAAAAATTCATAAAGAAACTGATGCTTGGGGCAGCTGCCAGTTGATGCAGTGGATACAGCACCAGCCCTGAAGTCAGGAGAACCTGAGTTCAAATATGACCTCAGACACTTAACACTTCCTACCTGTGTGACCCTGGGCAAGTCACTTAGCCCCAACTGCCTCAGCAAAAAAGAAAAAAAAAGAAAAAGAAAAGAAAGTGATGCTTAAATTTTATCTTAAAAGAATAGAGACACTCTACGAAGCACACATAAAGACAGAATGCTATACAGCCATGGGAGACTGGTTTTGTAGGGCTTTAAAAATTAAACAGTAGAGTTCATATTTCAAATCCAGAAGTCAACGAGGAGTCCCTGGAATTGATGAAGAGTGACATGGTCAGATCTGTGCTGAAGGAAAATTGTTTGGATAGTGGTGTATAGGCTGGCCTAAAGTGGGGAAAGGCTTGAGGCATGGAAGTCAAAGAGGTGAGAATCTGACCAGAAATAATCTAGAGATTTTTGTTTGTTTTTGTGTGTGTGTGTGTGTGTGTGTGTTTTGTGTGTTGTATGGTGTTCACATTTATAAATCTTTTTCTACTCTTGGAGAGGATTCATGATGGACAGGCATGAGATTTCTGAGTAACCTTTAGATTCTCTCATTATTGAATCCAGAGCAATGCTTTTCAACATATTTTTTGGCTCTATTTCCTTATGTCCACATGGGCTTTGAAGTTGCTGAGCCTCAACGTTACCTCAGATTGTCAGATGCTTCATAGATTTTCTCTACCTCATGTAAAATGCAATTATCTTCATGGTGGTCCTTTTCCTTAGGCTCATCATGGGCCCTGTCAGATGAGGTCAAATGTCTCATGAAATGATCTTTTCTTTGCATAAAGAAATAGTTCTGCAGATTGTCAAATTAATGTAAGTAATCAGATAAAAAAATCCCAGCATGACCATGAACACGCTCCCTGATTTCCTGCCATTCCATGGTCAGCACTGAAAGTGGAAGGGGATGAATGGGTCTAGGACCATTTCTAAAATGTTAATCTGTTCATGGACTGCCTTGGTCAAACACTTTATCACATAAGATATAAATCTGATTATATTTAGTGGAACTGTTTTTCTGAAACATGCATAGTCTTAGGAGTAGGGAACCTGACAGAGTTTGACTCAATTCTAGAGAACTTGGGGTTCCCTCTCCTGCATGATTATGACCAGAAATAGGAAGTATAGACTAGTATGTATGAGAGAAAGAATCAGAGAGAGTGAGAGAGACAGAGAGGGAGGAAGGGGGGGACTACAGAGAGAGTGTGTGACTCTCTGGGTTTACAGTGTAACTTCCTTTCCCCGTTTCCTGACAGAATGCATTATCCTCCTTTTTTGTCATTTTCCTTGAACTCTGGAGGAAGTGACCTCTGAGAAGATTGGATGCCCTGCTGGATATAAAAACACAGGCTGGTAGGCTGAGGGCAGCAAGATGAATTGGGGGAGATGGTTGGGTGGAGTGCCCTAGAAGTGGACTGCCAGCTGTCTCCTGGTAGCTGGCCACCCAAAGTAGGACTTAGAAGTTCCAGCTTGGAGGCCTTAGTGCCTGTGTTTCATTCAGCCCATCTTGGTTTCAGAGGCCCCTTTAGACTCTAAATCTCTAATCCTCTTTGCCTCCTGGATTCCCATGGGACACACTTGAGACTTTCCGGTTCTCCTGGTGCTTTAATACCTTGGGAGGAAATGGGTCGTGCTTATCAGTTGTGATCTCCTAGTGACTGAGGCAGAAGGGGAGGGGAGGGGGTGCTGCCTGTGCAGAGGGTGAACTTGCCTGGGATCTCAGCTGGGGGAGAGACTCTGGTAAGGAGGGGAGGAGCCGAACATTTGGCAAACGCAGGGTGGCCTGAGATATAGAGTCCCCTTTCATTTGGGGTTGGAATGTTATAGCTTTAAATAGAACAGGGAAGCTTTGAAAGCCCTGAGTTTTATTAAACATGACCATGTCCTGTATGACGAGGATATTACATGCAGAAAGTTTGGCTTCCTTCCACATCCCATCCAGAGCTGCCTTGGGGTAGGACCAAGGTTCTCCAGACCAGCCTAGAACTGCAGGACCCTCAGATGGCTTATCTGGGGCAGCACACCTGGATAGGGAAGCCCGCCTGCTTTCCAGACTAGCCCCTTCTACCCACCTCAAAAAAACTCTGGGTTTTTCAGGGGGAAAAAGAGTTTCTAAGTGGTTAGTTAGAAGCGGCTGCTTTTTAACAACACTACAGCAAGCCCAAGTCTGACTTAGTCTAGTTTGCTGGCATCGAGCCCTGGAGACTATTTTAAGGGGCTTGCCGGTGTGGGAGAATTTCACTGTCTGAAGATGGAGGTGGCCTTCGTGTGCTTGGTATCCTGGCATGGGCAGCAGGGCCCTGAGGAAGGCACTGGCTCTATGATCTCAGTGACTTAGTAGTTTCAAAGCCAGGGGCCAGGGATGGGGTAGTTTGGGTCAGCTCCCAAGTGGGCCCTCACACCTTCATGTCAGTAACATGATACCATCTGTGCTTTGTTTGCTTTCTGGTGTGGATTAATGATTTGCCTCACGTATCTCTCTTATTGGTGACCCCTTAAAATAACTTTATTCCTCTTTTTGATTCTAAGGGAGGGAGACTGATGCGATTTGTTGATTGTTTTTGTAGCTGAAAGAAACCTTAAAGATTATCTGCTAGGGGGCAAAATGCAGTGTTGAACCTGAAATCAGGCAGCTCTGAGTTCAGATTCAGCTGTGGGACCCTAGGCAATCTTTTTGTCCACTCTATTTTCTCTTCTGTAAGATGGGAATAATAGTAGCACCTGTCAGAGTTACTGTAAGGATAAAATGAAACAATATTTGTTTGTAAATGTGTAACCTATATCAGATTGCTTGCTGTCTTGGGGAGGGGGGAGGTAAGAGAGGAAGGAAGAGAGGGAGAAAACATTTGGAATTCAAAATCTTACAAAAATGAATGTTGAAAACTATCTTTACGTGTATTTGGAAAAACAAAGTATTATTGAGGAAAAAAAGAAAATATTTGTAAATATTTTGTAAATCATTGTTAAGTACTTTATAAATCCTAGCTATTATAATCAATCAAGCAAGAATTTATTAAATATGTACTATGTGCCAGGCACTGTGCTTTTAAACACTGGAGGTACAAAGATAAGCCCTCACATTCAAGAAACATATTTGAAGAAAACATATAAGTAAAATAAAAATTAAGCATGTGTGTCTATTTTTTTTTCCTCAACTGTTTTTTTTTTTAAATTTTTATTTAATTTGAATAACATATGTGTGGGTAATTCTTCAACAATAACCCTTACATAGCTTTCCGTTACAAATTTTTCCCCCCAACTCCCCACCCCTCCCCTAGATGGCAGGATATCCACTACATGTTAATTATGTTAAAATATTGGCAAATCGAATATATGTATACATATTTCCAAACTTATCATTGGTGTGCAAGAAAAATCTTATCTACACGAACGATATATCAGATAAAGGAAACACAATGTAAGCAAACATCAATCA
>JAJPUD010001462.1:180196-206233 GCA_023553655.1 Myrmecobius fasciatus | reverse complement strand
CCTCAATTGCCTCAGCAATTGAGGTTAAGTGACTTGCCCAGGGTCACACAGCTAGGGAATGTTAAGTGTCTGAGACCAGATTTGAACTCAGGTCTTCCTGACTTCAGGGCTGGTGCTCTATCCACTGCGCCACCTAGCTGCCCCTTCAACTGTCAGTTCCAAGTAGACCAGTAGACCAGATTCCTCAGTGTCCCTGTAATTTGTTTGATTCATCCTGCTTCTGTGCTCAGTTTGTGCTTTCCACCTAGATTTTTTTTTTATTAAAACTTTATATTTGTATAACATATGTATTGGGTAGTTCCTTAGCATTGATCTTTACAAAGCTTTCCATTACAAATTTTCTCCCCAGTGCCCTCCCCTCCCTTAGATGGCAGGATATCCACTACATGTTAATTATATTAAAATACTTGACAGATTGAATATATGTATACATATTTCCACACTTATTGTTGTGCAAGAAAAATCATATCTACAAGAAAAAAATCAGAGAAAGGAAACAGAATGCAAGTAAACATCAATCGAGAGCATGAAAATGTTACGTTGCGGTCCACATTTCACATCCCTCTCTCTAGGTGTATATGGCTTTCTTCACTGAGCAATTGGAACTGGTTTGAGACATTTCATTATTGCAGAGAACCATGTCCATCAGGATTGATCATCATGCAATATTGTTGTTGCCGTGTATAATGATCTCCTGGTTCTGCTCGTTTCACTCAGCATCAGTTCATGCAAGTCTCTCCAGGCCTCTCTGAAATTGTCCTGCTGGTCGTTTCTTACAGAGCAATAATATTTCATAACATTCATATACCATAATTTATTCAGCCACTCTCCAATTGATGGGCATCCATTCAGTTTCCAGTTTCTAGTCACTACAAAAAGGGCTGTCACAAACATTCTTGCACATGTGGGGCCTTTTCCTTCCTTTAAGATCTCTTTGGGATATAGGCCCAGTAGAAACACTGTTGGGTCAGAGGGTATGCACAGTTTGATAACTTTTTGAGCATAGTTCCAAATTGCTCTTCAGAATGGTTGGATCCGTTCACAGTTCCACCAACAATGTATCAGTGTCCCAGTTTTCCCACATCCCCTCCAGTATTCATCATTATCTTTTCCTGTCATTTTAGCCAATCTGACAGATGTGTAGTGGTACCTCACAGTTGTCTTAATTTGCATTTCTCTGATCAATAGTGATTTGGAGCACCTTTTCATGTGACCAGAAATAGTTTCAATTTCTTCATCTGAAAATTGTCTGTTCATATCCCTTGACCATTTATCTGTTGAAGAGTGGCTTGAATTCTTTCAAATATGAGACAATTCTCTATATATTTTAGAAATGAGGACTTTATCAGAACCCTTAAATGTAATTTCCCAATTTGATGCTTCCCTCCTAATCTTGTCTGCATTAGTTTTATTTGTACAGAAACTTTTTAACTTAATATAATCAAAATTATCTATCTGGTGTTCAATTAAGAGTTCCAGATCTTCTTTGGACATAAATTTATTCCATCTCCACAGGTCTGAGAGGTAAACTATACTACGTTCCTCTAATTTGCTTACAATATCACTCTTTATATCCAGATCATGAATCCATTTAGATCTTATTTTGGTGTGCGGTGTTAGGTGTGGGTCCAATCCTAATTTCCTCCACACTAGTTTCCAAATTTTCCCAGCAGTTTTTGCTGAATAGTGAGTACTTATCCCAAAAGCTGGGGTCTTTGGGTTTGTCAAACACTAAATTGCTAAAGTTATTGCCTAGATTGTCCTGATAACCTATCCTATTGCCACTGATCGACTGCTGTATTTCTTAGCCAGTACCAAATGATTTTGATGACTGCTGCTTTATAATATAGTTTTAGATTTGGTACAGCTAGGTCACCTTCATCTGCCTTTTTTTTTTTTTCATTAATTCCCTTGAAATTCTTGACCTTTTATTCTTCCAAATGAACTTTGCTACTATTTTTTCTAGATCTGTAAAATAATTTCTTGGGAGTTTGATTGGTATGTAGATTTTTTTTCTGTCTTCCTTGGATAGGAGCTATCCAAATCCTACCCTTCTTTTCTTAACCTTCATAAGTAGAATTCCTCACACCTGGCAAACTTTCCCTTTAAAGTTATTATTATTGAATGAATGAAAAAGCATTTGAGTACGTACTGTGTGCCAAGAACCATGCTAAGTACTGAAGATATAACTAGAAAAAGTGAGATAGTTGTCTCTTAAGGAATTCACAGGCTCTAATTAGGGAATATATACTAAGAAATTCAGCTAGGGTGGATGGAAAGATCCCGAAATCCTAAAGGATCAATGGACAGCAGATGGCAAAATTCAGGAATCCTTAGGTCATATCCCTAGGTGAGCTAACAATTCAGAGGGGTCTGGAGGGTTCAAAGTCTGAAGACAGTGGCAGGGCTGATGATATAAGGTCTGGTGGAGTGTTATCTCAATGGAAGAAATAGAGATGGTGAGTCGAATCACATTGGAGCATCGTCTTCAGTCTAGGAGCCTGGGAGGGCTCCGTGGGCTGGAGAGGGGATGACAGAATTAGAATTCTAGTTTTTCCTCAAAGCTTAGCTCAAACATTTCCTATGTGGAGTATGTCCCGATTCCTCTCAGCTGCTAATTCCATCCAAAATTACCCTTTATTTATTTGGTATATACATTTGCATGTTCTTATTGTCTTTCCTTAGAGAACGTGAGTTTCTGGAAGGGAAGGATTTTTAAAAATTTTGTCCTTGTGGCTCCAGTGCCTAGCAAATAGTATGTGTTTAGTGAATGTGTTGATTGATCTGGAAAATCCTCACTTATCAGACTCAATTTAATTCCTATCTCTTCCATGAAACTTTCTTTGTCCAAGTTAATCCAGGCTAAAATCCTACCTTCCAGGGGAAGCCTTTCCTGATCCCTCTTAATACTGGTGCCTTTTTGCTCTTGATTATCTCCAATTTATCCTGAACAGAACTTGCTTGCACATTAAGAGCAAGAACTGTTTGCTTTCCTTCTGCAGTGCTTAGGGCAATGTATGTCACTTAGTAGGTACTTAATAAAAAAAAATGCTTATTAACTAATAGATTTCCTCCTAGAGTCTCCTATAAATATTATTTCTTGTTTAGCCATTTTCACATTCTGTCTGATATTGTCAGATTTGTTACTTGAGATGTTTGTTTTGGCTCTCCAACCAAACTAGACTCCATGGAGGGCGGAGTCAGTTTCTTTGTTTCTGTCTCTGTCTCTCTCTTTTACTTACAATATGCAGTACACTTTGATACTTTCAGGATCTGGAATTTTATTAGTGCAAAGTTGTCAGTGTTATGTTTCTGAGATTTTAGCTTTCTTTTAAAGCACTATCTGGGGGTTGAATTCAACTGAGAACATTGTTTTAGTTTAGCACCTCAGTCATCAAAGGCTAGGATCAGATGGCTTATTTCATTAAATTGTCTCTCTCCTTACTCCAAACAAAATGATAAATACAGATGGTTTCAGTTGTGTTTTTAAAAATCAGACATTTAGAATTTGAGATAATTTTCCCCAAGGAAAAGTGTTAAAATGGCAAATGTGATCATTTAGCAAGGGTATGCTGTAGGTAGCTCCTACAAGCTCAACTTTCAGTGTGTTCTTTTATACTTCAGGAATCAGTGAACTCTACAAATCATGGCTTGATTTATTATTTTATTGATTTTCTAAACTTAAAGTGATGGAGAAAATATCAGTAATGCAAATTAAACTTTAAAATGTGTTCTGTTTTTTGGAGAAGTAGTTGTTAAGCACCCCTGGTTATTAGGGTCCAGGAAAGTCCATGAAAAACCTAGTTTATCTGAAATGTAGTAGAAACAGATGCTAAATTTAGAGCTGGAAGGGATCTTAGAGGTTATGTAGTTCAACCTCTTTGGACAGATTAAGAAAGCGAGTCTCAAGTTGAGTGTCTTGCCTGAGGTTGTACAGGTGGCAAAACCAAGGTCAGAGACTGAACCCAGCCCCTTTCCCTCCTTTCCCCCACTGTCTCATGTTAACTTTCTTACTTCCCAAGAGTACTCTTAGATCTAATAATGAAATAACATTACATTATGAATAACCAATTAATGTAGTGAAAGTGTTACTATTAATATTAGAGTGCAGACATTCACTACATTCAGGCCTTTGGGGGGGTAGCCTAGGAATTCGACTGCCCTTTATTACATTATTAATCTGTTTAGCAGTGAGAAGGAAATTGAGAAATATCATAAGGATGCCCTTCACTGCTTTGGTACCCGAGAGCTATTTAGTGATCCATGAAAAGAAAAGAGGGTTGAGGAGGTAATACTTGTTGTCCTTTAGCAAAACTGATCATTTTTAAAATCAATGAAGCATTTTTTGAGAGGTTGGGGAATGAAATCAATTGGGTTCTAAATGTTGTCACACTTATTCCCTAAAGAGGACTTGATATATCAGGGGAGGATTTGTTCTCTGCTTTTTGCTTCCTTTGTCACAGATGAGACCCTACATGGAGCACTGGGGCTGGACTGGAACACCAAGATAACTGTGACTCCTTTCCCCTTTTCCCTTTCTGTTCTAGGTCATTCTCTCTCTTGACATCAACAGGTGTTGGTGGCTTTTGCTGTAAGAGTGACAATCTCCCAGCCCGGTCAGCTTTATTGTTGGAAATAAATGGATTTACTTTGGATTCTTACCAGTTCCTCTTCTCTTTCCTTCCCCAAAATAAACAGCAGCTGCTAGCAATCCTCTGTCTGTGGCTGGCCGGACTGTTCCTGCTTCTGTCAGCAGCCCTGCTTCTCCCTTGGTCTGCCCCTTTTTGGTTTGATAGCCTGGGTTTTTATAGGCCCTTTGGTTTTCCACCAATCACCCTCCCAGTGTGGCCTGAAGGACAGCTGGTTTGTGTGGGTCCAGCCATCTCACCAGCACAGCTGGCTCTTATCTTGCAGTCATGCAAGTGATTCTAGGGCAAAGTGTTCCCTCGGGTGAGGGGGAAGAAGTAAGCCAGCCTGTACCAACTGTCCACAAAGCAAATGATTCACATGTGTGGGTAACTGAGACTGGATGGTATTATGTCTTAGAGTTAGAAGATCATAGGGCTTAGAGCTGGAAGGAATCTAATGGCCTTTTAATCCAACCTGCGAGAGAGTAGAAGGAGCGCTGGACTTGGAATTGGAGGCTCAAATTTCTCTTTTCTCTTTGTGTGACTTTGGGTAAGCCCTCTATTTTCTCTGGGCCTTAGTTTACCCAGATAAAAATGGATAGACTGGACTCGAACTACAGAGTGCCTCCCAACTCTTAAGTCTGTGAATCTCTGAAATATGAAATTCTCCATTTTATTGTTGGGGAAAATAGAGACCCAGATGGTTTATGTGACTTAATTACAGTTGCACAGGCCTTATTAATGACAGAGGCAGATTTTCAACCTAAGTCCTCTGTTTTCTCTGGACCGTACTTAACCCATCTGTAAAATGGGTAGGCTGGACTCAAACTACAAAGTGCTTCTCAGCTCTAAAGTCTAAATTTGTGATATGTGAAATTTTCCATTTTACTTCTGGGGAAAACAGAGAGCCATATGGTATGTGACTTACTCATAGTTGCACAGATTTCCAACCTAGGTCCTCCTTGCTCTTAATAGCCCAGTTTCTTTCAGGTGTTTGGGACCACGCTGTTTTGCTTGTCCAGGACTTCTGTTCCAAAGAGGTAGTTTATAAGGGGCATGACAAAGGAAATTCAACTTTAAAAAAACCAAAAAACCTAAACAGCTCTATCTTGCAATGTTTCTGCTGGTGCAAGAAATTAAGAACAGCAGTAACCACAAGGAACTTAGAATATCAGTTCCTCCAGCTGGGGATGGTGCTGGGGTGGATTTTCTCTCGCTCTCTTCCACGAGGTTCACACGCTCTCCCTGCAGGCCAGCAGCTGAGGTCCTGAATGACTTTGGCTGCCTTTCTCCTCCATTCTCTGCCCTGGGAACCTCTTATTATCTTTGGCTTTTTCACTTTTTTTCCTCTCCCTCTTTCAAAGGCTGGGTTGGGAATACTTGCCGGAGCATCCAGACCCAAACCAATTATTTTCATTGAATAGCCATGAACACCAGGCTGGCCTGGGTCCCCAGTTTGAGGAGGTGTGATGGACAGCAGGATGCTGGTGGATAGGTTCACAAACAGAAATGCTTGCCGCTTACTCAGGATAAGGAATAAGTACACTTAAGGAAGGAAGCAGAAGAGGGTGCAGGGGAAACAGTCAGGGAACTGGAACCATTGCTGGCTCGGTTCCTTTCCACCTGTGTGACCCAGAGCAAATGACTTCAGTTTCCTCATCTGTATCATGAAAGGGCTGGAACAGTTGATTTGTAGGGTCCCTTCTGCTCTAAACTGTGGGACCATCTTCTAGGCTTCCATCCTCTTAGTGCTTTTTCTTGTCCCATATGCCTTCTTGGCCATCTACGGAGCTGTGGTGATGGGAGTAAGTGGCTGCTGTGATGAGTCTTGAGCTGTCGCAGCAGGTGTGTCGGGCTCCTGCAGCCCGAGAGGTGTATATTTAGAATCCTCATAGAGATCCTGAATTTCAGCCACATTCTGAACTCCTAGAGACTTCCCCAGGAAGGGACTCTGGGCTAATTGCATGGAGGAGAATGTAAACCTGAGGAATGATTCAAATTCAGTTCCTGATGTTCTCCTTTAAGCTCTCTCCCAGGGAACCTCCCATGGCAGATTGCCAGCATCCCTGCTGGTACAAATATTGGGAGTTTTCTTATGTCCTAAATTCCATAAGGTTGAAGAGACCCTGGAATCTACCTAGTTTCATTCCTCATTTCTTTTTAAAAAAATTTCTGGTTTTTAAGAAATTAGCTTATTGACAACACAAACATTTTAATATACAAAGAAAAAAATTGTATATAAAATCAACTCCTGTTTGGGAGGAGGGAGATGTATATTAAATTTAACAAGATAGTAACGAAATTGCCCTGGGTTTTGTGTGTGTATGTGTGTGTTCCTTTCTGAACTTTTTTGTTTCCTCCCCATTTTACAGAAAGGAAACTGAGGCCAAAAAGGTTAAATGGTTTACACAGAGTTATATAGAAAGCTAACGAAGCCATTGTTAGACCCTAGGTCTGCTGAGTCTTATTATAGAGAAGTAGGAGGGGAGACTTACTTGAATATTATCATTTTTCTTAAGAGAAGGTAATGTTTAGGGGAAAATTTAGAGTGTGGAATACCACCTCCTGAGCAAGACTAGATTGAGAAATTAGAGTCTTCTAAACTCTCACGGGGAGGGCCTTTGTGTTGATGAAAAAACATGGAACGGAAGCTAAGCTTTGTAAACATGGGAATCAGGCCTTTTATAGAGTTGTCTTAGAAAAAAATAAACAGGGAAACATAGATAAATAGAAATCTAATATCTCCATCTAGCAGTCTGGGAAAGAGTAAGCTAGGCTTTGAAGAGAATAAAGATGTTAAGATTTTAAAACTCTAAGCTGCCTTGTTTGTAGACTCCTCTATGTGGGCAAGTTGTCTGACCTATCTGTGGCTCACTTTACCCATCTGTAAATTGGGGCTAAATTACATGGATTATCCTGGCACCTCATTGCTTCTTCTAACAATACTAGAAATCCTAACAATTACTAGAAATACAGATGGCTGAGGTGGTGCTATTTCAGAAACTTGCAAGGTAATATTTGAAAGCTTAACCTCATCCTTTACATCCTGAACAATTATGCAATGGATTATTCTTATCACTTTTCAGGTGGAGAAAATCCTGATCAGGTATTGGTCCAGAATCACAAGATTTAAGAATGAGAATGAAAAATGAGTGACTATTGAGTTTGTGTTCCCACTATTACTAAATTCTTGCTAACTTAGGGAAGAGATCTCAAATATGTAATAATGGTGATAGTTACCATCTATATCAGTAAATCTTAACTTGATTGATTTCAGGGAGTCCTTGGATGGGGAAGAAATCTTTATTTCAATATAATTAGTTTCTTTTGTAATCTTATATATTTTATTTTGTTCATATTCTGCTAAGGGAGTTCATGGGCTTTACCAGCCTTCCAAAAGGATTCATGACACAAGAAAAATGAAGAACCTCTGATTAATATAGTGACTTAAGATTTGTGAAGTGCTTTATAGATGTTATCTCATTTGAGCCTCACAGCAATCCTGGAAGGAAAGTGCTACTATTATTCCCATTTCACAGATGAGGAAACTGAGACTAAAAGAGGTTCATTGACTTTCCCAGAGTTACAGAGCTTTTGAGCATCCAGGAAAGGATTCAAAATCAAATCTTGGTGACTTCAAGTCCTGGATTCTATCCATCATGCTACCTAGCTGCCTCTAGACAAATGAAAATGAGAGAAAATAAAAGTGATTTTCATGAAGCAGCCTGGGAAAAGGATGTCAGCCACTGAATCTACTCAAGCTGGTACCAGGGTACTAACTTTGCTTATTATTATGATGATGGTAATAGTCACTAGAACTGGGATGATGATGACAGAAGTTTCTCCAGAGATCACAAGAAGGGAACAAGAGGAAAGAGGAGGGAGATGGGACTTGATGATATTACCAGAGTCCAATATGTGATGATTTGGACAAGTGCCTGTTTCTAGAAAGGGAGAAGCAGTAACTTTCCAGAAAATGAAAAGCTCAAAAGACAGCCTTCCCATAGGTTTGTGGAAAAGAAGGGAATGCTTTTTTTTTTTCTTGTTAAGTGTTATTGCACCCTATCCATCCTAGACAGATGATTATCTCTCTCTCTTTTTATAATAGGGAAAGTTATATCAAAGTCTACAGCAAGGTAAGCTGCGGCAAGGTAATTAGAGAGAGAAGGTTGGAAGGAAGCAGACTGAGGATAATTTTACTTTGGCCAGTAAAGCTTATCTTCTTGTTTTAATTGCTTTGGGAACAGTTCTGATGTTTATTTGTGTAGAGAGAAGGAGAAGTGAAGTTTCATACCAGGTATATCTTGAAAGGTTAGTATTGTAGAAGTGAAATCCCCTTTCAGTAATTAAAAGAGCATTCTAAGGTTCTAAGTAGAGGTTTATGAAGAGTGGCTGGAGTTTCTAGCGGAGGCTTAGTAGACATGAAAGACCCATAAAAAAGTCCCAGTGGTTCAGGTCCCAGAAGTCATCCTGCCCAAGGAGCCTTTTATGTATTCTCTAGAGCAGTGATACCAACTTCAAATAGAAATGGGAATCCCAAGCCATACATAAGGAAACTAATTTTTTTAATATTATCTGAGTCTTATTGTATACTTATTTTGTTACACATTTCCTCATTACATTCTAATCTAATTCAGACAGTGAAGTAATCCCCATGTTCTACATCTCTATCCTAGCATGTGCATCTATTCTTAGGAAGAAGAGCCTCCAAAAAATCCCAGAATTTCATTAAAAAACACAGAGCCCAGCTTTTGTACATACTGGGAGAAGAAAAAAAGTAGTTTCTCATGTTTCCAACACCTTTTAGGTCATCTCTTCCTTTCTTGTACACTTACATTACTATTATATGCTCCAGAAAAGGTCATAGGATTTCTTTTTTTTTTCCTTTTTCTTTGTCACTCACATTTTATTTTTAAATTAAATTAAAAATTTTTAAGAACAAAAGTATATTTCCTCTTCCTCCTATGACCCCTGCCCCTACTGATTAAAAAAAATAAACCCTTGTAGCAAATTTATGTAGTCAAACAAAATAAATATCACATTGGCCATTGCCAAAAAATGTCTTTGTCTTTGAATCTATTACATCTTTCTCCTATGATTTAGAGATGAAAGAGACATTAGTGGTCATCTAGCCTGTAACTTACATTTTATAAATGAGGAATCTGAGGCTTAGAAATAGTGACATTCCCATGAATGAATGAGTTTTAAAAAACATTTATTAATCTTTTCTCGATATAAAGTGTTGGAAGTACAAATAGAAAATTAAGACAAGGCCTGTTCCCAACAAACTTACATGCTAATGGGCTCACATTTCATAATCATAAAAACATGACAGAACAGAATTCAGAATAGGCTGAACCATTCCAATTGAGAAAGGTAAATCTGCCTTTTTTCCCCATCTGTCCTATGAGGACTTGACTTATCTCTAAGGACACTTCTAGCTCCAACAGTATTAAGATCGGTGAGATTAAATAATTCACTTAAAGTTAAATGGAAATCCTTTGGACATTTTCTCTAAATCAGTATTCCTCTATTTAAGATGGGTCAGCTATACTATTGATGATTATTTTGGACAAAGCATGTATTTTAGAATCAACTGTAAGGAACCTTAGAGACCATCTAATCCACTATACAGATGAGAAAACAGACCCAATTTGGGTTATGGACTCCACAGCTTGAATTATAAGAGGGACTTTTACGGTGAATTACCAGGAATGAGATGATGCTGATATTTCTGCTTCTGGCTTTCTCAGAATCCTCCATTAGGTAAACTCACTTATCAGTTCAAGCATCTTACCCCTGCAGGATGGCATGGGACTCTGAGCAAGTTCAGACATTCAGAAAGAGGTTTCTTTCAGTGATCTTAGAGAAAGGGATGGATTTCCTTCCTGCCTGGGTTCCCAGGTGCTGGCTGTTCCGTTTGTTTGAATCCCTTGAGGAAAATGTGGAACCCTGGTGCCATCTGTTCCTGTTTCTTCCTGTAGCCTGTTCAGTAGTTTGGGGGAGAAGGGAAGGAAACAGAAGTGGCCTTTACTGATCTGTTGCTGAGTGGATACTTTCCAGCAAAACAAACTACGGACATCTTGGTTTGTTTTTAAATACTGAAACTGGCTTCTCTTCTACTCCATCCCCACCCTGACAAGGGAAAGTTGCTAGGATCCTTGCCAGGTATCTTTTGTCTTTAAGACCCAAAGTCTTAAAGAAGTCTTGGGATTGCCCTTCTAGGAAGTAGAAGTCACAGTGACTTGGAAGTATTCCTCACCTGAACCAGCCCTATTTAAAAAAAAAAAAAAAAAAAAAAAAAAAGGAAAGAAAGAAAAACCTACTTTCTCTTTTTCTTCATCAGTTTCTATTGGGGCCAAGTTACCTCTGTTTTCCTCCCTCCCCATAGAAACTAACCTTCAGAATTTTCTTTTCTCATTTACATTTTAGTATAAAAGAAAATTCTGAAAGTGATTGGCATTTATGATTTGTACTCATTGGTAGATTTGCATTTTAATTCTGAGCAAAAGCTCAAGTTCAAGAAACTATAGTTTTAGAATTTCAGACTTTAGCCAGTGAAGAAAGAAGGGAGGCTTGGATCAGATTTGACTACAAAAGCCTCTACAACATGGGAGCCTGAAGATAGTTTCTTTTTGATGCTCAAAGTATTTTAAAAACCGAACCTGAACTTTCATGGTCCAGGGGAAAGAATTGGGGTTGAGTTGAATTAGAGGCAACATTAGAATCAGAGTAACTTATCTGAAACCTGGTTCTTTCACTTACTTCCTGTGGGATTTTGGCTGCTTTGGCTAATTAATTTTAACTCTGGTCTTTAGTTTCCTTAATTATAAATGAAAGTATTAGCTTATATGACCTAAAATCTCTTCCCATGAGTCTCTCCATATGTTGTATTGGCTTACTTTAGATCAGGCATTTTTAGCCTTTGTGAGTCTCTCAAATTTTCCATGAATAGATTTCAGATTATCTGTCTTGTATAAGGGGAAAAATATGCCTTTTTTTAATAGAACCATAATATTCCATTATTTTCATATATCACAACTTGTTCAGCCATTCTCCAATTGATGGGCATCTACTCATTTTCCAATTCTTTGCTACCACAAAATTTTTGTACATGTGTGCCCTTTTTCCCTTCTTTATGATTTCCTTGGGATACAGACCTAGTAATGGCTCTGCTGGATCAAAGATTATGCATAGTTTTATAGCCCTTTGGGGATAGTTCCAAATTGTTCTTCAGAATGGTTGGATCATTTCACATCTCCACAAACAATGCATTAGTGTCCCAGTTTTCCCACATCCTCTCCAACATTTATCGGTTATCTTTTCCTGTCATTTTAGCCAATCTGAGAGGTGTGAGGTAGTACCTCAGAATTGTCTTAGTTTGCATTTCTCTAATCAGTATATAGATGGCTTTAATTTTGTCATCTGAAAATTGTTCATATTCTTTGACTATCAATTGAGGAATGACTTGTATTCTTAAAAATTTGAAATAGTTATATATTTTAGAAATGAGACTTTTATCAGAAACTGGCTGTAAAGATTTTTTTTCCCCAGCTTTGTACTTCCTTTTTGATCTTGTTTCTATTGGTTTTGTTTGTGCAAAACCTTTTTAGTTTAATGTATGTAACTAAAGTTGGCCATTTTGCTTTCCATGATGTTCTCTAGTTCTTCTTTGGTTATAAATTCCTCCCTTCTCCAAAGATCTGATAGGTAAATAATCCCTTGCTCTCCTAACTTGTTTATGGTATTATCCTTTATGCTCAAATCATATTTGTACCCATGTTGACCTTATTTTGGTAAGGGGTGTGAGATGTTGGTCTATACTGAGTTTCTGACATTATTTTCCAGTTTTCCCAGCAATTTTTGTCAAATAGTGAGTTCTTATTCTAGAAGCTGTAGTTTGGGGGTTTATCATCTATATATCTTTATTTTCACTAATGTCCAACTGAAATCTAGCACTATCTTCAGTTATTTAAAACATTATTCTGAGAATGCTCCATAGCCAACATCAAATTGTGAAAGGCGTGGACAATGCAAAAAAAGGTTTTAGAACTTTTCCTATAGCTCCTTGGGCAGCTGTATTGAAAACTGATTCTTGAGCTTGGGGTAGACGAAGGTCATTGATTTGAACTAGAAGTGACCTTTGACATTATCTAGTGTAGCCAACTGATTTCATAGTTGAGGAAACCTGAAGCCCATGAATGTTAAGTGGCACCAAGAGTTAAGATAACCCAAGCAGTAAGGAGAGGAGGCAGGAGTCTATGCAAGACCCTCACGTTCCAAACCCAACTTTATTCATTATACCACATCACTTTATGAACTTGTAGAGTCAGTCCAGAGTACACCCCCAGACTGAGGGGGATTTCATTTTTGAAGTACAGCAAAATTTCCACTAACTATACTTCAAATCACTAAAATTTTCAATTAGCCTGGTTTCTTTTTGCTTCTCTCCCGCCCCCCTTGCTTTTCTAATTTAAAGAAAAAGAGATTAATAATAAGAAAATATCAGGAATTTATTTATTCCCCTAAATTGGAGGCAATAGAGGAGAGGGAATGGGCTGAAGTCAAGATACAAACTGTGTTCCCTTCACCTACGATGCCTAAAATCCTGGACAAAAATCCAGTGGTTAATGGGATGCTTTATAGGCAACTGAAGCTGTCAGACTCATTCCCCAAAATAGGTGACTTCCCCCAACTCTTGACTCCACTTATTGAAGAGAGTCCCAGATGTCTTTGAATGCTTTTTTTTTTTTTTTTTTTTTTTTGCTTTTTGCTGAGGCAATTGGGGTTAAGTGACTTGCCCAGGGTCACACAGCTAGGAAGTGTCTGAGACCAGATTTGAACTCAGGTCCTCCTGATTTCAGGGCTGGTGCTCTAACCACTGCGCCACCTAGCTGCCCCTTGAATGCTTTTTCATAACAGCAAGAACTGAAGCTTAAAGGGTTTTCTGGCTCCCTGTCTCGTAATGGGAGAATTCTGTGGCGTAGGATCCCCCTCCTTCCCCAGGGATGAAGTTCTTTGTGACTTTCAGGTATATTTCAAAAGACCTAGGAGTGTTTGGAAGCATAGTTGGAGCTCTTCCTCTCCTGGTGATTCCCTTAGCAAGCACACAATCTGGGACTTTGATCTAACCACACATCAGTTTATTTGGACCTATGCTACATTCTGCCTTACATCTATCTATGTGATTTAAAGAAACAAGATGAATGGAGACCTTTTGGTACTTTTGATTAGGGACCAGAATCAGATTGTGGGAATGCCCAAATGTCAATATTTCTACTTAGATAAAGATCAGCTGGAGCCAAAGCAGTTTGAAGCCAAAATTTTATGTGTTTAATATTTCTGGTAACTTTATAGTAGGAGGAATATAGCAGCAAATAACTGTTCTCTTACAAAGGGAATCTCTGGGCAGGATGGGGCTATTGCCATTTCTGGATGCTGGACTCAGATGCCTTCTGTATCATTGCCACCTATTTAAAATCTTGTTTATCAGAGCTGGTGGTTGTTGTTTAGTCGTATCTGACTCTTCCTGATCCCATGGTCCATACTGTCTATGGAGTTTTCTTGGCAAAGATACTGAAGTTCCTTCTCCAGTGGATTAAGGCCAATGGAGGTTAAGTGACTTGCCCAGCTGGTAAGTGTCTGAGGCCGGCTTTGAATGTAGGTCTTCCTGACTGCAGACTTAGTGCTCTATCCACTGGACCATCTAGCTTCAGCAGAGCCCTCCAGAGCTGCAAGCCCAGTCTAAATGCTGCCCCATCCATGAAATCTCCCCCATCTTGCAGCTAGAAGTGAGCTTTTCCTCTGTTCTCTACATATTCTTCATTATATGTATTTGTAGGTAGAATGGGGAAGTAGCCTTAGGCTGGATCTGAACTTTCGCCAAATTCTAGTTTTATGTGCCTGTTTCTTTCTTGAAGTCTCAGTTTACTAATCCTTATATTCAATTTAACATTAAGTGCTTGGGAATAGGGATGGGGTCTGGATATATGATTTCACTAATGTAGCTAACTACACCAATGCAGATCAATACCTTCTCTTCAGCCTATATTCTTAGAAAGCCACCTAAAGTACTGAGTGAGTTAAGTGATGGGTCCAGAGTCACACACAGCATCAGCCTCAGTTGTCTCATCTGTAAAGTGGGGATATTACTAACATCTCCCTCCTGGTATTGTTTTGAGAATAAAATGAGAAAATGATTTGTAAAGCACTTTGTAAACCTTACAATATTTATTTTAAAGCCAGCTATTGTTATTGTTGTCATTCCACAGTGCTGGGAATACTAGAGGATACAAAAATACCAGGGGAAGACAAAAATGAAAAGTTCCTACACTTAAGGAACTAATTTTTATGAGGGGGGATAAAACGTACTCAGAGAAGTAAGCCCAAAGAATACTTAACAGCTGGAAGGAGAGTCAGGAAAGGCCTCTTGTAGGCGGAAGGGTAAGAATGATCCTTGTACTATATATAGATAGGAATACTATATATAGACTTTGAAGGCTTGTTATGATTTAAGTGCATTTTGGAAACCTAAAGTACAGTAGAAACATGTGAATAGTTGTCATAGTGATTTGTATAGGTCTCTCATCTCCTCCAGAACACTGTAAGCTCTCATTTTTGTATGTATGTGCCTTACTGTGCCTGGTATATACTAAGGCTTCAGAAATGCCCGTTAAATGTAATTAAACAAATACCTTTCCCACAAGAAACGATATGTCACTTTTTCCACCTCACTTCAAAGAGAAGGCTTTCCAAACTTCCACCGGGTGGATGGAGCCAGCTTTTGACCCTCAGAAAATAATCATCTTTGTCTAATATATTGCTTCTATTTTTCTTTCATAGGTGAGTGACTCAGAAATCTCTTTAAACTTCAAACTCCAGCCTAGATTGAGATTTTAGGGTAAATTCTCCGTTCTTATCACTCCCTTTAGTATTTCTCCTTCTCATATGATAAAAGTTCTTTTTCTGTTCCCCTTAGTTTCCTCACTAAGGCAACCAGAAACCTAAAACTCTCTTCTGTTACCTCACTGAAGTAGCCAGCTTCTACAAACTAAACCTCCTTTGTCTGTTTGGGCTCACACAGTAGTAATGTGTCCTTATCTTGCCTTCCCTGCTTAGCTCAGCACCCCCAGCCTTACTTGGCATTCTAAACCATGGTCTCTGAAACAACACCTAAGATGGATTAGAATACGGCCCTTTTGTGGGACTAGTCCCTGGACTCCACTAGTTCTAATCTTAAAAGCCTCATTTAAGGCTCAGCCTTGCCTGGGGCTTTACCTGTAGGCTTGTATTTAAATGGAAATAGTTAAGAATGTTTAAAAAGGAGGTTGTTAAATATTGGAACTCCAGAAGTATTTATTGGTTAATTAATATCTGACATCTCTTGAATTCTAATTCCTCTCCCCCTCTTGCTGTTTAATTTTTCTTCTGTTAATAATGGACTGTGAGCTCTAAGAGCACTCTAAAGGATCATATTTTAGACTTTCCTTTCTCCCTTACAATTTAGCATTGGTTCATCATCACCCAATGAGTTTGTAAAATTATAGTCCTGGATCAGTCAAGTGACCTCATTTAAATCAATGGATCTAGGACTCAGACTGAGATCCTGTGACTCCAAATTCAGTTCACTAGCTCCTTAAACATAGATCAGTTGATATTAGTACAACTTGTTAATATATCATCCCTGAAGGATAAACCAGACTCAGAAAATAATTTTTTTTTAAAAAGAAGACATTCTCTTTGCCATCAGATTCAGCTTTCTCTTTTGACCTTCAGGAATAAATAATCATCTTTGTGAGAGGCAATGGGTCCTTTCAGCTAGAGAATTGAAGTCAGAGCCAGGAACAACAGTAATGCTAATAATTCACATTTATGTAGCATTTACTATTGCGTTAAGCACTTAGAAAGATTATCTCATATGATCACAATGCACACTTGGATTCAAGTTCCACCCGAGTGGACTGTGTGACCCTGAGGAAGTCCTTTCAATACTCTGGGCAACTCTCTTAGAAAGCTCCAAAGATGATGCTGACCTGCTTTGCTAGAAAAATATCCCTCAACAATGAAATCACTGGTCCAGCACTTATTCTTTGTTTAACATATTACTTCCCTCTCCCTGACCCTTACCTAAGCAAGTGACTCAGAGAGCCTCTTAAACTGAAAAAAAAAATAGAAAATAAATAGTGATCTTTAAGAGAAAGTTGGATGTTTTCCATCTGTTCTTCCCCACTCCTCCTCCCCCTCACATCTCCCTGAGTGGAGTAGGAGTACTGTATTTTAGATGGCTCTCCTGTCCAACCCCATGATTACAGTGTTTGTCTTTTGATAGGTAGTGTTTGGTATACTGCAGCCCTCCTTTAAATAAACATTGACTTGGAAACACAACATAAACAACCCTGCTATGCATTGTATCAGGATAGCTAAACGTTATGGAAAGGGTCAGATATTTCCAGTCCATTAAGAAAATAAGAAGTCTTTGTAGCATGAAACTGCCTACCATTGAGTAAAAAGATAAGGTGGAAACAACAAAGCTCATAAGAGACGAGCCTGAGACAGAGGAGAACTGAATCTTCCCTTCACCTTTAGTTCTCATCCCTCTTTGGCATTCTGGCTTGCAAAAGTGGCAACCTCTCTCTCTTTTTACCTGAGAAACAAATTAAAATTTGAACCATGTCTCTTCATTCAAACAAGAGTTCCATTTGCCTGGACTGTATTGGGGTGAGGAAGAGGAAGTGCTGAACAGTGACACTCTTTGTTCCCTGAGGACGGATGGATTCACAGGAAGCCTCTGCCTCATCCAGAGTCAGGAATACAAATGGACATAGTTAAAGTTTGGGCTGATAGTCCTAGCCGAGGTTCTGCCTTTGGGGTCCCCGGCAGTAAGACCACTGGTGTCTAATCTGAATGGTAAGCCCTATCTCTCCCAGCTTCCTTCTTCCTAACTCTCAAGTCCAGGGCGTTGAACCTGAGCTCAAGGAGCTGGGCAGATTGATTTGTTGGAAGGCAAATCCAGGACCCATTCTGCTTTTTATTAAAAGTCTGAGTTACCTTGGAGGGTGATCATTCAAAGTTGTCAGCTTTCTTCTGCAGTGCCGGGTGGAGTCTTTTATGAGTCTCGGGGAAGCTCACTTGAGGAGACATAATGGAATGGTAATAAAACCTGTCTCCAAATGGAAAGGACACTGCCTGGGAAAGGCTCCTTCTAAGATCTGGAGTTGCCCCCTGGTGCTGGCCATGGCTGTCCTCCTGCAAGAATGGAGAGTGAACTCTTGATTCTTTTTTTTTTTAAATTAAAGCTTTATATTTGTATAACATATGTATGGGTAGTTCCCCAGCATTGATCTTTACAAAGCTTTCCATTACAAATTTTACCCCCAGTCCCCTCTCCTTCCCTACATGGCAGGAAGTCCACTACATGTTAATAATATTGAAATACTTGACAAGTTGTGCAAGAAAAATCCTATCTACAAGAAAAAAAAGAAAACCAGAGAAAGGCAACACAATGCAAGCAAACATCAATAGAGATCATGAAAACGTTACTGTGTGGTCCATATTTCATCTCCCTCTCTCTGGGTGTATATGGTTTTCTTCAGTGAACAATTGGAACTGGTTTGAGACAATTCTTTGTTGAAGAGAGCCATGTCCATCAGAATTGATCATCATATAGTATTGTTGTTGCTGTGTATAATGATCTCCTGGTTCTGCTCATTTCACTCAGCATCAGTTCATGCAAGTCTCTCCAGGCCTCTCTGAAATCGTCCTGCTGGTCGTTTCTTACAGAGCAATAATATTCCATAACATTCATATACCATAATTTATTCAGCCACTCTCCAATTGATGGGCATCCTTTCAGTTTCCAGTTTCTAGCCACTACAAAAAGGGCTGCCACAAACATTCTTGCACATGTGGTTCCCTTCCCTCCTCTAAGATCTCTTTGGGATATAGGCCCAGTAGAAACACTGCTGGGTCAAAGGGTATGCACAGTTTGATAACTTTCTGAGCATAGCTCCAAATTGCTCTCCAGAATGGTTGGATCCGTTCGCAGTTCCACCAGCAATGCATCAGTGTTCCAGTTTTCCCACATCCCCCCCAACATTCATCGTTATCTTTTCCTGTCATTTTAGCCAATCTGACAGGTGTGTAGTGGTACCTCAGAGTTGTCTTAATTTGCATTTCTCTGATCAATAGTCATTTGGAGCACCTTTTCATATGACTAGAGATGGTTTTAATTTCATCATCTGAAAATTGTCTTGAATTCTTGATTCTTGCCTTAGCTTGCTCCAAAGAACATGTATAGTTCATAGTCTTAGAACTAGGAGAGACCTTAAAAGTCAGCTGGTCTAACTTTCTTTTTAAAGATGAGGAAAATGAGTTTCAGAGAAAGCAAGTGGAAAAGTCAGGATTAGGACCCAGATCCTCTGATTGCTGATTGAGAGCTCCAGGAACATTGATACCAAATGTTCTTTTACTCACATTGGAATCTTAACCTTCCTTTCTTACCTGCTATCATATTTCTGCCTTTTATGATGTCTCTCTTTCTACCTTCACAAAATCTTCGAGATTGGCCCCATCTTCTCAGCCTCACAGGAGAGCCAAAGGCTATATGTAGCAAGGGCTCATTTAATCATTCCCTCATTCATTCAATTGGTATTCATGGATTTCCTTTATTGTGCTTGACCTCGTCCTAGTCTCTGTGGAGGGATCAAAACTGTATCAGATGTCTTAACTTGTCTAAGTGGGAAGACACCTGGAAACAGAAAAGACCACACAGCTTTCTTTGGGTTGTTGATGTCCACTAAGGGATATAGACAGTAACTACTGGTAGGAGTTCTGAGGAGGGAGAAATCACTGTAGCCAGGTGGGGTCAAAGAAAGTTTCAGAGAGGAGGAGTGGAATTGGGTTTTAAAAAATGGGTAGGGTTTTAGAAAGTCAGAGAGAGGGAAGTCCTGTCTGTTTTGGGGGTTGGGGAGAAGGTGGAGATGAGCAGATTAGTCTCTATCCACATCACTATAATACCAGTACAAATACTTCTATTTTGTCATCCTAGTTAATGAGTTGTAAAGTTTGCTCACAGAACCCAGACTTCCTCCGCTAAGGTGGATATAACTAGTTAATTCATTAGATGTAGTCATCTCTAATGGGCGTGGACAGTCAGAATGACAAATTAGCACCTCCCTTGTCTCTACCCAGGAGACATCCTGATTTGGAAGAAAATGTGTTTATCCCTGGTTCCCATTTATGTCTTTCTGCTTCTCCCTTCCTGCTGCAAATTGAAAAATGCTCTTTTTCATTAGGATCTGAAACTCCCTTCATGTAATATATTCCCAGCCTTGACAAGGGTAACCCTTTGCATTTATGCAGTACTCTAAAGTTTATAGTATAATAATAGCTCAAATTTATTCAGTGCTTTAAGGTTTACAAAGCTTTTTCCTCGCAATAATTGTTTGAGGTAGTTGGTTCCAGTATTCCCTTTATTTTACAGATAAGGAGTTGTCTATGTCTCAGTTAGGAGTTGTTAGAAGTAGATCTGACTTCCCAAGCCCAGTTTGCTTTCTGTTCTGGTCCCATTTGCTTCCTTCCATTTTTGAGCTTGGGGCAGGCAGTCTGGCATCCTAGGTGCTGGTGGGTAAATGGGTGAGTGGTTGCTTGGAAGGCCTGCCAGCAGTGAGGTTTCATGCTTTTGAAATAGTCCTGCAAATCCATGTGCTTCCTCTACTGAGTAGGGAAATGATAGCCAGCTGGCAGGGGGAGCAGGCAAGCTGGAGAATGGCACACACGCATACTTTGTATGGAAATATACTTTTTTTTGTAATTTTAGCCGAGTCCAAGAGAGTCATTGGAAAAAACTTTGATTTTCTCTGAGCTGTCCAAGCTGAACCTATGGGGAATGTCTTCCCCTTAACTCCTCCAGGGCCTCTATTCTATGGTGTTATCCCAACTTTTCAGTACAGAAGACATTCACCATCCACTCCCTCCCTCCACAGGGCATATTGGGGCATGAAGCAAGGTCTCTGAGTTTCAGGGGAATTGGGGGTATGACATGGATATCATCACCATCTGGCCTTATTAACTCAGTGGGTGAGGGAATGATGCTATTAAGTATAATGTCATAGGTTTGCTGCTTCCTGTGGAGCAGTTAGGTTGTCCTTGACCACAGATGGCATTCCTAACCCCAGCTCTCCACTTCCAGAATTTCTTCACTGGACCTACTGGTTGAGCCATTTCAACTCATCCCCATTGCTCAGAACTTATGGTAGATCAGTAGACATATCTTATTACATGGAACACAGAACTTGCTTTGAAAAGTAGTATATCCCTTAGGGATTATTGCATGGGGTATGGATGGTGTTTAATCAGGTATGGAGGGGAGCTACATTTTCACTTACTGAGAAGCAACTAGAGATGATACCAGCATACTGTACCATCCAGGGCATTTTCTTTTCCTTAGAAGTTTTTCTTTGCTTTATTCTTGTCATGATTTCTTTTCACTTCCAGTCTTTTTTGAGTTATATTTTTGGCTTTGTGGGCTTAGTTTGTTCCTTGTTGTCTCCATGTCCCATAAGGAATTAAAACTTCTTAAGTACCATATTTGAGGTCCCTCTTTTAATTCATTTCTATGTTGTAGCCTTTGTCAATGTTGATCTATCTTCCCTTTGTTCTGCTGTGCTGTTCTTGTAGAAATACCAATTTTTAAAGGAAGTATTGTTGGATGAAAGTGGTGCTTGGGGTAGAAATTGCCTTGTGTTTCAAATTTGTGGTCCACCCCCACTCCTGGACATGATCACTCTTTTTTCTAAAGGCTGTGACGTCTCCTTTGTGCTCTGGGTCTCCCTCACCATTCTGGGGGCTAGCTGCCTCTAGGGACCCAGAAATTTATTCTTCTGCTGGATTGCTGTCCAGATTATTTCCTGCCTTTCTTTGTTGGGCAAAGAAACCATTGTTGCTTGTTTGTGGCTCTGAATGGGTCACTCCTTGAGGCCCCAGCCTGTTTGGCCATGACATTGCATCATGCATCCTTTCAAGGGAGGGATTGTCTAAAGATGAAGTGAAATGCATGAATGAGAGAAACTTGACATCTGGAGAGAGAGAGAGAGGAAGTTAGATACAAGCCAGTTCAATGACTCTAGTATGCAAATTATGATCCTTCTCCAAAGAATTTCCACATCCTACTTGAAGCCTTCAGAACTTGACCACTCTTTCCAGGACACACTTTCCTCCTTTGACTGAATACTGTTTGTTTCTCCTACTTATCAGACTATACATTTTCTGTCTTTTGCTGAATTTTCATCTGCCTCCTGGCTATTAAGCATATGTAGCCCATTAGTCTCTGTGTTGGCCCTTTTCTTTCTTTCTTTCTATACTTCCTTAGGTGATCTCATCAGTTGTAGAGACTAAGTTCTGCTCTATTGTGGAAGAAACCCAAATCTATTTATGGAGGACTTGAGACAGATTTATAATGACCACTTTGGTGAGCAAGACTGGGAGTCAATCAGAGATAACTAAAAGCATTGTCATGCAGTGTTGAGATTAGGTAGCCTGGCTTTTTGGTAGATTCAGCAAAGTATCTTGACTTCTAGGATACAGGAGCAGAGAGGGGAGGATGGGTAAAGCTGACCCATATAAGGGTAGTTAAGAGTATACTGATCCTTTTTTACCTTTTTGCATCATTTGATAGTAATGATCATTTCTTCTTCCTCCTCCTAGATACTCTCTTCTCTAGGTTTTTAAGTATCTAGTCTCTCTTAGTTCTCTTATTATTTGAATATTCTTTATTAGTCTTTTGAGAAATCTTCATCTGTATCATTCCCATTGACTGTCCCCCAAGGCTCTGTCCTAGGTCCTCATCTCTTTTCTTTCTAGTTTCACTCATTCATTGATCCTGTCAGTTCCCAAAGGTTCAGTTTGCATCTCTGCAGGTATTTCTAGCCCTAGTCTCCATCCTGAAATTCAATCTTCTATGACTACCTAATGGACATTTCAAAATAATTCTTCATTAAACATTTCAAACTTAACATGTCCAAAACAGAACTCTTTATTCTCCCCATTCCTCTTAGTTTCCCGATTACAATTGAAGACATTTATCTTTCTTGTTACCTTGGTTTACAATCGTAGTGTCATCCTTGCCTCCTCAGTCTTGCTCACTCTCAAAACATAGTCTCTACCCCCCAAGATCTTCCACTCTAAAAGGGCATCCTAAAAACTATGTCCAAAAAAGATGTATGAGGGATCAGTTGGAGGTAATCTCAGAGTGAAAGGATTAGCATTAAAAGGGCTGTCTTTTTTTTCTCACTTAATAGTATTTTATATGCATAAAAATAATTTTCTTTTTTGTTTTTAGGAATTTCAACTTTAAATTATATTCTTAATTTATAGACTGCTTTTAATTAAAGCTTTTTATTTTCAAAATATATACATGGATAATTTTTAACATTCACCCTTATAAAACCTTGTGTTCTAATTTTTTCCCTCCCTTTCCCCACCCTCTCCTACATGGCAAGTGATCCAATATATGTTAAACATTTGCAATTCTTCTGTATATATTTCCTTTAAAAATTTTTATTTATTTGCAAAACATATGTATGGGTAATTCTTCAACCTTAACCCTTACAAAGCTTTCTGTTACAAAATTTCCCCCCCTACTTCCCACCCCTCCCCTAGATGGCAGGATATCCACTACATGTTAATTATGTTAAAATACTTGACAAATCTAATATATGTATCTTCTGTATATATCTCTATAAATATTGTGCTGCACAAGAAAAATCACATCAAAAAGGAAAAAAATTAGAAAGAAAACAAAATACAAGCAGACAACAACAAAAAGAGTGAAAATACTATGTTGTAGTCCACATTCAGTTCTCATTGGCCTCTCTCTGGGTTCAGATGGTGTTTTTCATCACAAGGCCATTGGAACTGGCCTGAAATAGAAAATTTTCAACATTCATTTTTGTAAGATTTTGAGTTCTAATTTTTTTTCTTTTCTCTCCTTTTCTTCCCAAGGCAGCAAGCAATCTGATATAGGTTATACATGTACAATCATTTGAAACGTATTTCCACATTAGTCATGTTGTAAAAGGAAGAATCAGAACAAAAGGGAAAAAAGAATCAGAACAAGAAAGAAAAAAAAAAAACAAAAAAAAAATAGTATGCTTTGATCAGCATCCAGTTTCCATAGTTCTCCCTCTGGATGCAGATGCCATTTTCCATCCCAAGTTTATTAGAATTGTCATGGATCACTTTATTGCTGAAAAGAGCTAAGTTTATCAGAATCAATCATCTCATAATCTTGTGTTACTGTGTATAATGTTCTGGTTCTGCTCACTTCGCTCAGCATCAAGTCATGTAGGTCTTTCCAGGAATTTCTGAAGTTAGCCTGCTCATTATTTCTTATAGTACAATCCATTACGTTCACATACTATAACTTATTCATCCATTCCTCAGTTGAGGGGCATCCACTTAGCCAGACTTGCAGGAAACCAGTGTGTGCATTCTGGGGCTGGGGACAGGATGGGCAGGCAGACTTACACATTTAAGGAACACACTGCACTAGCTCTTCAGCCTGCAGGCAGAAATGGTGTTATTCGGCATTATTTCTCCATTCTTTCAGCCTTTTTGTTGTAAAGAGGATGCTGGCAGGGTCAGTAGACATTGGACTGGAAGACAAAAATCTCCTGTCTCTCCCACTTAACAGCTTTGAGACATTTGGGATGTTGTTTTTAACCTTTCTGAATCTTAGTTTCCTACATATATATATATATATTAGTTGTATATATACATAACTCACTGGAACTTTTGAAGGATTAAATTTCAATTTGACCTGCAATTACCTTAGATTTGGGAGATGCTAGTGAACGACTTCCTCTTAGGGAGTTTCCTGGGGCATTGGCAGGTTAATGACTTGTATCTCAAATATGTGTGTGTGTCTGAGGTTGGACTTGAACTCAGATTTCCAAAGTCCATTTTCTATTCACACAGCCTCACTATCTAAATAAGGCAACGTATGTTCCACGCTTTTATAACCCAAATTTCCTATTGAAAAGAAATTTACCATGATTGTAGGGTTTTAAAAAGAGCTGGTGGATTTCTCCCTCTAAGCCTTTTCCCCTGTGTCTCTGGGATTGGCTTGCAAAAGCAACCCTCCCTTCTCTAACACTGCAGCTGCAGAAAGGGCAGTGGTCATGGCCGTGTGGGTGTGGAAGGGAAGAGCCCATATGTTGGGCTTTGGAACGAAGCCTGGGATGATAGAAATCTATAGCTGGAGCCCGTCCCCTTTGTGGGATGGGGTGTGAGCGGAGAGAGGGAAGGGCGTCCCTGGTGCGGGCTTTGGCCAAGATAAATTGGCCCGTGGTCAGAGTGAGGGGGCTGGTCTCAGTTGGCTGTAGTTGGAACCCCTGGGGGAAACCTTGCTGACATGACTTTGGAGGGGAGAGCGAGGGAGGAGGAGGAGTGGATGTGTTTCATATCTCACCTCTGCGGCTTCAGCAAGATGATTAACTAGGGAACTGTGCTGGATGCTGGGACCAGATGAAGCCTTTGGCTGCCTTCCCTCGAACTGCCATGTGGAGCTCACTTTTCCCCTGCTGGGGAGAACTGCGGGCCGATGACGTGTTAGAATTGGCCTTTGAAGGGACAGAGGGGTCTCCCAGTGGTCATGGAATAGGAGAGAAAGTTAAATGGGCGTCCTGGGAAGGGAGTACCTGGGGCCCCTCATGAGCTCCGAGAACAGAAGGAGAAAGATTCAGGAGAAAGTTCAAAGATTTCTTCATGGGGAGGGACAGCTTGGCAGAGACAGCCCAGAAAGCCTTTGACTTCTAACACCTTTTTCTCCTTTTAGAAACTTATTGATGCGTATGTTTTGAAAATAAAAAGCATTAATTAATTTAATAATTAAAAGTAAGTTTTATTAAAAAAAAAAACCCTCTAAAACAAAACTCATTGAACCAACCTTTCTCTCTTTGTACTATCCTGTCTTGCCCCCAGCTTCCATCGGAGCTGACTAGGGGAGTAGTAGCTGCAAGGTTCATCCAGTCCAACCTTGTACATGAGACCCCCTTTGATAGCCAGTCTCTGAAATGTAGTAGGAGTTTTCTCCAGCTTTCTTGGATGCCTGTGGCTATTGGCTGGTAGACGTCCTGATTACTTTTTTATTCTCTGATACCCTCTTCCTTTTTTTTTGTCACTGGGTTCTTACCAATTTCATCCCCTGTCATTTTCTTTCATTAACCAGCCTCTCCTTCACTCATCCTTCCCTCTTTGCAGTCCTTCTATTCTTGGTTCTCATTTCTTCCTCCTTTTGTCTTGAAAATTCCCTTGGCTATCTGTCCTTTTTCTCTACCTCTTGTCTCCTTATCCCACTCTAACCTTCTCTCTCTCTCTCTCTCTCTCTCTCTCTCTCTCTCTCTCTCTCTCT
>JAJPUD010001462.1:132914-180186 GCA_023553655.1 Myrmecobius fasciatus | reverse complement strand
CTCTCTCTCTCTCTCTCTCTCTCTCTCTCTCTCTCTCTCTCTCTCTCCCCCTGAGGCAATTGGGGTTAAGTGACTTGCCCAAGGTCACACAGCTAGGAAGTATCTGAGACCAGATTTGAACTCAGGTCCTCCTGACTTCAGGGCTGGTGTTCTACCCACTGCGCCACCTAGCTGCCCTCCTTTGTACATCTTAAGGTGCTACACAAATGCTGTTATTTGTTGTCATTACTACCATTATTGATTTGAAAGGGAGAAAATGGGGTCAGGGAGGCTACTGTGAGTTGGTTTAGTCGAAGAGGACCATACATCGTTAGAACTAGTCCTGAGGAGTCAGAGAAGGGAAAGCGGTCCAGAGAAAGGGAGCCGACTTCAACTACGATTTGTGGTTTTTGTGGGATTGTTAGATTGCAAGGCTGGGGCAGCTTCTTTCAAGTGTAGTTTGTCTTGAAAAGCCAAGCCAGAAGCTGATCAACTTTCTGGATTTTGCTGCTTGAGTGGAAAACTCTTAAGATGTACATATCCCAAGGGCTGCTGGGGCCAGCAAGCTCTCAGGCAGAGATTGAATTTAGGAATGAGCACCTCTTGGGCAAGCAAGTCCTTTTTTTTTTTTTTTTTTTTTTACTTCCTATGCTGGCAATTACTTTTTTCAGATCTTTTACTTTAGTCAACATAGACAAGTTACCTAAAGTTCTCTGCCTGGCTCTGGGAAATAAGTTTTAAATACTGGATCCTGCTTTCAGGGACTTTTAGTACCATGCAAGGAATTCTGTGATAGTACAGCAAAATTTGAATATAATTTATGTATAGGGCCCTATGGTAGACATTAATAAGTGTTGAATGAGTGGTTTACCCCAGTTTCTTAAACTGTGGGCCATGATCCCATATGGGATCTTGTAACTGAATGTGTGTGTGTGTGTGGGGGAGTCACAAAATTATAATTATTAGTAAATGTTTGATTTGTATAACATATTCCCAGGGTCACATAAAAATTTCTCAGGCAAAAAGGGGCCATGAGTGGAAAAAGTATAAGAAGCCCTGTGAGACAAGAGATAGTATAGATTACTATTAGAAAGGGGGAGTGATGAGGCAAAGAATCATGGATGAGGTTGTGTCAGGGTGGGTCCTGCCTCAAGTCCTTCCCATCTTTCACACAGTGGCCAGAACAATTTTCCTGACGTCCAGATTCGGCCCAGTCATTCTCCTACTTAGTAATTTCCAGGAGTTCTCCATTACCTCCAGCACCAAATATGATCTTCTCTGGCTTTCAAAGCCCTTCAGACAAAGCTCCTTTCTGTCTTTCCGGGCTTCTCCTTGTGCTCCAGTGCAGTCCAACCCAACTGGATAAACTGGGAGACTTAGCGCTTAGTCTTCCACCTTTGTGCCTTCTCATTGGTCTTGGAGTCTTGGAGGAGATTTACTCCCTTTTCTTTTCCATTTCTTGGGATGCCATCTTTCCTTCCAGGATCTACTCTGCACAGGAGGCTTTTCCTGGAACTCCCGAGCACTAAATCACCTTGGATCAGGTGTGTGTGTGTGTGTGTGTGTGTGTGTGTGTGTGTGTACACCTACATGTTGCCTCCCTTGGCAAGAGAGATTTCAGATTTCTTATGGGCAATAAGTGCTTTTACTTTCTATGTATCTCCAGCATTAAGCGATAACTGCCATGGAGTAAGCCAGAATTTAATGAGTATTTGTTGATTAATTGAAAGATGGGAATGATCCAGATGGGCTGAGAAGAAATAGGTGAGCGCTGCAGGTGGGAACGGCTCAGAATGACTTGTGTCCTTCCTTAGTTGAGCTTAAGACCAGGCTCCTGGATCTTGATGAGACTGAGAGCAGAAGTACTCTGGTCCCTTGTCCTGAAACCTGAATCATGGTTTATTCTAACTTGTCAGACTCCCTCCAGGAAATGGGAATCACAGAGTCAAACCCTGCTTCTCACTTCTCAAGGGGCACAAACACAACTGCCCTCTGACTGGGGCATTGCCGGGACTGATAGCTAATGGTCTGGGGAAATTGTAGAAGAGTCAAGTTCTTACTGCTCCTCAGAGTGATTGGGGTTGAGGAGACTGCTGAGTTGAATTATGAGATATGCTAATAAATGCTTATTCCCTTCTTTCTTTGGCCTCAATATTCTCCATAGTAATTCCCCATAATATCATTAGGATATTACACATATTGCCCCTCCTCACTAGGAATTTACTTTTTAAACCTGCAGCCCCTTAAATGGACAGATATTGAATACTATGACTGGTCCACTGTGACTATTTGGTCCCTTCTCAATGATAGGTACCGCTTTAGCATCCATGGAGAGAAGACTATAAAAGATTGCTCAGATGGTGTAGAGGAAACAATGGTGTCATTTCCAGTGGGTCTTTGTGGAAGAGGCCCCCGGTGAGGGCCCGTGGCCTCTGACATTCCCAGTCATATCTGCGTTTCCCAGGAAGGGGAAGCAGCGAGTGTGTGCTAACCTCTGCATTGATATCTGACTTAGTGACAGCGGCAGCGAGCACGTCCACAGGATGTGGCGACTGGGGGCATCCAGGGCACGGAGTGGAGGTCACTCGCTGGTCTGCCCCGTGCCCCTCACCCCTCACAGAATTGCCCTTGCTCACCCCCTAGGGTCAGGAGGGATCAGATGTGCTCTTCAGCCAAGCGAGATGGAAGATGACTTGTAGGTGAGCACGGAGGGCTCCAAACCTTATTCTTCTTCTTGTTGCCAGCTTTCTCCCTGGGCACATTGTTTTTCAGCCAGGACCCCAAAGGATTTTCTGGGCTTGCTCCCATCTGGAGGAGATTTAATTCAATAAAAGTGTAGTGAGCATCAGTGTAAAAGCAGAGCAACCTATGGGGATCCACAAAATAAAAAGGAGGAATGCAACTCTCTCATCTCTAATTTCTCTTAAAATTTCTTTTAAAAATGTTTTATTGGGGGCAGCTTGGTGGCGCAGTGGGTAGAGCACCAGCCCTGAAGTCAGCAGGACCTGAGTTCAAATCTAGACTCAGACACGTAACACTTAGCTGTATGACCTGGGCAAGTCACTTAACCCCATTTGCCTCAGCAAAAAATTTTATTGATGTCTTTTGTTTTTTATATCTCAGTGCTTTCTCAACATGCCATGCATTCCCCCATTGAACTCTGCCTCTTAACACAGGCAAATGAATTGACAAGTCAGTGACTCAGTAAACATTATATGCTTGTAATGCTTATAATTTTATATTAAGCATTTATATATGACAATTATTGTGCTAAATTCTGGGGATGGAAAGAAAAGCAAATGACAGAGATTGTCTTTGAAAAGCTCCCCATCTGATGGGAGAAGACCAGACATTAAAAAGAAGCTATGGGGGAGCAGGGTTGATAACATTCAGGGGAACTTAGTCCAGTGGTAAATAATAAGATGGCCTCTCTGGATGCCCTCCTGGAGGAACTTGGTACAGTCTGTCTTATACCCTCTCCAACAGAGGTGAGCATCCCGTGAGCAGATAATACTGAGGTGCGGTGAGTTTTAGGGAAGTCAGAGAAGGGCCTCCATGTGTAGGAAGCGACACCTGCTGTGGACACAACTTTCTGCCCAAGGGCCAAGAAGAGGGCACTATGTTTTATCATCTGCCCTCAGGAACCAAGATTGATTATTGTAATCAGCCTGAATGCAGATGCCTTTTGTTTTAGATGAATTTTTACTGACATTTTTTGATTTTATATGATCTACATTTCACCATATTATCTGTGACCACTTCCATTCCCCATTCCTTTAACTAAGGATAAAAAAAACCACACAATCAAAATTTTGGAAAAAGTCTGTTGTATGTAGCCATACTCTGTCCATAATCTATACTCATAGTCCCCCAGCTCTACAAAGAAACAAGGGGAGGGGAAGTACCTTAAAATCTCTTCTTTGGGCTCAAGATTGGTAATTACAATTTCATAATATTTAGTTTTGATAATTTGATAATTGTTTTTTTTATTTTTACAATTTTATATTCATTAAGCATATTGTTTTTCTGGTTATACAGATGCCTTTTATATTTTTGTTTACATCATTTTAGTCACATATATATACATTACATTTTATATATTTATATTTTTCTGGTCTTCCTCTCTTCTCCCTGAATCATGTCATAAAAGTCTCCAATTTTTCTTTAGAATGTTAATTCCTTGAGCTCAGGGATTGATTGTTTTGGCCTTATTTTGTATACCCCAGCACTTGGCACAATGCCTGAGACTAAGTACTCAATAAATGTTTACTGATTGATTGATTGATACTCATACATTTTGATGAATAATGAGTTAATATACAGAGCAGAATTCTATTCCAAACAGTCTTGAGATTAAGAGCTGGAAGGGGGCCTCAGAATCCACTCATTTTTTAGATGGGAAAACTGAAGACTAGACAGGTTAAGTGACATACAATAAAATATAAATTCCTTGAGACCAGAGACTGTTTAATCTTTGTCTTGTGCTTCCTAGGTCAGTATTGAGCACATAGTAGGCTTAATAAATGCTTGTTGATTTCTTGATTGCCAAAAGTTACATAACTAAGTAGCAAAAGAAAAATTTGAACCCAGGTCCTCAGACCCTAAATCCAGTGCTTTGTTCACACCTAAAATTGCTGTGGTTTCCAGAGCTTTCCTACTTCTTCTCTGGTGCTTTCCTCCCCCTCCTCCCCAGGAATATCCAATAAATCACATTTGATCTTGGAATCAAAAGCAGTGGGGTCTAACTAGAGGGCTAAATTGAGCTGGGATGTGATGGCCATAAAATTTGTAGAGGCTGTGTGGACTTGACAGATATGGGATTTGACCTTTTCTTCCTAGCTTTAGACTGTATCTTAGTAAGGAAACCAACCCAAGGGTCTGCAGTATGAACAATTCTTGTTAGCCACAAGGGGAAAAAAATACTACATCTTTGGGAGTTGGTTTCTAATTGCTCTGTTTCCTGGGTTGGGACTTTGAAATTTGTTCAGGAAATGCTAACTGGCTATTTGGTTTTGGTCATCAGAACAGTTATTTTATAGACCCCTTAAAAAAAAATAAAACAACCTTCCAAAACATTCCCTGCAGAAGCATGCCCTTGGACATATCCAGGATTCTCTGCCAAGTTTAGAGGATTCCCCAGATGGTAAATCCAAGGAAATATCAAGTAACCTACCACCAAGAATCTACTGAGCACCTTCCATGTGCCCACCTTAGTGCCTGGTGCTGCCAGAAATACAAAGGACTATTCAGATCCACAGCCTTTGTCCTTAAGGAACTCAGGGTGGAGAATGCAAAGCTCTATGACACAGAAGATAAATGGGTAGGTCACTCAGCAAGCATTTATTAGTAGGATAGAAATTTTGAAAAGAGAGAGTTCACAGCACCCTGAATGTCAGAGCTGGAAAGGACTTTAGGAACCAGCTCTTCCAACAATCTTATTTTAAGGAAGGGAAAAGAGAGGCTCTGAGAGGGTGAGATCTCCCTATAACCAGTTGGAGCTGAAGCTTAGATCTGTATTCTGACTGGGAAGCCCTGTGCACTTTCTGTTGATGAATTGAAACATGGGATCATAGGATTTACAAGGCTGAAATATTAGAAATATTGACAGGATTTCTTGATTTTTTTTCATATCACATCGCCTTTGGTGAATCTTTGGAGCTACAGAGATAGACTCTGGCTCAAGAGTGCTGCTCTGAAGTCAGAAATTTCTGAGTTTAAATCTGACTTCAGACACATACCAGCTGTGCAACCCTGGGCAAGTTACTTTGCCTCAGTTTCCTTAACTATAGAATGGAGATAATAATAGTACCTATCTCTTAGGGTTGTGGTAAGGATCAAATGAGATAATAATTGTACAGAGCTTAGTGCAGTGTCTGGCATTAGTCATTTAACTTCTCAGAATAATATTTCTAAATCCATAAAGTAAAATTTGTAAGATTAAAAGGAAACCAATTGTATTGAAATGCTGTTATCAAACTATTAAAAAACAAAAACAAAACTGAGTTCCCATACTCCAGCTGAAGAGTCCTTGCCTTAAAGGATACTTAACCTAGTTTCCTCATTTTATAGTTGAGGAACGAAGGTCCAGAAATATTGTAATTTGACCAAGATTATACAGATAATAAATAGTAGAGGTAAAATTAAAACTCAGGTGCTTTGAGTCCAGATCCCATGGTTATTCCACTCTGGGTAGACTGAATTCATGGAGGAAGAAGGACTAAGCTAGATTTGGATAGGCAGAGAGAGGGTAATAAAAATGGGATTTCAGGAAGGAAGAAGCCTGAAGACAACAAGGGAGAATGGCATATGGACCAGAGTGCTGACTTGGCTGGCTTGGGTTTGCATTGGGAAGTAATGGGAAATTAAGTGTGTTAGGATGGGATCCCTATATGGATGGCTTAGGTGAGGAATTTAGAATTCTCTATTGAGAAGTCCTTGGATGTCAGACAGTACTAAACCAGAGTTCTGGCTTTTCATGGGGGCCTGAGAAAAAGTTCTTAAGTTATGAGCCTCAAAGGTCCATTGCCTGCTTCCATTCATCACCTCTTCATTATTTACTTTTGAAATGGAAACCATAGTTGGTACCTAGGCAATTGGTACAAGCCAAACCAAGCCACATTTATTAAATATGTTGATTTCTGATAGATTGCTAGAGAGGAGCCTCAATACAAATAGAAATATGGCATACATCTTGCCTACAAGGGCAAAACATACATTAAAATAACCTGGGTAACAAGGATCACGTCTAAAACTTATATATTGCTTTAAGGTTTGCAAATTATTTTACAAAGATTACCTCTATGGTTCCCTGATATACTAGTTCTAGGGAGGGGAGGGATATTGCTTCTTGCTCCTGCCCCATGTCCAGATCTTCCCTTTATTTCTGTCCATCAGCATCTCTTCTTCCTTTGTCAATCAAAACTCACCATCATCAGTTCCATATTATGATAGCTGTAGAATGCCAGTCCCTGGGTCATTCTCCTTCCTTTCTCCCGGTGTTCAGCATCATCTCCCCAACTCCTGTCCTTCTATCAGGGGACTTTAATAGTGACCCAGATGCTCTTTAAATGCCTTAACCTCTTACTGCCTCATGATCTACTCATGCCAACCACACACACTAGACATCTCCATACCCAGGTGTTCTGCTTCCCTAATTGGTAATGCTGATGTTCCTCTATCCAGTCTCTTATTATTCCATCTCTTTCTATGGCTCATCCTTCCTTCCCCAAGACTTTCATTCCCTCCACTCTTTGGTACTTTACTTTTGTCCCTCTTGACATCAGCCCACTAGCCATTGCAGCTCTTTGTTCCTGTCCCGTGTCCTTTTGCCACTCATTTCTTGCCAAACCTCCCCATCTCCTTTCTCTTCTCCTACTCACCAGCTGTTTAACACAGCTGGAAGGGTTCTCCAGCAGGGCTGACTTCAGCAGGCCTCCTGGCAGTAAGCTGTCCTTTTTTCTTCCTTAATTGATCCCCACATTGTCTCATGCCCACAGAAGAGCTTCCAAACTTTCTCTTCCTTCTTGGAGCCTCCCACATTTCCTCCCCCACCCCCTCTCTTGGATGGGGACCTTGCCTGTCACTTTAGTGAGAAAACTGAGGCCATCTGACATTCTTTTCATTCTTAAACACCTCGACATTGTCTCCCACTCTCCCTTTTTCCCTGTGTCTGACAAAAGATGCCACTCTTCTCCTTGCCAAGACCAATCCCTCTACATGTGCTTGATTCCAGCCTCTCTCATCTTTTCCAGTAGATTGCCATCTTTAATAATCACTCCCCACCCTCACACACCTTGACTCTTTAGCCTCTCCCATAATACTAATTTCTTTCCTGACTTGACATTTAAGGCCTTCACAATCTCACCCCAACCTATATTTCCAGCCTTATTGAATAGCTATTATTTCTCTTCCCAACATCTTCAATCCAGCCACATTGGTCTCTCTCTTCCTCACACAGGATGGTCCATCTCCATCTCTTCATCTTTGTGCTTTCCATTCTGTATATCTGGAATATACTCCCTTTTTTATTTGTCATAAACTGCCTCTTATGAGGTTCATATCAAGAACCACCTTATATATAAAAAACCTTTTCTGCTTCCCCCAACTGCTGATCTCTTTTCTCCCAAGCTACCTTCTATTTAACTACTTAGTTTACATTCATTTTTCCTGTAGACAGTTCTTGTTTTATGTAAGTTTACATTACACAAATTCAACTTTACATTAAAAATTCTGAAATCTGCATTCCAAAAAACCCAATCTATGTTAACTACTGCAGTATTGTGCTCTCTCTCTCTCTCCACTTCTGCCCTTCAAGAACCAGAGTCCTCTGTTCTGATGTTCTTGAAACATCAACCATTCAAATGAAGGCAGAAGACAACGAGACTACTGCAGCTACCACCTGAGGGGGGGCTTGGCTTGAGACCTCTGCCACCAAGAGAGGAGCCCTTTGTCTTGCTTATCCCACCTACCTGTATGCGCAGGCTCCCATTATCTCGGCTGTCTTCCAGCTGCCTGTGGACCTCATGTCAGTCCTTTGACCTCTTCTATCTGGGTCCATCTCCATGTGTGCTTCCTTCGTGTTCTTTTGGTTCCAGGCACATGGCCTCCTTCCCTCTCTCTTTTTCCCATGTCCAGCAAAATATATAAAAATTGCTTTATGTAGATAGAGTTCTGCAGAATAGTCCAGCTATAAAGCAAGAAGTATCTGTATATTAAATATATACTTGTGTAACATATGTTATATACATATATTTATATATTATTGTATACTTGTCTCCCTCATTAGAATGTAGGTAAAGGATTGTTTCATTCTTTCTACTTAAATCTTCAGTATCTAACTTGATTCCTGGTACTTGTTATAGGTGCTTGTTTATTGATTGATAGATACTTTATAAAGACTGTGAGAAAATTATCCCTATTTAATAGCATTTGAGATCAACAGATGTTTTAAGTATCTTCCCCAGGGCTACATAACAGAACTAGTTAATATCTGAGGCAGATTCAAACTTCCTAACTTCCAAGTCCAGCACTCTTTCTGCTGTGACCCAGAAAAGTTTTAGGAGTCAGATTTGCAATCTAATAGAAAAGATAAATACTGTTGTACCTTGGCACCTGTGCTTCAAAACCGGTCAATTTAGGTGTTATTCTTGAAAACATTCCTGTAAGGGTTTTTTTTTTTTTCTTCCCCTTTGACACGTCCATCTTCATGACATTCTAAAAGCTATTTGTTATTGTTGATTTAGACCCCTACAGACTCAAGCTACCATTCTGTCTCCCAATTAGGACCTCATCTCAGCCCTTTTGACATTGGCTCCTGTAGTAAAAAGAACCCAGAAGAGAAAGTTGAAGGTCTGAGTTGTAGACCACTGTCCCTAATTAACTCACTATATGACTTTGATAAAACATTTGGTCTGTCTATAAAAATGGCAAAATGGTTTCTGAAGGTTGGAGTTCTTTCATTTGGTGATAACACTAATCCAGACAAGTAGAGGGGTCCATCAAGAAGTTTAAGAAGGCTGCCTTGCTCACATTATTCTCTTACATTCTGTTGACAGTAGAGAAAACAATAACAGTAAAAATTCCTCTGTAGGTTTTGTGAGTCTTGGGTTCCCTTGTTTTACACATACTCACATTTCCTGCTAAGAATCTTAAAAAAAATGTTGCTCTATGGGGAGGTGGGGTGAGGTCTTGTAGCCTTTTATTCTTTGTAGGAGCAATGTCCTAAGGGTTTTATCATTGTTCTCCAGGCCCAGAAAATGAGTTCCTTTCTTCTCTTCTGCTTTTCCCAGGCCAGGATGCCACCAGGGAATGTACCCCACTTCTGCTGCCTCATAAAAGGCTGAAGTTTAGGTTTCTTTGAATGGATTTGCCTGAATAATATTCCCACATCAACCGATATTGCTGCCCTTTTTATTTAAATTCAGTTCAACAAGTATTTATTAAGAACTAACTGGATACAAAGCCATAAGCTTGGCACTTGGGGGAAAAAGGACCAAAGATATATAAGATGGAATGTCTGCCTTCTTGGAGCTTATATTTTACTGTAGCTCCTATGGATAAGTATTTTGGGACTACATACATAGTCTCTAAGACATGTTTACCTCCAGTATTTCTTGTTTAAAATAGATTTGAGGTTGCTTGAACAGAGTAGTAGAAGAACAATTGGGAAATATTTCACAAAATAAATTAAAATACAAAAAAATGTTCCTTAAATATGAATAGTTGTTCTCATTTCTATTTTCATTTCACATCATTGAATGAATCTGGATTTCCTTGGTTCTGAAATCACCTCTCTGTCCACTATCCCACACTGCTTTTCAGGTATTGGACTTTATACTGTGCCCTCTACTAAGGTGATTGAGTTTTTGAATGTGTGCATATTATCAATCAAAATGAGAATGTTGGAGTAAAAGAAGATGATGAGTTTAGTTTTGGACATCTTAAATTTGAAGGGCAATAGGATTTCTAGGAAGAGCTATTTAATAGGCAAAATTGAGTTTAGAAGAACTGGGAATAGATACTCTAGATTTGGAAGTCATCTATCTGGACTGGTGGTATGAAATTCATATGAATGGATTCCTCTGGACCACATCTTGACTTAGAAAACCACAAATCAAGATTATTTATTTGCATTTTGTTAAACATTTCCCAATTACATTTCCTTATTGCAATTCCGGTTCAGGCTACCAATGGTGTAGATCATGTAGTTGAGTTAATGGGAACAGATGAGCTCATACAAGGAGCTGAGAGGACAGAGGGTTTTTTTTTTTTTTTCTTTTAAGCTTTTTATTTGCAAAATATATGTATGGGTAATTTTTCGACATTGACTTTTGCAAAGCTTTCCGTACAAATTTTCCCCCCTACTCCCCACCCCTCCCCTAGATGGCAGGATATCCACTACATGATAATTATGTTAGAATACTTGACATTGAATATATGTATACATATTTCCACACTTATCATTGTTGCACAAGAAAAATCATATCTACACAAAAGACATATCAGATAAAGGAAACACAATGTAAGCAAATATCAATCGAGAGCATGGAAATGTTATGTGGTGGTCCACATTTCACATCCCTCTCTCTGGGTGTATATGGTTTTCTTCAGTGAACAATTGGAACTGGTTTGAAACATTTCATTGTTGAAGAGAGCCATGTCCGTCAAAATTGATCATCATATAGTCTTGTTGTTGCTGAGTACAATGATCTCCTGGTTCTGCTCGTTTCACTCAGCATCAGTTCATGCAAGTCTCTCCAGGCCTCTCTGAAATCGTCCTGCTGGTCGTTTCTTACAGAACAATAATATTCCATAACATTCATATACCATAATTTATTCAGCCATTCTCCAATTGATGGGCATCCCTTCAGTTTCCAGTTTCTAGTCACTACAAAAAGAGCTGCCACAAACATTCTGATATACTAGATGCCAAGAGATCTCTTCACCGGAGGGTTAGGAGTAGTGGATTTCCATCATTATTATCTTAGTGGCGGAGTCTTTACCTTCTAGGGTAAAAAGGAGGTCTAAGTAGTTTCTGCTTCCCCCATCAGTCAGTCAATCAAGCTCTTTACTTCCTTATTTTGTCTTCAGGTGGAGTCAGTGGGAAAGTAGGTGGTAATGGGGGCCAGGAAAATCATTGGTCAGGAAGCCTTGAATTCCAGGCTGCTGACCCCCTGAACGGCCAATTCACTCTTCTATTGTCTACACCACAAAATGTGTGAGCACTGTAGGAAGGCCTTTCTTGGCCAGCTGGTTCTTTGTTGACAGATTTTATAGGGAATGAGAAGGGATATGAATGGCTCTTCCCCTGTAAGTGACCCTACTGCCCATCGGGACCACTTATTAAACATCAAACCCCACCAAAGACCAGCAGTGAACTTGCTCTGAAACCTGGGAAGGTTTGTTACCTGGCAATTAACCCTGTAGTATAAACAGAAGGGAGAGGTGTTCTGTTCTCTGAGTTGCATGTTTTTCAAGTAGCTGCCATTCCCCAAATTCACACCCCTCAGCAGATAAGCTAGAAGTTTAATAGCTGCACCCAGGGGGTGTCTTGGCTTTCCTGTTTTCCAAGGCCAGGCTCAAAATCATTAACCAAGAGGCAACAGACTATTAAACTTGATCTGACTGGTGGATTGCACTGTTGGTGAAGACCCCCACATGGAGCCAGATGTTTTCTCCCCCTCAGTTTTATGAATTCAAATGATGGGCATCCTTCCACACAGCACTGTGAAAGGCTGGGAGCTCTTGCTACACTCTCCCATAAGTCTCACCTGATGTGCACCATTTGATTTCTGTCCATTCATTCAGCCTGTATTCTTTGAGAGCCTCTGGCAGACCCAACCTGATGCCCTGCAGAGGAAAGCCAGAAAGGGTCTGTACTCATAAGGAGTTTCCTTTTTGGTTAGGGAATCAAGATAAAGACTCCGAAAATAAGATAACCTGTAACAAATGATTGAAGAATGAGAAAATGTGGACTAAGTTGTTTAATTGTGTAGAACAGTATAACAGGAACTGGAGAAGTGAAGGGGGTCACAGATTAATGGACAGAGATCATAGAATGATGCTGGAAAGTTCTTTCATTCATTTATTAAACTTAATGTGCCATGTCCTGAGTGCCTATGTTGGAATGACTTAGAGTCAAAGATTTTAATCCTAGTAGATGGACTTGAATTCGATCCGTCTAAGTGAGTTTGTTTAGACAGCTGAAAGGGCAGTGGGGGCTTTTGCTCAGTGGCCCCTACTTGCTGAGGGTGAAACTCTCTCTTGGCCATAAGACTTGTACCAAGTAGTCTCTTGCCTTAGTAAGCAGTTTGTCCCAGTCTAATGGGCATTATCTCTCCCCATCCATATAGGGGGGCATCCAATTTCTCTAATTGCTTAGTCAAGGCACCATACTTTTTGTCAGTGGCTATTTTTATAGCTAAAGTTAATTCTGGCTTCCAGCAGTTCTCATGCTGATCCTCTGTGATGACTGACCAGTGCAGATATTAGGAAGATATTAAGATGCTAAGGACACTGTGGTTTCCAATGACCTTGAAAGCCCTGGACGGCAGCTGCTGCTCAGCTAGGATAACAAGTTGAAGTGGTTGACCCAGTTGACCCAGTGTTGGGCACAGGCAAGGGAGATTTTCTTTTTACTCTGTTCTCCTCTGGCCTCAGGCCAGGGGGAGCTGGAGAGGGTCCAGGAAAAATAAAGCTGCCCACAGTAAAGGGCCATAGGCGCACACCACTGCCCTGAGCCCGTAACTCCTCGCCCTTAATTGCAGTTTTCAGCGGTAAAGAGAGCACCAGCACTAATTAAATATGTTGCAGGTCCTGGTCCCTCCTAGATGCTTGAGCCATAAATTAACTGTAATTAGTCACAGTCTAGGATTCTGTGAGTGCCAGGGTTGTAATAGAGGTAGGTTTGATTAGTGGAGCTCAGAAATGAAATTAAAACTGATTTGCATAGAGGGTAGTTTCCTTACCTGGAAGTGTAGTATTAGGAGACCTGAGAAGTAGGGAAGTGGCCATATCTTCCCCAGCACCTCCTTGTATTTAAGAGCCTGTTTCCTTTTGTGCTCATTAGGATTTGGTCAATTGGCTCCCCTTTTACTGAGTTCTCTCCACCTTCACTTCCCCTAACTTTTCTGGCTTCTCTAAATCCAACAATCCAATCCATCCAATCTAAAAAGCATTTATTGGGCACCTATTGTGTGTAAGATACTATGTGCTGGAGATGGAAAGACAAAATGAAAATTAGTCCCTTATCTCAAGGGCCTTATGATCTACTGAACAATAATAATAGCATTAATATTATTGTAAATATTCATATTAAATTTAATTTATTACATTGAAATATTAATATTAATAGCAATAATAATAATAGTAATAATAAATGACATTTATCTTTGAGCCTTTTTATCCAAGGGGGAAACTGGAGTCGTTATTCACCAATCCATCTCTGCCCTTAAAGTATAGAATTGAGTTTTAGGGAGTAACCTGAGTCACCACTGGCCTTTTGGTCTCAAGACTCCTTTACACTCTTAAAAATTATTGAGAACCCTACCCCTAAGAGCTTTTGTTTATGTTGGTTATATTTATCAATATTTTGTGGTTGAATTATTTCAGCCCTATCTGACTCTTCATGATCCTATTTGGGGTTTTCTTTTCTTTTTTTTTTTTTATTAAAGCTTTTTATTTGCAAAACATGTATGGGTAATTTTTCAATATTGACCCTTACAAAGCTTTCGGCCACAAAATTCCCCCCCCCAGAACCCACCCCTCCCCTACATGGCAGGATATCCACTACATGTTAATTATGTTAAAATACTTTGACAAATCGAATATGTGTATACATATTTTTAGTTATCTTGCTATGCAAAAAAAGTCAGATCTATAAGAAAAAAAAATTTGAGACGGGAAACATAATGCAAACAAACATCGATAGAGAGCATGAAAATGTTATGTTGTGGTCCACATTTCACATCCCTCTCTCTGGGTGTATATGGCCTTCTTCACTGAACAATTGGAACTGGTTTGAAACATCTCATTGTTGAAGAGAGCCATGTCCATCAGAATTGATCGTCATATAGTATTGTTGTTGCTGTGTATAATGATCTTCTGGTTCTGCTCATTTCACTCAGCATCAGTTCATGCAAGTCTATCCAGGCCTCTCTGAAATCGTCCTGCTGGTCATTTCTTACAGAACAATAATATTCCATAACATTCATATACCATAATTTATTCAGCTATTCTCCAATTGATGGGCATCCCTTCAGTTTCCAGTTTCTAGCCACTACAAAAAGGGCTGCCACAAACATTCTTGCACATGGGGGTCCCTTTCCTTCCTCTAAGATCTCTTTGGGATATAATCTGTTTGGGGTGTTCTTGACAAAGATATTGGAGTGGTTTGCCATTTCCTTCTCTAGCTCATTTTATAGATGAGGAAACTGAGGCAACAGGATTAAGTGACTTGCCCAGAATCACATAGCTAGTATTACTATCTGAGGTTGGATTTGAATTCAGGAAGATGAGTTTTCCTGATTTCAAGTCCAGTGTTCTATCCACTGTACCCTCTGGCTGCCCCTTCAATATTTACCAAATTTGAAATTAAAATATCTTAGTATTATAAAAAATTCTTAACTTCATAGGTTTTGGGGATTTGTGGACCACACTTTGAGAACTGCTGCTCTAAAATATCACAGTGAGTTACATATTGTAATTTATAATCATAACTAATTTGAGGTACCACAGAAAGAATGGAGTTGACAGAATGAGAATGGAACTGGAACCTTGATACTAGCAACAAAACTTGAACATAAAATTGTAGAATTCATGTAGTGCAACCCTCTCATTTAAAAAAAAAATATGTGTTTAATATGTGTGTGTTTTTTTTTAATACTCTTTAAAGAAAAACCCCTTGAAAAAAATGGTAGTTGTTCTGGTGGATTGGATATGATGAAACATCAGGTTTGTTTTAATTTGCATTTCTCTTTTCTGCCTTCTTATTTCACAGAGGGTGAAACTAAGGCTTAAAGTGTAGGCTTGATCAGGATTGGAGGCAGCATTAGGAGTCCTAGAAAAAGACCTGGGTTCTAATGCCAGTTGGATCAGTTTGGGAGCAACTTATCTGCCTTCTGATTCTTTACCTGTAAAACGAGAAAACTGGATTAGTTGATGTCTTAGGTGTCTTCTGATTCTAAAATTATATAATTTATCCAGGATCACTTAGCAACATAATAGTAGAGGACGAACTGGAATCTAGGTCCTGATTCCTATGTGGCCCCAAACTCTTTCCACTGCCTACCACGCATCTGGTTCTAATGAGATGGGCCAGATAAACAGAGATCAGATGAACATGTAGGAAAAATTCAGAGATAAAATGAATATTGGGCCTGGAGACAGGCAGACCTGAATTCAAATGTGAACTCAGATACTTGCTAGCTATGTGAATTCGAGAAAGCCACTTAATCAATCTCTGGTCGCCTCAGTTTCTTCAATTATAAAATGAGAGTAACAATAGCACCTACCTTACAAGATTGTTTTGAGGATTCAGTGAGAAAATTTGTAAAAAGCACGGTCACACAAGATTAGAAAGGAAGCAGAAAGCTAGTGTTTCTGATAAAGATCTCATTTCTAAAATATATAGAAAACTGACTCAAATTTATAAGAATACAAGCCATTCCCCAATTGTTAAGTGGTCAAAGAATATGAACAGGCCATGTTCAGATGAAGAAATTAAAGCCATTTCTAGTCATATGAAAAAATGCTCTAAATAAATATTGATCAGAGAAATGCAAATGCTAAGACGATTCTGAGGTACCACTACACACCTCTCACATTGGCTAAGGTGACAGGAAAAGATAATGATAACTGTTGGAAGGGATATGGAAAAATTGAGACATTCATGCATTGTTGGTAGAGTTGTGAACTGATCCAGCCATTCTAGAAAGTAATTTGGAACTATGCCCAAAGAACTATAAAATTGTTGATCCAGCAGTCTCATAACTGGGTTTATATCCCAAAGTAATTATAAAAAAAGGAAAAGGACCTACATGTGCAAAAAAAAAAAAAGTGTAATGGTTTTTTTTTTTTGTGGTGGCAAGGAAATGAAAACTGAGAACCTAGAAATTATTATACACAGTAACAAGAAGATTATGTGATGATCAACTCTGATGAACTTGACTCTTCTCAGCAATGTGGTATTTCAAGACAATTCCAATACACCTGGGATGAAAAATGCCATCTGCATCCAGTGGGAGAACTATGGAGGGTGAATTTTCACCTTTTTGTGTGTTTGCTTGTTTGTTTGATTTTTCTCTTTTGATTTGGTTTTCCTTGCACAAATGACAAATATGGAAATATGTTTAAAAAGACTGCACACATTTAATCTATATCAGATTGCTTGCTGTCTTGGGGAGGAGGAAAGTAAGTGAGGGAGAATAAAACAATTGGAACACAAAGTCTTACAAAAATGAATGTTGATGTGATGATTCAGGCCAATTCCAACAAACTTGGGATGGAGAGAACCATCTGCATCCAGAGAGAGGACTATGGGGACTGAATGTGGATCATAACATAGTATTTTCACCATTAAAAAAAGGAAAACTCTCTTTACTTGTATTTGGAAAAATAAAAACTATTGAAGGAGAAAAAAGCACTAACACATAGTAGGCCCTATATAAATGTTTATTACCTTCTTCTGTCCTTCTGGGACTAGTGAGAATGCATTATTGATCTGATGAGGTTCCCTGCCTTTGAGATAGGATTTTCTGTTGGCAGAAATATGGTCCATGCCTTTTTAGAGAATGAAGATAAAAGGAGCATTTCTTTGGTTAGTATTCTCAGGTCTCAGATAGGATGTGGAGTTGCCCTGAAGGGAAGCTCTCAAAATTTGTCCCAGAAAAATGTCAAGAGAAAGGCAAAAAACAAACAAACAAAAAAAACCAAAACCCAACTTCTGAAAAATCTGCAAAACCCTAAAATTAGAGAAGATCTTCTCTCAGAAACATGTCACTCAAACAGCTCCCTTTGGAGGCAGAATAGTTCCTTGCAAAACCTCCCTCAGACACCAGCTGTTTTGTAACGCTACTTCTGTACTTGGCTCCTGTTGCAGAAGGATTTATGAGCCCTTAAAGGAGCTGATGGTAAACAGAACTGGCTTTTCTCATACGACCTCTGCCCTGTCCCCTCTTGCCTTCACCTGCTCTTTCTCCATGGTTTATCTCTGAAAAGTCTCTGGAGCCAGCAGGGCCAGGTCTAGGAATTCAGTGAAGCGTATGTGTTTCTGTGAAGATAAACCTGGATTTCTGGTGTCTAGAAGAAGAGAAAGTCTCTTCTGCTCAGCATTTGAGTGGGAGAAGCCTGCCAGCTACCTTTGTTATCTCTGAGCTTATCTCCAGAGGTTTGGAAAAAAGAAACAGAAAACCTGGAGTTTCCTTAAAGCTGCCTCTGAAACAGAACATGTGTATGTGAAATAGTGTCCTTGGTGGTCAGTCAAGTTTCACAGTGTCCAGGTCACATCAGGGTACTTAGATTAAATTATTTAATATATTCAAAGCCTTTTGAAAACTCTAAAGAGCTATAAAAATGTCAGTTATTACTAGGTAATTAAAGTTGCTATTTTCCCAGAATATCCTTCGTTGCCATCAGCTTGAGCTAAGTCCTGAGCCCTAGAAGAATAAATAGACCCTGATACAATATCTACTGTATCATTGGTCCCTGCAAAGTGGTAGGTAAGCTGTCCTGGAGATAGAGCAAGGAAGGGGAGCCTTCAAAACATTTTTTGGGGGTGAGGAGGCATTAAATTTAAACATCTGTCTAGGGATGATGATAGCTAGAAAGCTTCAGCTTTCAGCAAGTCCTTAATTTTGACTTCAGGGTATACATGATCTCTCTTGTACTGAGGCTACTATGCTATTGCTGCTACACTTATTAGCAATAGAAGTTTTATTGTGCTAGTTACTTAAGAGTCATTGGGCCTATTTTTTTATCTCTAAAATGAAACATTTATACTGAGTCCACACATTTATTTATTTTTAAGTCTTGATAACTATGTTTTGGTATAATTGGTTTCTTTCATAATTCTGATATTTTATTTTATGCATTTATAAAATTAAAAAAAAATTCTGAGAAGGGATTTATGTTTTTCCAAATGGGTCCATTACATAAAACATGTTAAGATTCTTTGGACCAGAAGTTTTCTAAAGTTCCTTTTAGCTCTAACAGTGTGTGATTTTTTTTTTTTTTTGATTAATTTAAGAGGCTTCCCTCCCCCCTCTCCTTCTTATCAGTTGAGGGATTAGGAGATGGCTAAGGTTAATCCCTTCATTTGGGATCTGGTTGATTAGCTTGGAATAATGTTGAGTCATTTTCAGTCTTGTCTCACTCTTTGTGACCCCATTTCTTAGTAATGATAATGGAGTGGTTTGCTGTATCTTTCTCTAGCTCATTTTACAGATGAGGAAATTAAGACAAAGTGACTTGTTCAGGGCCCTGTAAATGTCTGAGGCCAGATTTGAACTCAGGAAGATGAGTCTTCTTGACTCATGGCCTGGTGCTCTATACACTGTGCCATTTGGAAGAATGACTTCTGCTTTATTGATCTTGGTGAGGCAACAGGATACACTCGGGGAGGGGAAGTCCATTCTTTGTTTCCTTATAATGGAAGCTACCCAGAACAGTGGTCAGAAGACAGACAGTGAGGAGAGGGAAGAGGAAGAGAAGAAAGGAGAACAGAAGAAAAGGAAAGAGAGGAGAGGGGAGAGAGGATGCTTCATTGACTGCGCGTGGTGGTGAGATCCCATGGAGAGGATACCACACCTCCCCTGCCCTACCTCCTTTGGGATTATCTTCCTTGTCTCCAGCCATGGGTTTATAGAACTCTGTCTTGGGGTTACTGCTTAATCTCCTTTTCTTCTCCCTTCCATCATCATTCTCCTGAATTTTTTCTAGTAGAACCTCAGACTGTCCTCCATGTCTGGAATGTACTCTTTCATCACCTTGATCCCCCTCAAAGATTAGTGTTTCTCCCTCCCAAATTATCTGGCAGGTATTTTGTGTGTATATAAATAAAAATGTACATGTGTATTGCATGTATATGCACACACAAGTAATGTACTTACATATTGTTTCTCTAAATACAAGCAACCTTTTTCAGGGCAGGGATTGTTTTGTTCTGTGTACTCCTATTTCCAACATTACATAGTGCTTAGTAGATATTTAATAAATTCTTATTAATTAATTGACTGCCAAGCTGCATAGTATTCTGTAAGCCAAATAGTGTAAAACAGAATTTGTACTAAACAAATTCTTAATAAATCAACAGAATTGGAAGGTCTTCATAGGGTATCCTAGACAATCTTAGAAGAATAACACTAGAAAGAAAGGATCCAGAGATTATCTGTTTCAATTGCTTCATTTTATAGATGAGGAATCATGTTTCTAAAGGTTAATTGATTAGCCTGAGCTAATCAATGTAAACCTGAGTTTACATAGTTGAATCAGAACCCAGGTCTCTAGACTTGTAATTGGGAAACTTGTAATTGGGTGCTCTTTCCATTCCATTATTGTTTCAAAATCCCTCAGTTTACAGATTTGGACAAATGTGACTTTTTTAGATCAATTGGCTAATTAATTAGTGGCTAAGCCAAAACAGGAAGTTAAATTTCCTGAATTCTGGTTCAGCCTTCTTCAACCCATGATGGCAGTAGGTTCAGAAATGTAGTAATAAAACAGTAATAAAATGACATACTAGTCATAAAGTTACTCTTTAACTTAAATTTACTTAAACATTGTTTCATTAATAATTCATAATCAAGCCCCACTCTATGTGGCCATACCCTCCCTACCATGACATCATCGGGCTGATTGCCCATCTGTATAATGGTTTCTGTGGAAGTAATTTCCTCTATTATATCATGATACCCATGAATGACATTAGTTGGGGCATACACCTAATAAGGATTAGGGAAGTAAGATTTAGAGTAGAGGTTATGAGGATTGTAATTAAGATTTTCTCTTCCATTTTCTTTTTTCCATTATTCAGTTTTCACATGTCAGCCAGTGATTGTAATTCCTGAATCTTCCATCTAAGCCTAGGGTTTTCCCAAAGCAGACAGTTTTGGTATTCATCAAAAAAGTGGGATAGTAGTAGGAGGGTGGGAAAGAAATGGCTAGATATGGGAGAAGATATGTGGCTTGAGCATTTTTCTCCACCCTTCAAGTGGTACCCCATGCTTTGTGTAGCCTATATCCAGTCAAGTTAGAATGTCACAAATTTGCATATTAATTTTATATTTACTGAATACTTTGGTCTTAGAATCAGAAAATCTGGATTTGAATTCAAACTCCTTCAAATATTAGTAATGTGACCATAGGTGAATGATGGAACCTCCCTGAGACCTGGTTTTTTGATATGGATAATAACACTCAGATTCCCTGACTACTGGGCTACTATGAAGAAAACAACTTTATTGACCTTTTTTCCCCCCTGAGTCAATTGGGGTAAAGTGACTTGCCCAAGGTCACACAGCTAGGAAGTGTTAAGTGTCTGAAACCAGATTTGAAACCAGGTCCTCCTGACTTCAGGGCTGGTGCTCTATCCACTGAGTCACCTAGCTGCCTCTTTATTGACCTTTAAACACTATAAGGATGTGAGTTATTATAATTTGAAATAGCTCTTTACCTTTACTCTAATTTATTCATTTTTCTTTTTCTTCTAATAGGTCTACATTATCAATGTGACTTGGTCTGATTCCACCTCCCAGACTATCTATCGGCGATACAGCAAATTCTTTGACTTACAGGTAAGTTTTTTCCTCTGTGGAGATGCTTTTTTGTTTCACTTGGAAGAATCTGGATTTATCATTGGCCATGGTGTTTCTCACCTCTCCTTCCTTCTTTTCTTTTCTTCCCTCCCTCCCTTCACTTGACATGGAGAGTACTTCTCAACCACTTGTCAGAGTATAGCAATAACAGATGATGCAGACCTCTTACATTGGGCTATATTTGTGAGGGCAATGTTTCCTGTAAAATGCAGATTTCTCCACCAAGAAACAGGGATACTTTGGAGGTAGTTTTTGACAGCTTTCATGTTTCAGAGAACCTCAGAACTTTCCTACAGGAGGAAGGGAAACTTTGATGGTCACCTAATCTTACCATCTTGGGTTTCCTATAGAATCTTAGAGTTGAAAGGGACATCAAAGGTTCTCTAGTCCATCAAAAGCAGGAATCCTCACTATATCATTCCTGACAGCTAGACTGGTCACATAGCTTTGGCTTGGAAACTTGAAATGATACATATGGAAGTTCATTGTCTATCCAGGCAGGCTATTCCATTGTTGACTAACTCTCATTGTTAGAAATTTTTTGCTTATACTGAGCCTTCTTGTAACTTCCTGCCTTTGGTTCTAGTTTCCTTAGCCTTCTTTCCTATTGTTTTTTCAAGGTGGGATGAAGATGGCAGCTATAATGGCTAACCACTGTATTGGAGGGTGTGTATGTGTACAAATATGTACACATATAAAGAATTGTAGTGAGGTAAAATTCTCTATGCAGTGAATCAATGAAAAAAGTGCTTTTATTGAGCACTATGTGTACAGATAGAAAAGCAAGCAAGTCTTTGCTCCCAAGAAACTCACGGTCTTTTTTCTTTTTAAAGCTTTTTATTTTCAAAATATGTGCATGGATAGTTTTCAATATTCACCCTTGCAAAATCTTGTGTTCCAAATTTTCTCTCTTCTTTCCCTTCATCCCCTCCCCTAGACAGCAATTATATATAGTATATATATATATGTATAATATAGATTAAACATGTGTAATTATTCTATATATATTTCCATAATTATGCTGCACAAGAAAAAATCAGATCAAAAAGGGAAAAAATGAAAAAATAAAAAGCAAATAAACAACAACAAAAAAAATGAAAATACTGTGCTGTGAACCATACTCAGTTCCTACAGTCCTCTCTCTGGGTGTAAATGGCTCTTTTCATCACAAGACCATTGGAACTGGTCTGAATCATCTCATTATTGAAGAGAGCCATGTACATCAGAATTGATCATCTTATAATCTTGCTGTTCTCATGTACAATGATCTCCTGGTTCTGCTCATTTTGCTTAGCATCAGTTAGTGTAAATCTCTCCAGACTTCTCTGAAATCATCCTGCTGGTTTTTTTTTTCTTTTTCTTTTTGTAAAGCTTTTTATTTGTAAAACATATGTATGGGTAATTTTTCAACACTGACCCTTGCAAAGCCTTCTATTCCAAATTTTTCCTTCCTTTCCCCCACCCTCTCGCCTAGATGGTAGGTAGTCTAATACATGTTAATTATGTTAAAATACATGATAAATCAATTATATGTATACATATTTATACAGTTATTTTACTGTAGAAGAAAAATCGGATCTACAAGAAAAAAAAAACCTGAGACGGAAAACAAAATGGCAAGCAAACATCAACAGAAAGCGTGAAAATGCTGTGTTGTGGTCCACACTCAGATTCCACAGGCCTCTCCCTAGGTGTATATGAATTGTTCATCACTAAACAATTGGAACTGGTTTGAAACATCTCATTGTTGAAGAGAGCCATGTCCATCAGAACTGATCGTCATATAATCTTGTTGCCACGTGTAATGATCTCCTGGTTCTGCTCATTTCACTCAGCATCAGTTCATGCAAGTCTCTCCAGGTATCTTTGAAATCATCCTCCTGGTCGTTTCTTACAGAACAATAATATTCTATGACATTCATATTCCATAGTTTATTCAGCCATTCTCCAATTGATGGGCATCCATTCAGCTTCCAGTTTCTAGCCACTACAAACAGGGCTGCCACAAACATTTTTGCACATGTGAGTCCCTTTCCCTCCTTTATGATCTCTTTGGGATATAGGCCAAATAGAAACACTGCTGGGTCAAAGGGTATGCACAGTTTGATAGCCCTTTGGGCATAGTACCATCTTGTTCTCCAGAATAAGTGGATCAATTCGCAACTCCACCAACAATGTGCCAGAGTCTCAGTTTTCCTACATCCCCTCCAACATTCATCATTACTTTTTTCTGTCATCTTGAAACTCATGTTCTAGTTGGAACCAAGTAGGGTTGAGCTTCATGGAAGAACTTTGTAGTGTTTAGAGTATAGTGGCAGGATAGCACTTAGGGCGCAGTAGGAAGAATTGTAATAGGTGTCTTTCTGCTCATCTAGTTGAAGTGAGGGACATTTCTGATGGAATAGGAAGAGCAGTTAGAGAGGCTGTCCCACTATTATTAGGAAGAGAGAAGTCAAGTCAACAAGCATTTAGTAAGTGCCTTCCTTTGTGCTAGGTCTGAATCAAAGTGTTGGAGGCTCTAGGTTCTCTCAGAGGGATTGAGGATAAGGGTCAGAAAGGGGAAGGGAACATTGGTAGGAAGGTTATGGGTAAGGATTCCCTGGAGCATCTTTTCTATGAGGCCCTCAAGCATCCAGTGAAGTCTGGGCAACATTCTTTTACTTTGGTGCTTTAAAATATTGGGTAAAGTACAGAAATATACAGATGACAGTCTGTTCATGAATTACTGGTACCAAAACAAATTAAGCATCTCAGGGCTGATTTTTTTGGTGATGACTTTCTTCAGATTGAACTAGGCTGGTTCTTAGACAACAGGCATAGATAGGATTGTGAAATCTGAATAGAAAGGAACTTTAGAAATCCTCTAGTTCATATATTCTGTGACTCTGAGTATATTTTGTGTTGCTTGTCTGGGGGAGAAAGCATATACTAAATCTTACTATTATTTTAAAAATTACTTATCTGTGCTTCTATTCTATATATTAAAAACATGTATTTCAATGACCTTTTTTTTAAAACTATTGATAATTCTCTCCTATCTCATTTCATCTGCTCATAAAAACTGAGAAAGGAAAGAAAGAGAAAACATTTGAAACATACAAGTATAAACAAGCAAAATGAATGCACACAGTAGCCACATTCAGAAATGAATGTCTCTTTCTGCACCTTGTATCCATCACCTCTTCGTCCGGTAGTGGGTTACATGCTTCTATACAGGTCTTCTGATCACTGCATTGATCAGAGTTCTAAAATTTTTCAGACTTGTTTTTCTTTAAAATGCTAGTGTTCTCACATAACTTGTTTTCCTGGTTCTTCTCACTTTATATGCATCAGTTTAGACTGCTCAAAGATTCTCTTAAGTAATTTATTTTACAATTTCTTATGATGCAAAATATTCTATTCCATTGGTATTCCTCAAGTTGTTCACCCATTCCCCAATGGTATGAGGCATTTTAAGAAATTCCCCTTAGATCCTATCTTTTTCTTTTTCCTTCTTTTCTTCAATTCAGAATCACAAGGTTATTATTTATTTTTTTGCTTATCCTCTCCTAATGTCTCCCCATTCCCTTACCTCCTTCCCACTTGTTGCCTATTGAACTTTTCTTTGTGTGTATAGGTATGTTTTGCTCTCCTTTGTCCTTTTATATAAGAATAAAGCTTATTTGATGCCTATTTCTCCCCCCCTTTCTGTTTGTACATTCTTCCTACCCACTATAATTTTGAGAAATAACAAGTTTCTTCCCTTTCTTCATTCTTTTTATCCTAGTATATTCCTCTCTTTACTCTTCCTTTCTGACCTCCAATGAAACCCTCAGAACAGATACCAGTTCTTTTTTTTTCCCATTTAACTTTTAATTACTTTTGAAGACATTAAAATTCAGATAGGACACTCTTGCATTTGTCTTTCAAAGTTTCTACTTAGCTCTGATCTTTTCATCAGAAATGATTGAAAGCCTCTATTCCATTAGATGTATTATTTTTTTTTCTTTCTCTAGGATTATTCTCAGCTTTTTTTTAAAGCATAAGTTAGTCTTGGTTGTAAGTCTATATTCTTTGTCTTTTAGAATATTACATTCCAAGAGCTTTCATTTTTAGTGGTAGTTGCCAGGAATTGTGTGATTCTGACTGTTGTTCCTGGATACTTGAACTGCTTACTTCTGGAAGTTTGCCATATTTTTTCTTTGATGTGGGAGTTCTGTGACATTTCTAAGACTTTTCTTCTGGAGTTTCTTTCATAAGGTGATTAGTGGATTCTTTCTATCTGTACTTTGTCTTTTGGTTCTAATAAATCAGTTTTCCTTTATGATTTCTTAAAATAGATTGTTCATTTTTTAAAAATTAGAGTTTTCAGTTAGTTATTCACAAATTGTTTTTCCTTGTTTTCCAGATCATTCAACAGGCAAATGCCTTAATCCTACTATGTGCGAGGCATTGTGCCAGGAACTATTGCTTTTCATATCAGATGCCCTACCTTTTCTGCTTTAGTTTAAATATTTTAGTTTTGTTCCCATATTTCTTGCTGTCTTTTGGAGTCATTGATTTCTGTTTGGTCAGTTCTAGTTTTCATGGAGTTTGTTAATTAATGTTTACTACTGTCTCTTCTAAACTTTTTTGTAGTTGTAGAAAATCCATATTTTCTTTTGAATCACTCTCAGAATATTTCACAGAGACTACAGAATTACTCTCTCCTTTCTAGGGATCAGTTGATTTGGGAAAATTTTTTTTATACTGATTGGTGTTTGCTTTGATTCACTCACCTTTCCAGCTTTACTTCATGAATTGAGACTTTGTGCCAGGGTTGGGCTCTGCACTTTGTTGGACTTTTGGATGGGATTGTAAACTGGATTTAGTTTCTTGCTCTGGATCTCCTGGGTCTTTGAGGCTGAGAGTGCTGCTGGGATCTTCATGGCCCTCTCTTGTATCTCAGAGACAAAAGAGAACAACATTGTGTTAGAGGTCTCAGAACTCTTGTACTTAAGCTGTCTTAATATGAGAGATATGGTGCTGATTACCTGAGAACCCCTGTGCTCTTGGTGCCTCCACACACAGAGCTTTACAGACTATACATATTCCTGACTATCTGATCAAGTTGGGAGGTTATGTTGGGCCAAGGATGACTTTATTGGAGACTCTCTTTCCTATTATTTATTAACTTATATTATTTAATTTGTTTCTGCATTTCTTTTTATTCCTTATATTTATAATTCTTAATTACATTGACATTGGATAAAATACGAGACTTGGAGTTAGGAAGACCAGACAGAACTCTGACCCTGGACAAATCAATACTATCTCCATTTTATTATTTATTATTTAATAATTCCAATATTGTTAATATTATTTTCATCTTGCAGATGAGGAAACTGAGACCGAGAGAGGTAGTATCTTCTTGGTGAGTCCTTGGCCCAGACCAACATTTCAGAAAGGACTTGGGTGGTGGAGTTTTGCAGAGCTGCACTGATCAATGGAGTTAGTGTTGCTGGACAGGAAATGATGTCTCCTTTGGGGAGAAGGAGCCCTGAAAGGTCCCATTGATAAGAGAAGGGGGTCCAAAGGCCAGTGGAAAACTCTTAAAAACTCCCTCCCCCTTTCTCTTTTGGTCCCTTCTCTTACCTTCTCAACTATAAAATATCATGAGAAAGGAATGCATGCCCCTGGCCTCCATCATTTCCTGGGGCTTCCAGGGGGACTTCTGAGTGCAGAACAGTTTGCCAAGGACCTTCAGGATCTGTCTATGAGATGATCATTGGAAATGGACAAGATCTGTACATTTGAGAAGATGATGCTGTTGTGCATGTACAGCTGGGGAGGGTTTTTATCGGACTTGGAAACCTTTCTTTGAACTCTTGGAAGTTCTTTAGGTTTTAGCCTCTGATTTTAGTACTGCAACACATGCACCCCCATTTTACAGAGGGTGAGAGCTCAAACTTGGAATAAATTGACTTATAACATTTACCTCCATTTAAAAAGCCTGGGGTATTAAGAAATTCCTGTCCTAGGCATCTAAACTGCTGGGTTTGCACTAGGCAGCTCCTTTAAGGAGGAACAAATTGATTTGCCTTCTCTCTCCCTCTAGACATTTGTTGCTGGGAATCAGCTTTCATGGGATTGTGTTTCTTTGTTGTTGCCAGTTCACAAGAAAAATGGCTTGCCTCACTCAGGGAGCAGATTCATCACCATGTTCCTTGTCTGTTATTCTCCCTTGCATTAATCCAGTCCAGTTCTATTGAATACAGGTCCTAATATTTATTGAGCACCTACCCCATGCAGGACTCTGTGCTTAGCACTGAGAGTGATTCCAAGATGAATGAAACACCTTTCTTGCTGTTCAGGAGCACGTAATTTACTTAGTTGGAGAGCTAAGACATTAGCACTGTGGTTTGGCAGGTTGGGTTCCTCATTAAGAAAACTGAATGTGATTGCTGCTCTCAGAATTATTTTCTGACTTCCTGTTGAAGTTCACACATTCTACCTCATCCTCTCTTTCTTAGGTGAGATCTTTATTAAGGACTTCTCTCCAAGCTCCTAAAGTCAATTCTCCCATAGCAAGAAAGTGCATGCAACATGTGTGTTGAGGGCTCATACTTGGAATAAATTTGAAATCATTCCAGTAATATTAACTATGATAGAATAAATCAATCAAGATTGTTGGGTTTAAAGGCACACATTGGTCATTGCTGATCAGGTTTCCCCAGTGTAATCCATGTTTAGATTAAAATGAAGCATTGAGCATTTGTTTCTCTAATACTTTGACATTGAGTTTATCTCCTCCTTTTGATCTCCACCAGAATTTGTCATGTTCCTGGCTCCTCCAAAAGCTGCTATTTGTCCAAGAGGATAGTCAGATAACAATGAAAAAGAAATTATTATTTTTTTCTCTTTTTCTCCCAGAAGGATGATAAATTGGTGAAGAGTGGTAAAGAGCAGATCAGTTAAATTGGAAAATAGTATGGCAAAAACTAGGCACTGACCAACACCTAACATCCTGTACCAAAATAAGGTCAAAATGGAGTTATAATTTAAATATAAAAAGTGGTATGATAAGCAAAATATAGGAGAACAAGGGATACTTTACCTCTTAGATCCGTGAAGAAGGAAGGAATTTATGGCCAAAGAAAAACTAGAGAATATTATGAAATACAACATTGATAATTTGGATTATATTAAATGAAAATTGAATTAAATTAAAAAGATTTTGTGCAAACAAAACCAATGCAACTAAGATTAGAAGGGAAGCAGAAAACTGGAGAAAAAACTTTACATCCAAGGATTCTGATAAAGGGCTCATATCTAAACTATATAGAGAATGATTCACATTTATAAGACTACAAACCATTCTGTAAATGATAAATGGTCAAAGGATATGAGCAATTTTCAGCTGAAAAAATTGAAACCATCTCAAGTCATATGAAAAGCTGCTCTAAATAACTATTGATCAGAGAAATGCAAGTTATGACAATTCTGAGGTTACCACTACACACCTCTCAGATTGACTAAGATGACAGGAAAAGATAATGACGAATGTTGGAGGGAATGTGGGAAAACTGGGACACTAATGCATTGTTGGTGGAATTGTGAACTGATCCAACCATTCTGGAGAGCAATTTGGAACGATGCTCAAAGGGCTATCAAACTGTGCATACCCTTTGATCCAGTGATTTCTTTTGTGGTCCCGTATCCCAAAGAGATCATTAAAAAGGGAAAAGGACCCTTATGTGCAAAAATGTTTGCAGCAGTTCTTTTTTGTGTAGTGGCTGGGAAGTGGAAACTCCATCAATTGGAGAATGACTAAATAAGTTATGATATATTAATGTTATTATTATTTTTTTTTTGCTTTTTGCTGAGGCAATTGGGGTTAAGTGACTTGCCCAGGGTCACACAGCTAGGAAGTGTCTGAGACCAAATTTGAACTCAGGTCCTCCTGACTTCAGGACTGGTGCTCTAACCACTGCGCCTCCTAGCTGCCCCTAATGTTATTATTCTATAAGAAACAATCAGCAAGATGATTTCAGAGAGGTGAGTTTTTGCCTAAGGATGTGGTGAATTTCCTACTATGGGAGATTTTCAATTGAAAGCTATATGTCCATATACTGAGCTGTCATAAAGGATTAGCTTTAGCTTGGGTGAGCCAGATGTCTTCCTTTGGAGATAAGGTAGGGAGAAAAATATGGAAAATTAAGTCTTACAAAAATGGATGTTGAAAACTATCTTTACTTGCATTTGGAAAAATAAAATACTATTGGGAGGGAAAAGCACTGGCACATGGTAGGCACTATATAAATGCTTATTACCATCTTTTCTCCCTCAGGGATTAGTGAGAATTCATTATTGATCTGATAAGGTTTTCTGCCTTTGAGATAGGATTTTCTGTTGGCAGAGGTGTGATTCCTGCATTTTTAGAGAATGAAGATAAAAGGGGAATGTTTTATCTGTTTTTGGCTTGCTGACCTAACTTAATTTTGAGCCCCTTTGAAAAAAGAGACATTTTTCCAGACTCATTGCCTATCACTTCTCTTCACATGCTAACATTCCACCAAGCTGGCCTACTTCCTTTTCCTGGTACATGACATTTCACCTTCCACCTCCATGCCTTTGTTCGAGTTGTCCCCCATACCTGCAGTACCCTTCTTCATGTCTACATCATGTCTAGCTTCCTTCAAGGTTCAATTCAAATAGCATACCCAACTGGAGATCCCTATAGTTGTTTGGGCCCGCCTTAGCTCCCTTTCCAGAAATCATTTTGAATTTACTCATCTGTAACATTCTTTCCTCCAAACATAACGTAAGCTCTTTAAGCATAGGACCTATTTCCTTTCTATCTTTAAATCCCCAGTGTCCAATATGTAATTGTTGTTTAGTCATCTCCCAATTTTTCATGACCCCCGTGGACCAAACCATTCATGGGATTTTCTTGGCAACGATACTGGTGCTGTTTGCAATTTCCTCCTCCATTAGATTAAGGAAAATAAAGGTTAAATAACTTGGTCAGAATCACACAGCTAATAAGAGGTCAATTTGAACTTAGGTCTTCCTAAGACTCCAGACTCAGTTGCCCCCCAAATACTTGCTGAATGAATGAACATTGGTATACAAAATAAGATTCTAATTAATACCCTTGAGGATTAACAATGTGATATTATAAGTGATGCTCAGGGGAAGGGAAGAGGTAATCAAAGTCTGTGTTCCAGGGATGATGTTGGGGTGGGTTCTGTAGGATGGATGTGATTTGGATAGGTGGAGGAAAAGGATGGAGTAAGAGTGGGAATGAGAGTGAAGACCTAAGTATAAAGGAGTATGGTTTATTTTTCAGATGAGGAGACAATTCTGACCTATTATAATCAACATTCATTTCCAGAGGAACCTAGTTTTAGAACTAGAAGGGAGGTTAGAGATCATATAGTCCAGTCATTTCACTTGAAAGATGAAGAACAAAGGACCCTGAAAAGACTTGTCTAAAGTCATAAAAATGATATCAGAGGAAGAATTTGAACCCAGGTCCAATGATTTCAAAACCAGCATTCTTTCTATTGTTTATAGAAAATGAGGATCTGATCATCCTTGGAGTGTATGGCTCTGAGATCCTCTTTGTCATTGTAACAAAGGCTCTTTTTAGAAGTGTATGAATGTGAGATCTTATTTTTAGGGTTACAAAGACTCTTTTTAAAGGAGGGGAGATGGTGAAATCATTTGGGCCTGGAATTTGTCAAGCGTCTTTAGTTTTTAATGGAAGATGAAGACGGACCACTTGTAGAATGTGTTGTAGAAGGGATTTTTTGAATTAAAGCTTTTTATTTTCAAAGCATATGCATGAATAATTTTTTAACATTGATTCCTGCAAAACCTTGTGTTCCAATTTTCCCCCTCCCTCCAATCATCCCCTCCCCAGATGGCATGTAATCCAATATGTTAAACATGTTAAAATATATGTTAAATCCAATATATGTATATATATTTATACAGTTATTTTGCTGCATAAGAAAAGTCAGTTCAAAAAGGAAAAAAAAATGAGAAAGAAAACAGAATGCAAGCAAACAACAACAAAAAAAGGGGGAAATTCTGTGTTGTGATCCGCATTCAATCATCTCATTGTTGGAAAGAACCATGTCCATCAAAATTGATTATCATATAGTCTTGTTGTTGCCATGTACAATGGTTCTGCTCATTTCATTTAATATCAGTTCATATAAGTTTCTCCAGGCCTCTCTGAAATCGTCCTGTTGGTCGTTTCTTACAGAACAATAATATTCCATGACATCCATATACCATAATTTATTCAGCCACTCTCCAATTGATGGGCATCCATTCAGTTTCCATTTTCTTGCCATTACAAAAAGGGCTGCCACAAACATTCTTGCACATGTGGGTCCCTTTCCCCTCTTTAATAGTAGAAAGGATTTTTAAAAAATACTAGTGGTCACTGAGGTCCCTTCTGAAGCTGAAATTCTGTGATTTCTATTAAATGAATCTTTACATTGCAGGAACCCAAGACTAATCTCTCACTCCTTTAGGAGTCCTTATATCTCAGAGAGCATTTAATCTAAATGACTTTATTGCACAGCTGGGGAAACATAGATTTTGCCTGAGGATGTGGTGAATTTCCCACCATGGGAGATTTTCAAGCAGAGGCTATATGCCCATGTGCTGAGATGTAATAAAAGGTTTGCTTTAGGTTGGATGAGTTCAGATGAAAGACCCCTTTCAACCCTAAGATTGTATAATTCAAGGTCATAGATAAAGCAGATTGTTGGTGCAGATTGGGACAAAAATCCAAGGCTCCTCAGTAGTGTTCACTTTTCACAGTCTATGGCAAATAAAGACCATAGAAAGGAACTCTTTTGTAGATCATTTTCTTTCGGGTCTCTCTGTCCCTTCTCTGTTGCTCTCTTCAGTAATGAGCTAGGATACCAGGTTGATAGACCCAAAGTATGTTCTGACTTAATTTTCATCATTTCAGCATTCTGCTCCATTGAATCTTCCAAACATCTTTAACAATCTGGGCCATTTCCAGTGAGGACTTTTGAAATCACACAGTGATCTGGGGAATGAGGAAACTGAGAATGCTGGAACCCCCAGCTAAGTGGAATGCTAGATTTTGAGTCAAGAAGACCTGAGTTCAGATATTGCTATCTGTTTGATCCTGAGCAAGTGACTTAATTACTGTATGACTTAGTTTCCTCATCTGTAAAATGGGCATAATAATAGCACATACCTTAAATTGTTGTGGGGATCAGATGAAATAATATATGTACAAACCTTAAATGTATAATTCCACCTAGAAATATCATCCATTCAATACTGTTTGACAGAAGAAGGGACCTACTTATCTATGAAGTTCTAAAAACTGCAGGACTAAATGTTCAGAATGTCTGACTGTTCATCTGTCTGGGGATTCAGAGATGGGATTAGGAGAAATAAGGTGTGGAGGGAGTGTTTTAATTTACTTACCTTCTTGGGCCCACTCCAAACCAGATTTCCAGCTCTGCAAAACTTCTTTGCAAACCTACTTGACTGTTAAGTGTCCCAGACTCTGGTCTCTGCTGAGGAAGGAACTGAAGTCCTTAGGAAGAACGGGCTCTTTGGCGGCTTGTTTCACAACATGACTTACAAGGAGCTGGGCTGGAGTAATTGAAGAGCAAACAGGGTGTAGGAAGGTGCTGTTGGTCCTTCATGCTAAAGCCCAGCTAGTTAATGTGCAGGGTAAATATTTGGTCAGAGTTGGGAGAAGGTTTTGTTTTTTTTTTTCCCTTTTTTTCTCAGGGCATGTGGAGGCTATAACCAGTGGAGAAGTTCAGAGGGATTCTCAGGCTCTGATCTTGTTAGGAAGAGTTGTTTCTTCCTGCTTCTCTGACCCCCCCCCCCCAGCCCCCAACTTCCTCACAAGTTTTTAGTGTAATTAACTTTCAGTGAACCAGTTTGATGGAAGGGGAATAGTACCACTGGGCTCTCAAAACAATGTATAATTTTAAAAAAAAATCATTCCTATGATAGGATTTTTTCCCCCATTGTGAATCAGTTTACTTTTTTTTTTGATGTTTGCTAGGAACAGTTTAGAGAAGAAAAGAAAATCAGTAATAAGTATCACAAAAGAAGAAGTTCACAGATGTTTTCAGAATGGTATAAATAAATTTTTATGGGAGATCAGAGAAGGGAAATATAATTTTTTATAATAGTTTTGTTTTATGCTGCAATCTGTATTCAAATACAATCCTTTCTCTGGGGTTGGATAGCATTTTTCATCATTTAAGTCTTTCAGAGTAGTCATGGATTTGTTATCTTACAACATCACTGTTAACTTTGTACAAAGTGCAATTTACTTTTTTTTTTGAGTTCATGCAGGACTTTCCAGGTTTTTCTGAGAATATCCTGCTCATCAGGGAAGTATTTATAATTGGTAGGTAGAATAATAGTCCTGAGGGAATTCCCAATAACAAGCCATGGAAAGCTTTATGAAAGAGGTGATAGTTGATCTACCTAAAGTATGGCTAAGGAATTGGATAAGTAAACTAATAATAAAATGAATTTGATTGCATAAACATATACCCAGTGAATCTGTGGGTGCTGTGCTACCCTACAAGTATACTGGGTGTTAGCATGAATGAAGGTAAGAGGAAAATTCAGCTTTCAGTGACTGTGGATAAGTCATTCTTCCAATTTATTCCTACTGTGAGCTTGAAATATTTAAAAAAAAAAATCTTAGGTTGACATGCCCAGTGCATAAACTACATGTGGATAATTGGAGACTGTATTTTTTTTTTTAATTGAATCACAGATGGAAGACTCTTAGGGCAAATTTGTCAAATTAATTAAACTTATACTATATGTCATAGGGCTAAGCAAAGAGGATTAAAAAATATTTAAAAACAGTCCCTTACATTCTATAGAGAATTTAACATGCAGATGACAATATAAACAAGGAAGGTGGTTCTAAAAGGAAGGCATCTGCTGAAGATGCTAACACCAATAAAGACCTCTGGCAGAGAGTAGGATATGAGCTGAATCTTGAAGGAAGACCAGAAAGTTAGGAGGGAGAGGTGAAGAAGAAGAGCATTGTGGGAAAAGGGCTAGGAGGGACGCCTTTGTTTTACATATGCAAAAACTGACCCCAAAAGAAGGTGCATTTCCAAGACGATTTGCATTAATCATCTCATGATGAACCCGAACCCCCAGAGGTATGTTGCTGGTGTCAGCAGGAGTTATAGTAATGGCAGCAAAGAAGCGTCATGCAGTGAGCTATTTTAGGAGGCTGTTCTCCTTTCTCTTTTCTCCTTCTTCTTGCTGCCCCCTCCCCACAAAAAGAGCTGGGAGGTTGAGAGAAGGGGTTTCTGAGGCTGTGCTCTACACATAAAAGTTACTCCATTAGTGCTGGTTGTAATTGGTCATGGTCCTTAAAAGGAAAACAATTTATTAGAAGGGGACCCTAATAGTATATTAGAAAGCTCTTTGGAGATCAGGATACCTACGTATTAGCTCTGACTTTGCTACTAAATGCCTATAGGACCTTGGGCAATTTAATTTTCTCCTGGGCTTGAGTTTCCCTCTCTGTAAAATGAAGGGGTTGGAAAGGCAGTGAAGTGGGCATTGGACACTGGAAGTGTCTCTGATACAAAAAGATATGTGACCCTTACCCAGTCACCTAAGCTCTTGTGCCTCTGTTCTCCCATCTCTAAAAGAGGGTTGGATTTAGTGGCTTTTCATATTCTTTCCAGCTCTATGATCTTATGACTTGCTTATCTTTTCACTTTGATATACTCTGGTTCCATGATCTTTTTCTTAAGGAATGACCTTTATTTGGCTGAGTTTTGGGATTATACTCCAAAAAACTTTACTTATGTTCAGGCCCCAGCACCAGCTCCGTTAGCGGAACCATGGGGTACTCCTCATTATGATATATGGAAAATTGGAATGGCGTTGGGTAGGACAAATGCCACCATCAGAACACGTAAGTGTCCTGATGCAGGTACTTATGCAGCAAAACAATACAAATGCAATGACTACCCATATACTACCTGGTTGGCAGTATTTGGGCATGGGATGAATTATACCAAAGGTTATCATGATAATTTTTGTGGTGATTTTAAATACACCTTTAGAGCGGAATTACCTGCTCTGAAAGGATATGCCTTTTTGACCTGTGAAGTAGTTAACACCACATTGCATAATCAAAAAGTGTGTAAAAGGGCAGACGTGGGATCCAGAAATTGTTTACAACAATATAGGGTGTTTGTAGCTAATTGTACATTGACTTTTGCTTTGACTCTTCGAGTGGAGGGTAAGAGAGTGCTACTTGTGAAATCTCCTCAATATGTGCTCACCCCAGTCAAATCACCACTTCCGTGGGCAACCTCCGCAGCAGATGAAGCTTGGCAGAAAGTAAATGCTTTAATTAGATCAAAAAGAGAGGTACCTGATTTCATATTTGGTGTAGCACTTGATAATTAGTGCATTTCAAGAATTCCAAATACAACAACTGCAAGAACAAGTTGACTATCTAGCAAGTCAATTAAAGGCCTTTATGGTGGCCTCCTCAGAAGCTTGGTTAAGACAGACAGAAATAGATAAAAATCTACAAAAAGAGATAACAGCTTTAGCACAGATCACCCTGGTTATTGGTAATGAGTTAGCTTTGCATGAACAATTAATGAAGATTCCTTGCCATTACAAATATCGGCCCTTACGTGTTACTCCCCTTCCCGTGAATTTTACGGACTCTGTGTTCCCTGCTTTATGGGCTAATATATCAGCTCATTTACAAGGTACCTTATTAGCGGCTAATGTTTCTGATCAAATTGAGCAATTGGTGCTTCGCTTTGGAGATTTCTCAGCTCGCTGGTAACTTTACTGTTCCTTCATCTTCTGCTGAAGATTTAGTTAAATGGATCACTGATCGTGTGCATCTTTCATGGCTGTTGTCTATAATCACGCCAGTGGTATTTGTAACTGTACTTTTGTTGTTTCCATGCTTTTTAAAAACTGTAATACATTTGAACAAAGGTGCAATAACCCATCAGAGTTCTCTCCTCCCTTAGGTGTCCCCGCTAAACAAGAAAAGGGAGTTGTTGGGAGCACAGAGAGCAGATAACAGGGGAAGAGTCTGAGGACACTCGGAGGTGGAGGTGTGTTCTACCTGAGTCCGCCCCTCGGGAGGGCAGGGACGGTATTGAATATGCCTCAGTAACAAGGAAGAGCCTCCTCACCCTTGTTGTACTGCGAATGGGGCTCCTCTCTCCCGGGTCACGTGAGGCAGGAGACAGACAATAAAAAAGGGAGGTTAGAGACTCCATGATGTGAAGTATAACAATAAAGACCTGTTGCTGCAAGTGTCTGTGAGTCGGGTGCTCTGTGGGGTCGCCTCTTGGGAGGCAGTTCTCTGATTGTAGGAATCAGAGCTGTGGATGTCAGAAGACCTGGGAAAGGTAAGGTAAGAGCCAGCTGACCCCCGCTGAGGTAAACAGCAGGGAGCCAACGGCCGAGATTTCCTTTCAGTTTTTACTAGGTGACTTTGCAAAATTCTTAAAGTGTTTGAAATCAAGATCTATTGAGAGGGAAAATCTCTGAAGTTTTATATTGAAAAAACTTTGTTTTGTACACCCTGAATAAGAGTGATTGTTCCTTCAGAGTTCAGGAGGGCTGGAAGGTCATCTCTGGTGACAATAAGGAAGAAAACAGGAATGGCTCTTGGGTGATTTGGGGGGTGTTGTATGGGCAGGGATGGGGTAAAGGAACAGGAAAGGCCTTGTTGGTGGGAAAGGGAGAACATGGGATTGGAAAGTCGGAAAGCCTGGGTTCTCTTCCATCTCTACCACTGACTCTGGGTGATCTTCACGCAGTTGCTTCCCTTCTTTGGGCCTCACTTTCCTTACAGCTGCCAAACAATACTGACCATGACACTGTCCTGCTCAATAATCCTTGGTGGATTTTTATTGCTTCTAGAATAAACTACACATTAGTTTGACTCTGAAAGCCTTTCACAGTCTGCTGTAGCCCCTCTTTCTTCAGGTTCCTCCATGATCTACCTTTATGTACTCTACCTTGCTATACACCTAGCTTCCTTGTTGTACAGGCTACCTCCCATAACCAGAATGTACTTTCTCATTACTTTGCTCCTTAGAATCTGTAACCTTATTCAGGGTCAGCTTATGAGCTGTCTCCTACACCCTCATTATTCATGTTCTCTCCCCCCTTCAAATTGTTGTGTATATATTTTCACATTTTAATCTCATGGGAGAATGTAAGCTCCCAGAGAACAACAACTTGGTATACCCAATGACTTTCACATTGGAACTAGTTCTTACTAAATGTTGGTTGGATTGGATTAAAAAGGATCACACTAGATGATTTCTGAGGTGCCCTTCAACTCCAGCACTCAATTGGTCTCAGTGCATGGTATGGTGTGTCTATATATTGTGGTAGAATTTAATAATCTCTGTGACAACCTCTAAAGAATTGTCTAATTTGTCTTATTGGATTGGAAAGAGTTTTGATTGCTTTGCTTAAAAGAAATTAGCCATCTACTAGGATTTTTCCTTGACTATATGGACTTATTAAGTGATGGGAGAGCACCAACTCTGAGGTAAAATAATGATCAAACGGCCTTTTTTTCAGTCTTCATCTTTCTTGACTTCTCTGTAACCTCTTCTCCAGACTTTCTGGACTCGATACTTTCTGGTTTTCCTTTCATCTCACCTTTCCTTTGCAGTTCCCTTTGATAAATCTTCATCTAGGACTATGGGTATCCTTTAGGACATTAAAGAAAGTAGAAATTCATGCATGGGAAGGATAGTGTGCTGAGATACATTTATCATAAGCAAGGGAATAGGAAGATACTTGTCATTTAATAGAAACCACTAATTTTCCTGGAGGAGGAGAGCTGTCTGTGTACCTGTAATTAGTGACTAGAATTGGAGGAAAGCTCTTCCTCTGAGAGTCAACAGTAGTTTGTACTTGAAATAAACAAACTTCAATTTTTGGTCCCTCCTCTTTTCCCTCTATTTCACCTGGATTCCCATGGATTCGGTCATCATTTCTATGCAGATAATTCTTGGTACTACTTATCCAGCCCAATCCTCTCTGCTGTTCTCTACATTGGCATCTCGAATTGCCTGTTGGATCTTTATTCTCCCCTTCTTCTTCCTTTTCCCCTTCCCCTTTCTTCTTTCCCAACTCTACTGCCTTCATTGATCATCTGAAACTGAGATTTAGCACAACACATAGCATCTAATATAAACTTAATAAATATTTGCCAATTGATTTAATTGTTTGATTGTTCCTGTTACAAAAGGGCATTAGAATTTCCATTGATGACCAGGACTCACTGTTCTAATTTTGTGATTTGATAACAATACTTTTTATTTTTATCAGACATCTGGAGATGAGGTGAGGCTGGATTATTTAGTTATAGCACAGGATAATCCAGAGGGAGGTGGGAGAGAAAAAGAGATGCTGTAATAACTTTATTTATAAGTAGAAAATTCCAGGCCACTAAGTTTTAATTACTGACTCATCCTTTCTCTAAGTTTTTTTTATTTGTTTTGTTTTTTAAATTATGATTGAATTTGACATTATCAGGAAATAGCATGATCTTGATAGAACACTGTGAGGATTCCAGTGACCCCAATAAAATGCTATGAAGAGTCTCAATGACCCCTGTAGAATACTCTGGGAATTCCTATGACCCCAACAGAATGTTTAGAGGCTTCCAGTGACCCCAGGAGAACACTAACTCCTGTGGGGATTCCCTGGCTGACTAGTCCTCCTTTTCAGGCTTTGATGTGCTGCTTTCCCTTTCATTATATCCTTATGGCCTAAGAATAAACTTCTGGCCTCTTCTGTTGCTTACTTTGAAAATGATTTTCGTAAAGAAAGTAGAAATTCATGCATGGGAAGGATAATGTGCGGAGATACATTTACCATAAGCAAGGGAATAGGAAGATAATTGTCATTTAATAGAAACCACTAATTTTCCTGGAGGAGGAGAGCTGTCTGTGTACCTGTAATTAGTGACTAGAATTGGAGGAGAGCTTTTCCACTGAGAGTCAACAGTAGTTTGTACTTGAAATGCACAAACTCCAATTTTTTGCTTTTTATTTATTTAAACAAACAAACGCCCTAAGATTTTGACTAATATTCCTTTGATCGTACACACTCTCTAGAAGTGGGAGGGCAGTGCTAGAGAGTCCTAGAGAGAAACCCATTTCAGGGTTTAAATCCCTCCTCTTACACATTCTATCTATGTGTCCTTAGGCAAATTATTTATTTATTTATTTATTTTTCCTGAGGCACTTGGGGTTAAGTGACTTGCCCAGGGTCACACAGCTAGAAAGTGTTAAGTGTCTGAAACCAAATTTGAGCTCAGGTCCTCCTGAATTCAGGGCTGGTGCTCTATCCACTGTACCAGCTGCCCTGGGCAAATTTCTTTAAATATCAAATGAAAGAACTGAACTGGGGTTTTTAAGGTCCCTTCCAGTTCTGGTTCTCTAATTCCCAATGTGGTTTCTCAGAGACCATTGAGGTGAAGTTTCAACATTAGGGGTTTGGCAAAGGTAGCTATTGTACAAGGAAGGCATGATAAGGGGACACTTTTTAAAAGAGATGAATGTATTTTTAGTGCTAGAAAATTTCACTCTCTATGGTACATAGATATTTATTTTGTGATGTCAAGGCATGTGTTGTACCCAAAGTAATGTTGGTTGTTTAAACCCCTGAAAAAGCAATGACTCAAAGGAGCCACTAGATAGGCTAGGATCCTCTTAAATGTGAGGAGCAGTGAGATAGGGTGTGTGTGTTTTCACAAACTTGCTGGGAGAAGGTCTCTGCAGGGGAGATTGTAAGAGGGTCTGGAATGTTGTCTCATTGGACCTGTTTATTGGTTTTAAACTTTGGGGTGGAGTGTTGAGCTGAGTGTGGGACACCCTGGGGATTTGGATCAGTGTACTATTTAGGGCTATACAGATTTTGCTCTGAAGGATGGATAATGTTTCTTTAAGGGGAGACCTCTCACCTTGGTATAATTGCTGTGATTGGAAGTGCCACTGTCTGGAAAATTGAAATTTAATATATCAGCACTGATGGTGTATATCAGGATTCTGTGGTCAATTCAAAGAATCAAAGAAAGGCAGAAATGGAAGAGATCATCCAATCCAAAGGGTCTTAGGCTAAGGGTCTGTGGATAGATTTCAGAAGGTCCATGAGTTTGGATTAAGAAAAAAAAATTACATTTTAATTTTTACTCATCTCCAATAGAAATTTAGCTTCTCTAAGAATTATTTTAAAATGTTTTTCTGAGAAAAGCATAGGCTTCATAAGATTACCAAAGAGGTCCTTGACACACAAAAAGTTAAAATCCTACTCTTCTTCAACTCTACCATTTTATAGAACTAATGGAAAAAGTGTCTCTTCCCTCCTTTCTCTCTTTCTCTCTCTCTCTCTTTCTCTCTCTCTCTCTCTCTTTTTCTCTTTGACTCTCTGTCTCTCTCTCACACACAAATACACAATAGTATTTAATATTATAGAACATAATATAATACCTCTGCTGCTTTCAAAGAACTTATAACCTAGGAGTGCAACATTTGTGATATCCCTTTTTACATAATTTTAATTTTTCAATTTCTCCTGGTTCTGGAAAAGACATTCTAGAAAGTCATTCTTTATAATGATGGATGAAGTAGAGAGGAAAAGTAGTTCAGCAAAACTAATATATACCAGCCAAGTCTGAGGTATATTGACACATCTCTTCTTTAGGGGTCAATCTTAGTCATTTTAATTTAATGGCATTCAGTTATTGGTTTGTTAGTATTCTTTCCATTTACATTGTTGTAGTCATTGTGCATATCGTTTTTTTGGAACTTCTTCATTTATGTCTTTCTTTTCTTCTCTGTATTTTTAATATTCATTGATTTTTAAAATTAAATGATTCATTATTAATATACAAAATTTGTTTAGCCATTCCCCATTCAAAAGGTATCTATTTTGTTTCCAGTTCTTTTGATAATTTAAAAAGTGCTAGTATGTTGCTGTGTATGGGATTTTACTTTTTATTTTGATCTCTTTGAGGAATGTATCTAGCTGAGGAATCTCTGTTTATTTTTACAAAAAGAGGTATGTTTTAAGAACATCTACTACTGTCAAGGATATGTGCTCCATACATTGGTATATATAGAGAAGAAAAAAACAATCCTTGATCAGAGAATAACAAGGTGGATAAGAGATAAATTACACATACCAAACTGAATACATTCCTTAAGAGAGTTTCCTTAAGAGATATAGAAGGAGGGGTAGAAATCAGAGAAATCTTCTTTCCCCTTTCCCCCATTTAATAGTATTTTATTTTTTCCAATTATATATAAGGAATAGTTTTCAGTATTCACATTTATCAGATTTTGAGTTCCAGTTTTTTTCTCTCCTTTCCTGTCCCTCCTTCCCCAAAATAGCAAGCAATTTGATATGTTATATATGTACAATCATATTAAATGTATTTTCACATTAATCATGTTGTGAAAGAAGAATCAGAACAGAAGGGAAAAACCATAAGAAAGAAAAAAACAGCAACAATAAAAAGTGAAAACAGTATGCTTGAATCTGCATTCAAACACCACAGTTCTTTCTCTGGAAGTAGACAGCATTTTCCATCACAAGTCTTTTGTAATTGTCTTGGGTCATTATATTGCTGAGAAGAGCTTAATGTGTCATAGTTGATCATAACACAATCTTACTGTTAGTCTATACAATGTTCTCCTAATTCTGCTCATTTCATTCACCTTCAGTTCATGTAAGTCTTTCCAAGTTTTTCTGAAATTTGCTTGGTCATCATTTATTATAGCACAATAATATTCCATTGCATTCACATACCATAACTGTTCAGACATTCCACAAAAAGAGCTGCTATAAATATTTTTGTATGTGTAGATTTTTTCCCCTTTTTTATGATCTCTTTGAGATCTAGACCTAGCAGTAGTATTGTTGGATCAAAGAATGTGCACAGTTTTGTAGCCTTTTGGGCATAGTTCCAAATTGCTCTCCAGAATGGTTGGATCAGTTCACAATTCTACCAGCAGTGCATTAGTGTTTGAATTTTCCCACATCTTCTCTAACATTTATCCTTTGCCTTTTCTGCCATATTAACCAATCTGATAGATGAGAGGTGGTACCTCAGAGTTATTTTAATTTGCATTTTTCTAGTAGATGTTGGAAATCAGAGAAATCCTAATGGAATAGATAGGATTTGATTTGAGACACAGAATAATTAGGGTTTTCATAAGTAAACATTAGAAGAAGGCAGTCTAGGCAGAGTAATTTATGTGAGTAGAGGTAACGTAGATGAGAAAGTATATCAAAAAAGTCAAATCAAATTTGACTAATGTAGGATATATGGAAGGAAACTTTGTAGGGAAAGACTGGAAAAGTAGATTGGAAGTGGATGTAGTGTACAGGGCTATGGATGCCAAACTGAGATGATGGGGACATTTGGGAAGTCATTGAAAATAGTTTGCTTTGTCGGTATGTGCTGGATAGATTGGAAGTGGAGAGGTTTAAGGGGAAGTAAAGCTATTATCTAGGCTGGTGGCAGATGGAGTGTGAGAGATATTTCAAAGGAAGGGACAAAACTCAGAGAATAACCAGATGTGAGGGACAAGGCAAGAGGCAAAGGAAACTCCAAAGTTACAAGTCCACTGACTAGGAAAATGGTCATTTCATGGAAGAATTAGGGAACTCAGGAGGAAGAGCTCTGCCTAAAAGTTCATTGTAGATTATTCCATTTGAGGGGCCTGCAGAAAGTCTAAGAAGTGCTGAGATAGCTTCAGTGATAATCGGTTGAACAATATTAGGGATTACTAAGATAGAGAACCTGCTTGACTCCATTCAAAAGAACTTTTCAAGTAGGAGGAATCAAGTGTAAACTTGGATTCCTAGGATCTAATCCATCTTCCCTAACCTACAACACAGATTTCCTTCTGCGATGTCTCTGAAGATAGGTTGTCATTCAACTTTTACTAAAACACTTTCAGAAGCCAAGAAATTACTACCTCAAAAGAAAGATCATTCCATTGCTGACTAGTTTACATCATTAAGTTCTTTCTTATATTAGGCTGGTTTGCTCCAGCATAATAATAATAATAGTAACTATAATAACAGTATTAATATAATATCTTAAGGTTAACAGAACACTTCACATATATTCTTTCATTTGATTCTTTTTTTTTTTTTTTTTTTCTGAGGCAATTGGGGTAAATTGACTTTCCCAGGGTCACACAGATAGGAAGTGTTAAGTGTCTGAGACCAGATTTGAACTCAGGTCCTCCTGAATTCAGAGCTGGTTTTCTATCCACTGCACCCCCTAGCTGCCCCTCTCATTTGATTCTTTCAACACTACTGTGAAGCTGGTGTTGTTATTAGCTTTATTTTTCAAATGAAGAAACTAAAGGGCTCAATCCTCAAAATCACATAGCTAGTAAGTGCCTGAGAATGGATTAGAATTCACATCTTGCTGACATTATGTCCACCTAGCTTCCTGAGTATATTAGTTCCACTCCTTTTTCCTATAGTATAGTAGAACATGGAATGAGTTGACCCTTCTACCTGTCAATCCTTCAAATATTTTAAAACAATTATTGTGTTTCTTTTATGTTTTCTTCAGTTTCTAGATTCATCAGCTCATTTGTTTCAAATGATCCTGGCTACTCTTCCATGGAAATGATCCATTTTGGGAACATTCCTCTCAAAATGTGGAACAGAAATCTGAATAGTAGTTATCTATACAAGAGCAGAATTTATTAATTAAAATTTTTTTTCTCTCCAAGAAAGATGGGAAACCAGGATTCTGGCTCTGGGGAATTCAAGCTCTGTGGGGCGGATGGACTCTTTATAGTATTCTTTACCTTGTTGAAACTTTGCCTGGGTTCTCACTGCCTCCCTCCCTCCTCTCCTACTTATATGTTGAATCATCACCACTAACTCCTGCAGCATCTGAGTCAAGCCAACACCCAGCTTTGGGGCTGCCCTTCGCTGCACACCTTGTTTTCCTGGTGGTTAGGATAGCGATCAGCTGATGACGACGTGCTGTGCTGCTTTGGTTGCCTCTAGTCCCCGCACTGTCATTAGGAGAAGAAGCTAGCTTAAGTGAGCCAGGCTGGAAAGAGTGGCTGCAGGGGGACAGGCTCGTCCCCAAGTCCAGAGGATGAAAGGGAAGAAGTTCTTTGGGAATAGACGGGTGAGTGTCATCTTTATAAGCCTAGGGTTCTGGTTAACCCGCCTCCCTGAGGAACTGAGGAGCTTCCACTTGGAAAGAATAAAGGGCTTTCTGCTCTGGAGATAGAACTGGTAGAAGAGGCAGCCTAAGGATCTGTATGGAATTGGAGTAGCTCCTGCTGAACAAACCCAGGGCTTAGCCCACCCCCTTCTCCACCCCTCCCCTAACTGGGCCATCCTGTCTGGTTTCCCCAGTGTACCTCCCCAAATCCAGTGACTCCAAATTCTGGCATCCCTGCCCACCTTCTGCTGATAGGAACACTCTCTGTTTGGCTTCTATGCTAATAGAATTAGTCACATCAGACAGCAGTGCAAACAGTGGGAGTCTGATCCCAGCTTTTCTGAATAGGAGAGCACAGTGTTTCTCTGGGGTGCGTCTCTTTGCCCTTTGGAGAAACTCTTGAGTGAACTTGTTGGAGCCTTACTAATTCTATCTTCCTTAGGCCCAGCACACACTGAATTCCTTGTTTCCTTTGGTGCTTTTATTTTATAATACTGTGTTTTAGTCTTACTTTGATGGTGGTGGGGGAGGAGGACACTTGGATACTGGCTTATTGGTAGAAACTGGTCAACAGTTGAGAGTGGAGGAAAAAGAGGGAAAAAGGGGAAATCCCCCCAGCCCCTCATGCAGTTTGGCTTTGAGTCATGAAAAAGGAAAGCTGAGGTTCTACGTGGGATTGTCTGTGTGGCTTGTAGTAGTTGGGTCCCTGAATGAAGAGGGTCTCTCAGGCTAGGTTATTGATTTTCTGTAGAGATAGACTGGAAAGTTTTCCTTTAGGGTCTCTCAATGAATGTCCCATTGGAGCATAGAGAATGCTTATAAGGAGACTGCTATGAAAGATACAGTAAATCATCTATGGCTGGTGGGAAATACTGACCAGGGTTTGGCTCTGTCTTTCTGTCTGCTAATTAGGGGACATTTATCTGGTGCCGAACAGAACAAAGTGGCCAGTTCAGCTCAGCTGGAGGGTTCTGCTCCAGGCCTGCTTGAGGAGTAGAGTAGGAAACAGGGAGGGTAGGAAGAGGGAGGGTTAAAAAGGCGGGGACATTTGAGTTAAATAGGCAACATTCAGGTATATGTATATTTTTTCCCTCCAAAACAGGAAGCGGTCAGTCTCGTGGTGGGAGCCTATGGTTCAGATGCCTAAGGAGAGAGACATAGGTTCTGGTCTCAGCTGTGACAAGTCAGTCATTCATTCTTCCAAGGCAGAGTCCAGTCCAATATCTCATTTAGGCACCTGAGAGTGAGGTCTTCTCCAATGTATTTCTCCCCTCCCAAATGAGTGGTTGTTTCTCCCTTGAAGAATTTGACCCAGTTTATGGTGGCCTGATTGATCCAACTGCAGCTTAGGAGGAAAGAATATCTTGATACAATTTGTTTCAGATTTGTATAGAATAGGGCTTTTTAATCATGACCTTGGATAGGAAAAAATATTACATCTTTATTTTTACTCACCTCTGGTCAAAATTAATAATTATTATTAATTATTTTAAAACATTATTTTGAGAAGGGTTTATCATAGGCTTCAACAGACTGGCAAAGGGATGCATGATACAGAAAAGAATCCTTGGTATAGAAGATTTAGAGATTGTCCTTGTGTAAATCAGGGCTCTGCATCTGTACCTCATGAACATCTGTCCCTCACTTGAAGTTACTGTAGGAAAGGAGAGAAAAGGAAAGGGTCAGACAGATGTTTGCAAAGCAGATACAGGAAAAATTATGGGCCCATAGGACAAGGTAAAGCAAAGTTTTGGGACAGAATGTCAGACCTGGCTGGTAAAAGGAGAATGTGAAGATTAGAAGTCAGGGCAGAGACAAACTTGGATCCTGATAATTAGCCCTGAGTAGGACTCTCTTTTCTCTGAGCCTGTAAGAAAAAATTGATTGCTTTAGTCTCAATTAATCTCCACAATAGCCACCTTGGGAACTGAATGGGTCAAGAAACGAATGCTTTGCCAATGAAAGGATGGGCAGTAGACAATTGGATGCCAAAGTGACTATTAGGAATCCTGGAGTTTCTCCTCATTGTAGACCTTTGTTTTTGACTCTAGGAAGCACAATTAGGAAGAGGGTTAGAAGGACAAGCATTTTTCAATCTTAGTAAGGGACATGAGAACTGTTTTCAAATATTTGAAAGAGGTTCTAGTTCTCAGAGAGTAGAACAAGGAGAAAAAAGGTAGAAGTTTGGATAAAGAAGTTTCTTAATGATCAGATCTATCCATAAATAGACCAAATTTTTCCAGAGATCTTTAAGTAGAAACTATTTGTTGGACACAGTTCAGAAGGGATTCTAAAGATGTATTAGAAAGAATTTATCAGGTCCAAGTTAAATTAGATTGAACTGTGATTTCTATCAATTCTTAGAGTCTGTAAAGTTGTATAAGACATTCTATTAATTGGGGAGAGTCAACAATTATCTGGCCATGATAGATTCTTTCCATGTCGTTATATGCCCCTACCCTATTTCTAGCTTTTTCTCTATGAATAATAATTAATTCCATATTGTCATTGTTAATGAAAAGGAGGTAACATTAAACTGCTCAATGGTTCTACTCACCATCCCTTTAACTTCACTTGATCCTCAACCTCCTGTGATATCTAGCTCTTTATCTTAACTGTGTTATTTTTCTCAGTTAGAATTTTAATCTCCTTGGAGGCAGGGGCTGTCTTTCCTTTCCATTAAAAAATACTTCCAGTGCTTAGCACGGTGTCTTGCACATGTTAATTAATACTTTTTTTTTTT
>JAJPUD010001462.1:0-132514 GCA_023553655.1 Myrmecobius fasciatus | reverse complement strand
TTCCTTCCTTCCTTCCTTCCTTCCTTCCTTCCTTCCTTTCTTTTCCTGAAGCTATATTCTCTCTTATAGATGAGAAAGCTGGACTGATTTTTTTAGGTCTCTTCCACCTCTGAATCTATGATCCTATGATGTAACAAATTGACAAATCAGTATAATGCTAGGCAGAGTGGGATAAATCTTTTGAGGTAGCAAGTATTAAGGGAGTACAGTTATCCCTTCCACATAGTGGGGATTAGGACCATGGCACCTCTGTGATCTGGAAAATCTGTGTAAAATTTTTTTTAAATTTTTTCTTTGTACCATAGAAGTCTGAATTTTTCCTTTTTTTTTTTTTTAAGGGGGTATTTACAGTACCTGTCTGTAAAATTTGGATTAAGTATTTGGTCATAGATTATAGGTCAATGGTTGGTCATAGACTATAGGTCAATATTAAGTGAAAATAGTAGCCTTTGAGTGATTTTTTTGACTTTTATGTTCTTTTCACAAACTAACTCTTACTTATTTTAACTTAAAAAAAGAAATTGTGTATATTTAGTATATTAAAAGAAAATATTTTGATATTATATATACTATACATGTATTATGCTTTTCTAAGTTTTTAAACTTTTTCTATGTCATCTGCTGGCCTTTGAGTGTTGTCTGCAAGTTTCCCAAAACTCCCTCAAAATTCCCATTTACTTTCTTATACCAACCCCAGTATATATCAAAAACTTGACAAGGACAGTCATAATGTGGAAATGATAACTGTATAAAGAAGTGAGGTCTGATCAAAAGCAATGAGGTTATGGGAGGAGAGGGAAGGAGAGGATCTAGGAATTCAATTCAGTTCAACAAAAATTATTAACAGTGCACAGAATAGTGTGTTAAGTTCTGGGAGAGATACCAAGCATAAATATGATGCATTTCCAAAGGAGATATAATTTTTGAGCTGAGTCTTTAAGGATAGGTAGGAGAAGAAAAGGTAAAGCTCTGAAGATTGGAAGGCAGTATAGGGAATGATGAGTAAATGCAGGGGACAGTGAGTGGTTAAGTTTGATTGAAATATTGGTATGTAATGGTGAATACTGTGGATTAAGGCTATAAGGTAAGGATTCAGATTTTAGAGTACTTTGAATGCCAGACTGAAAAATGTGGTCTCTCCCTGTCATTCTGATATATACTTGTCTTCTTACTGTCATTCTTTCAATGTATCCATTTCCTTGTCTCTGTTTTTCTTGGTCATGCTTTTCTGACTTTATGTATTTTTCATTTTCATCTTCCTCCTCCTCACTCCCTAAATCTGTAAAAAGTTTGAGGTGCTGAGCTCTGGTTGGGCAGGGAATGGGACCTTTTTGAGGGAGAAGGTTTGTTAGTATTTGAACAGAGATAAAGATGAGGACCTACCCAGGGATGGAATTATGCCCTTGAAGAGTTTTTAATTAATTCCCTTGTAATCCAGAGGCTTGAGCACTGAAGAGCTTGGCTGTAGATGCTGATTTTGTGACTGTATGACAATTTTAGTGAAAGGAAATCCTTATTTGGCTAGGTAGAGAAGGAGAAGAAATTTAGAATACATCTGAGACAGGATTCCCTTAAATGTTATGTATGTTGTGTTTTATATATAACATATAGATTACTATTAATTTCAATAGTCAATATAGTCAAATAATTGATAAATTGACTAATGATAATTATTAGTTAATGATTACTAATATGAATTATTAATTTAATAGAATTAAATTCTTTTCCGTGTAGGACATTCCTAATTTCTCAGAGATAACTATTCAAGGCTGTAGTCATACCAGTACAGCTCTGATCCTGATAAGGGCTATCTGTGTTCTGGATTGTTATGTGTGCATACTAGGATACAGCGCATGAAGGGTATCCCATGAAAAATGATCCCGGCATGTAGAAGGCAGGAGTTCCCCGAGTCTGGGCCCTGTGTGGGTGACGGGTCACAAATGTTCAGCCTCAGCATCAGAGTCCTGTTCCACTGCCTCGCCCAGAGCGATTGCCATTCCTTAGAGGCCCCACCTCAAGTGGTTGCTCTTCCTGCCCGAAATAGTTGAGTTGTGTGCACTTGTCTGGAACAGGGAGCGGTGCCTCTTTGGCCGGGCATGCCCAGAAATAACCTAACAGCTGCTGGGGATCTGTCTCAGGCTGAGCCTTTGGAACCCACAGGGGGGGATTATTCCTTGCCCCTTGACCAAAGGGAAAATATCTAGAGTGCTCATAGGAATCAGGGCTGAGCTCCTTACATTGGCTGATAGGTAGTAAATCTACCAGGCCTCCTAATGGTGTAATGGATTTGTAGTCAAAATGCCAGGCTCAAATCTTGGATTCTCCTTAAGCTAGCTGTATGGGACATAGCTTGGGAAAAGGATTTCCCTTTTCTGGGTCTTAGTTTTCTCATTTATAAATGAGACTGTTGGAGAGCACATTCACTTTTCTCCCCTCCCCTCTTTTTTCCTCTCCTCTTCTCTTCTTTCCCTTTCCTTTCTTTTTTTATTTTGAGGCAGAGATAAGTGACTTGTCCAGGGACTCATAGCTACTGTCAAATCTGAGTTCAGATTTGAACTCAGGTCTTCTTGATTCTCTATGCACTGTGCCATCTAGATGCCTTGGCAAAGATTAATCACATTGTTATCACTAATAAACTAGAACTTAGGTCTCCAAATGCCCAAGTCAATGTCCTTTCCACTATTTCACATTATTTTCTGCAACCACCCTGTTCTTCCACTCTTGAATGTCACTGTACCTAACGAATATATTTTAAGTGGTTGGATATTAACTGATTACAAAATTATAGATCTAAGCACTTCTCCCCAGTTCACTCCCACCACTCTGGGTGGGTTGAAAGAGAGCCACAGGGTGTAGCCAGCCTCTGGAGGAGCTAGCTTGCCATTCTGGGTGGAGGTGGAACAAACCTGAGAGTGAACCCACAGGGGAGTGAAGTATTTCACAGTCTTTATTAGAAGCTTGTTCTGGGAAAAACGAGCTTTCAGGCTGAACTGAGAATGTTTGAGAGACCTGTCTTCAAGACTGGTAAAAAGCTAATTTATTGTGGGAGTCAGCCTGCTATTTTGGAGAGGACAATAATGAGCTTTGAGGTAGAGGATATGAATTTGTGCCCTGATCCCTTGATTACTAGCTATATGAACTTGGGCAAGTCAAATTAAACTCTTTGATCTTCAATTTCCTCATCTTTAAAATGGGAATAGAAACCCTTGCACTACTTAGTTCATTAGGTTGAGAGGTCTTTGTAGAATGTATAAAAGGAATCATTATCAAGATCATCATCATCATCTGTAACACATGAGGCTGATTTTAGGGAGGACAACAATGAACTTCCCCCAGTTTATCTTAGAGCCTCCATCAGAGAGCTAGACTGGGAGAACTATGGTTGGACTCCCCCTTGGATAGCTTCAGTGATGTTGTTAATAACAGCTGCAAAAAGTACACTTTTAACTCTTCTGTTAGGCATTTAAAATTCCTCACCATCTGGTTTCAACCTTGCTTTGCAGATTGATTTCATATAATTCTCCCTTCTGCTTTCTCTGATTCAGCCAGCTTGCCCTATTGGCTATTCCCCAAACATGAAATTCCATCTCCCATTCCTGTGTCTTTGTACAGTTTGACCCCCTATACCTGGAGTGTATTTCCATCTCTTCACCTTCTATCTCTTGTAATCCCTAACTCCCTTCAAGATTCAGCTCAATTACTACCTCCTTTAGAGGCCTTTCCTAATCCCCTCAATTCTTAGTATTCTTTCCTCCATCTCATTTACTACTATTAAGTAGTAAACCTACTTAGTAGTAGTCTGTCTACTAAGTATTTACTTTTCTGATATATATTGTTTTCCCCTAGTCAAATGTAAGTTCTTTGAGGGCGGAACTGATTTGTTTTTGTATTTGTAATTTGGTACTTAGTAAGAGAATATAATAAATGCTTTACTTAACAAACATTTATTGAGTGCCTACTCTGTACCAAACACTGGGAATACAAAAAAAGGGGGGGGGGAATCTCTCCTCTCAAAGAGTTCACAGTCAAATGGGGGAGACCAAATAAAAAGAGCTATGTATGAACAAGATATGTATGGAACAAACTGGAGATAAATTGAATTGAACTTCTGGAAATTTTTTTTTAAACATTACCTAGATTTCTCAAAACATTCTTCACTTCCCAGAGAGTCACTTCTTAAAACAATAAATAAGTAATAGTTCAGCAAAGCTAAACATGTAAACTAACCTTAACATATAACCAACTTATTACATAAAACAAATCTGATACTATATGTGGCATCCCATCCCCAAATTCCCCACCTTACAAAGAAGGAAAAGGGGGGATACATTAATTTTTTTGGGGGGAAACATTTGAGATTGAGTGACATGCTCAGGGTCACAGTAAGTATCTGAGGCTAAATTTGACCTCAGTTTGTCCTGATACTCTATGTGAACTTTCTGAGTTGAAGGAGACCTTAAAGTCCTTGTAGCCAATAAACAATCAGTTAATAAATACTAATTAAGCATTATGTGCCAGAATGAAACAATTCTTACTTACATGAGTTTATAATCTAATATAAATAAAAAATAGATATACAGGAATGTACATATATATATATATATATATATATACACATTACTTAAGTACAGGGTAGTTTGGAAGAAAGGACCTTAGTAGTCTGGGGGATCAGGAAAGGCTTTATAAAGAAGTTAGGGCCTGACCTGAGTCTTAACAGTAGAGAGGGACAATGAGGCAAGCATAGGGATAATGCATTTCACATAATGGGAATGGCCAGTATTAAGGTCTGGAGTCAGAAGTTCAGTCTGGCTACATCAAAGAGTCCAGGCAGGAGAGGAAAATCCAGTGAGCCTAGAAAGCTACTTAGGTCCAGGTTGTATAGGGCTTTAAAAACTAAACATAAGAGTTTATAATTTATTCCAGAGTCAATAGGAAGTCATTGGAGTTGATTGAGCAGAAGAGTTACAGGGTCAGATCTGCATTTAAGGAACATTACTTTGGCAGTGGCATTTAGGAGGGACTAGAGTGGGGAGAAGGAAATGTGAGCAACGGAGACCTGATAGGGGGCTGTGGCAATAACCGAAGCCAGAGGAAATGAGAGCCTGAGCTACGATGTGTGAGACCGGGGAAATAGGAGGAAAGCAGCAATAGGAAGAGTTGCTCTGTGAAGTGAGGAAGAGTGAGGAGTAAAGCATAATGCTGGGATGATGGACAGAAAGAGAAGTTTGGAAGAGGGGAGGGTTCAGGGAAAGGGATTAGGAGTTCAGTTTTAGACAGGCAATTGAAGATATCCCTGGAACATTTTACAAATGGGGATCTGAATCCAACAGTGGCTAAATGGCCTGCCCAGGGTCACACAGGTTCAACACCATGTACCTTATTTTACTTGTCCTCATGATGCTAAGGCATGTAGCATTAACTCCATTTCACAGGTGAGGGAAGCGAGGAAAATAAAGGTCTTTACTAAGTATGAATAGCAGAAGTCTTGAGCCAGAACCATTGGGTACCGACTCACAGTCCTATAGCTTCCTATTGGGACATGCTATAGTTTCATTTTATAGCTGTCCAACTGACTCTGGAGGCTCTGTTTTTTCTCTGGCTTGGATGCTTGCATTTTTCAACTCAGAATTAAGATAACTAACATACTATTGACTGAGCCCTTATTTTTTCCCTACATGGGGTTGAGGCAATTGTGGCAAAAATAAGGGAAATATAACTTAAGGATCACTATCTTACACGAAAAGTTGACTAACTACGAAAGGCAGTAGGAGATGTTGTTTGATCACAGACTATTAGAGCAGAGAGGGACTTCAGAGGAATCCTTTAGGCTAAGCCCTTCATTTTACAGTGAACAGTGGAAGAGATTTGCTCAGCCCAGTATGAGATTTGCTCACACCCTAGATGAATAGGGTAAACTTTAAGTGTCTCATGATTTTAGTGATAGGCAGGGATTACGGTGGGCTAGGTTGGTCAGGGAATGTTCCTATGTTAGGTGGGACTTGATCTGGATCTCAAAGGAGGTGGAGAATGCTGGGGAAGGTAGATTCCAGATGAGAGAATTGCCATGATGTGCACTGGGGGAAAATGATGACCTGCCTGAAGCAGAGAGGACACTGGAGGAGCAGGAGGACATGAAGCTGGAAGGGGAGGCAGATGCACAGACTGAATCCTTTCCCAAGTACACCCATTTCCTAAACTGTAAACTCCCTTTCCTTGCCCTATGATTTCCTTGGACCTGGGTGAGCTGAATTCTGATACCTGGGCCAGGATAAAGAGAAGACCCCATCAGCCTGGAGAGGAAGAGAGTACATGTCTTTAAGAAACATCCTGCAGCCAGGATTTGAAAGATAAAACTGGTGTTTTTTTCCTTCCACTCAGTTCAGTGTTTTTATTTTTTGGCAAGGGATAGCTTTGCCCAGAAGGGGGGAAAAAAAGAAAAAAAAAACTCATTAAACTGAGCAAGCTCTGCAGCTGGGGGCCTTGGCAGGCAGTTTGAGCAGAGTGTGCCTGTTCCTTTGGCGTGGGCTGCTTTACGAGGCCACAGCTGGCAACTTGTCCCAATTTTATTTTTTCCTCATGAACTTTGCCTTTTCCATTTGGGATCTTCCCCCTTTGTCTCCCCCGCCCTTCCCCCTCCCTCCCCCCAGCATAAAGAGACACCCTTTGCATCCACAGCTAAATTTGGATTTGGAAAGAATATGCTGTAGGAGAAGGCCAGTGGCTTTCCATTAACTCCTAGCTTTGGGAAGTAGGCAATTCGGACTTCGACTCAACTGCTGCAGAACGTCCGGGTCATTAGCAACCAAAGGGTTGATCTCAAGGGTATGGGAGCTAATTACTGGATCGAGTTAGACTGTTACTGTGAAGAGATCAGTATTGAAACAGGGCACCCCAGTAGTGGTCGGTCATGTCATCGGTATGGCTTTGGTTACAAAGGATGTATTTCATACCCTTGTCTTTTTTCCTTTCCTACCTTTATACATTTACTCAAGCTGAGCCATGTGCCTGGAATTTCTTCTCCTGCTTCTTGCTATTTCTATGTGAAGAAATCCTATCCCATCCATCAAGGTCTCATTACAATCGTGTCACCGCTTTATGAAATTTTTATCGTATAAAAACATTTTTATTACTACATTTTGTTTCTATATTCACTAGATTTGATCCTGTACTTTACCCCCTCCCCCAGAGTCCATGAAGCTTTCTCTTTCCCTCCCAGCTAAAAATGAGATTGTTCTTAAATAATCCCCCTTCTATCCACTCCACATCTTTTCTAGACACTTAACTACATGAAATATAAATATTCATATCCCTACTAGATTGTAGTTTTTTTCCCTGAAGAAAGAAGCTATCTTATTTATCTTTATGTACCCTGAGACTGGGCTTTGGTAAATATTTGTTGCTCTTAATAAATATTTGTTGAATTCAATTGAATTGTTTGATAGTGGGGCCCATACAACTAGCAGCTGCAAGTGTAGATCCTACAAGGTTAGGCTCATGATCCTTGGGGCAGAGGAGGAGATAATGGCTTCTTCAGAGGATTGGCAGGGGACCTAAGATATCACCACTTTTTTCTTTGGAATCACGAGTCATTTTCAGTCCATCATGCCCCTATTAGGAACCCTTTGCAAGGTCCAATTAGCCTTGGTACTCACTTCTCATAAGTATTCTGCCTCTCTGACTATAGGGAAGAGCCATGAACTCCTCAATCTCCATTTAAAGAGGGGGAAACATCAGCCATCTACTCAGATATCTCCTTATTTTTCATTTGTTTGTACTCAATTTGGGTTTCTTTTATTTCTCCATCATCCTTCCCAACTCTCCCCAGAACATAATAGATACATAATAAATGATTTATTGACTATTAATGACCATATCCCTGGAGATTCTGTGAGTAATGGCAAGACATCCACTTAACACTGAGTTCTAGAAAAATTCTAGATTTCTTTCTGTTTGTGCTTTCTACAGTGATGGTTGTGGAAAATAGAGTTGAAATCTTTTCTCATTGCTTAGTCACCTTCTTTTATAAATGCTAATTTATAAAGACCTCCATAAATGTTAAGTCACCCAGGTCTTCAAGTTTCCTTCTCTAGTCCTTTTTCTTGAGTATTTCATATACTTTATTTATATGTCAGTGTGGATATGGATTCCATTCATCAAAAAATGATTGCTGAACACTACATATGCATAACCTACTCTGTGAGGCATTGGGATAAGAGGGAACAAATTAAAATATAAATAAGAAATGGTGTCCCTGTCCTCAAGGAGCTTATTGTTATGTTTTGAAAAGTCTAGCTAGGAGCCAGCCAAAACTTCCTCCAAAAAACCCTCAATCTCTTTTTGCTTCTCCTATGCAACTGTAGTCTGTTCTATCCTAAAACATTCTTACTTGCTCAGAGGCTCTACCTGGAACTACCCTGCCTAAATTGTTCACCAAGCTCTTGCCTCTTTGGTTTTCTCTTATTCTTCGAAATGTGGTATTATTCCTACTTTATAAATAAATGATGTCAGTAGAAGGAGGAAATAAGGACTAGAGAAACTGTCTTGCCCAAAGTTACAAAACATCAGGTATTGTTCATTTTTTAGTCATGTCCAATGTTCTTCATGACGCCATGTGGGGTTTTCTTGGCAGATCCTGGAGTGGTTTGCCATTTCTTTCTGCAGCTTATTTGACAGATGAGAGCACTGAGGCAAAAAAAAGTTAAATGATTTGCTCAGGGTCATGTTTGAGAACAGCCTAGCACTCTATATATTGAACTAAGATGGAGATAAAACTTGCATCTAAGTGCCAGAGTCCAGCAGAATCGTCCTCAGAACAGCTTTAGGATTTTTTGAAAATTTGTTAAACATCATTTTTCTAGAACTTGTGATGATCTTGGTCAGGGGCAGACATCTGTTACTGAGAAAGGGGTGGGTGAATGGTATTTAAATAGAACTTTTGGCTATTTCTGAGGGGAAGTAAAGTGCTCTCTGGGATAGAAGCATTCAATATTGACTCAAAAATCAACCCAGAGTTGGAGAGAGACCTCCTTCTTCCCCTCCACACCCTCCTTTTTAAAGATTATTCTTTAGGGAAGTGGGATTCTTTCCTCTCAATTGTTCTCCCACTTTCATTGGCTTCAAAGTAGGGCCAAAAGTGGCCTGACCTGTTTGAAACTGGGATGAAACTAGGAAAGGTGAAAATTTGAGGGAAGGGAAAGTCCTGTCCTAGTCTCTAATAGAGCAAAATTGTCAGGAAGACTGGATTTGAGTCAGGACTTGCACTACCTCTGTGACACTAGGCAAATCACTTTGCCATTTTTGTTATCATCTACAAAATGGGGCTTTGGGGACAGGAAGTGAATTTGGATCGATGACCTTTAATGCTCTTCTAGTTAAAAATCCTTTCATAGGCTCAGGAATGTGAACCAGCTGGATGGATAATTCCAAATTCCTGCAATCTGGATTAATAATCGTGTTTGCCCAGCTGGGCTCCATCCTGGCTGCTCAGTCAGTGACTTTCCCATATTGATCTACTTCTTTGAGGAGAGGGTAGCATTTGAACTCATAGTAGCTAGGGACTAGGAGTACTTGGGTTACAAGCCTGAAGGTGTGCTAGCCAAATAGATGAGGGGGGAGAGAAGGAAGGAAAAGTTGGGGTCATGCACACAAACCTAGGGGTCTCTTAAATAAAAAGAGAAAAATCATCATCTTTCCTTCCTTTTAATTTCCTAAGGAGACAGAAAGTCCACAAAAGACATTGTAAAAGAATGGGAATAGAACTTATCGAGCATCTTGAAGCATAGTGGAAAACAGCTCCAGATTTGGACTAAGAAGTGCTGGGCTTACATCTCATCCCAGCAGTTTCTATCTTGTGTGATACCGAGCAAATCATTTACCTCTCAGGTTCCTCATCAGTAGAATGAAGGGTTTCATTAGGGAATTTCTATGATCCAGTGAATTGTTGGTGTTTTCGGTGGCAGTTCTCTAGGCTAGGGAAACCAAGGAGTTTCTCAAATTCTTCAATAAATAAGGTGGCACTAGCCTGGCCCTGTCTAGGAATGCATCCTTTCCATGGGAGAAAGATGCCCAAAGGGGACCTTTTGTTTGGAATAGCATTCAAGCTTTTTAACCTTGGTACTCCCATTTCCTCAATTAATCAAAAAGCATTGATTAAATACTTACTCTGTGGGGGGCACTATGTCAGATGCTGGAGATACAGAGATAAAATAAGTGGATCTCCCTGATCTTAAGAAACTTATATTTCTCATCTGAAAATGAGGAAAATATTTTCAGTACCTATTTTCTTATGAGGAAAAGGCCTTGAAAGTGCTATAAAATGAGTTGTTAATATTATTCTGATGTCCCATTCTAATATACCCTGCATAGAGTTTGTTGCTGTTCAGTTATGTCCAACTCTACATGACCCATAGACATTGTATTCTTTGCAAAGATACTGGAGCAGTTTGCCATTTTCTTCTTCAGTTCATTTTACTGATGAGAAAACTGAGACAAATGGAGTTAAGTGACTTGACCAGAATCACATAGCTAGTAAATGTCTTTTTGGGTGAATTTGAACTCAGATCTCTAATAATAATAATAGATAATATTTATGTAGTGCCTACTACATGCCAAGCACTGTACTAAGCACTTTGCAAATATTATCTCATTTGGTCCTTAAAACAACCCTGGAAGGTAGGTACTATAATTATCCTCATTTCACAGATAAGGAAACTGAATGAAACTGATAGTCAAGAGACACTCTCAAGATCACACAACTAGTAAGTAACTGAGGCTACACTAAGTATTCAAATTCATCCCAACTTAGGCTTCTTCCTTAAAATGTCCTCTGAGTTTCTCTTCTTTTATCCATATTGTACCCATTCTCCAGGTGCCAGCTCATTCTGGAAGCACAAACCTCATTTTCTGCACCTCAGTGGAAAGTGTTTTCTCTTTCTTCTGAGCATATACAGCTCTTAGTGTCTATATTACTCACTGGACACAGTTGTATTCTATTCTTTGTTCTCGTTTCTTCTAGTGTTTGAATTCAATTAAACTGACCTCTCTGAGTGCAGAGGTCAGATCTCTTTCCTACTCTCTGTCTCATCTACAACAGGACTGGGAATATTGCTAGCACTCTCTAAATAAAACAAATGGGGAAAAAATAGATGGATGATCTTTAAAGTTGAAGGAAAATGACAGCCTTTGATTGGCTACTCAAACCATGGGCTAGACCAGGTCCTGCATCTCTGTCCTGTAACATAGAGTCACCGGGCTCTATGAGTAGAACATCATCATGCTTCCTTTTGGGGGAAAGAGGAATTTGGGTCACTAGTTAGATAATGTAATCCATGTTATTGGACCTGGAGTCAGGAAGATCTTTCAGCTCAAATACTGCTTCAGGCATTTAAGTAGCTGTTTTAGTACATCTCTTAACCCTTCTCAGTCTCAATTTCCTGGATAAAAGTGCTTTGAAAACCTTGAAATGCTGTTTAAATGTTAAGTATCATCATCATCATTGTTTTCCTGCTGTGATATGGCTAGTGTGAGCATCTTAGAAAGTGCACAACATGGACCTCACTGGCCAATGGGGAATGACTCCAAGGGTGGAAGGGTCAAGCGCCAACTGTAGCAGTCTGTATGTAAACCTCAAGAATAGTACCCCTTCATGAAAATAAGTCATTCCCGGCATTTTCAGAACTCTTTATGTTTTCAAAGGGCTCTTGCATCATCTTGCTCGATCCTTCTGATTATCCTTGTTTGGCAGATCAAGACTCAGAGATGGGACCTGATGTGGCCAAGGATATCACTCACATAGACCAGGCAGACCAGGACTAGGACCCCCTGTTGTCTGATTCTTTGTGCGGGACCCTTTTTATCACATTAAATAGAAATGACCTCTCTTCACCCAGTGAGAGGAGCCCAAGTTTTGGGTGGAGAGTAGGCGTGTGGAATGAGCCTGACTGGGATGGATTAAGAAGGAGGCTGCAGGAACCAGCGACCTCAGTTCCGTTGCTGTGTGACTTGTAAGACTTCCAAGATTTTTGGTGGAAACTTTTTCAGGCTGTGAGGTTTCTCCTTTGGGGATTACACCATCCTTTCAGTTTCTGTTTTCTTCCCTTTCTTTTCCTGATTACATTGGATTGTCAGTTATGAATTCTGCCTTGTTTAATTTAAAACTCATCCCAGTGGGGGTTCTCCCACCCTATCAGCTGTTCAGAAAATCTAAAGCTGAATAAACCTTCAATTCTAGCTCCTCCTGTCACATCAGCTATGACTGGTCCTTGCTAGGGCTTTTCAGTTTAGGCTGTTAACCTTGTTGGTACCCAAGGTGTGTGATCTCACTCTTAGCCCGTTGCTCCCTCTTGCTCTGTGGTATTCAGAGTCAATGTTGTCACAGTGGGAATTACAGGAAGAGTTTCACTAGAATTAGGAAATTTTGCATGGAATTTTTCCCATTTTGTCTCCTAACCTGGGGATTGTAAAAAGAGATAAGGAGTGGGAGCTCTATTGGGAATATCTTTGTTGTGATCAGAGGGTGCTCTTATCTGACACTTAGTGATGGGATTGAGATGTTTTTTGGGTGCTGAGTTTGAAGAATAAGGATTCTATGGGGTCAACAGACATTAAGCTTCTACTGGGTGGAGGACATTATTCTAGGTTAGGCAATAATTTTACAATTTTTTACAAATATGAAAAACCACAGTTTTTAACATTTAACAGGCATGTCTACAAAGTGTTTTGAGAACTTCATTCATCTGAGGAAGTCCTTGAAGTCCCTTTTGGGGAAGAGGTATGGGAATTGAGAAATAAAGAGTTGCAAGAGGAATTTAGAGCATATGAAGGGAATGAACATTTATAAGGGAGTATATATTTATATACCTTTACAAAAAGTGTATTTATATTTATAGTGCTTACTATGGAGCAACTAGGAAGATTCATTTTCATGAGTTCAAATCCAGTCTCAGATACCTAGTAACTGCCTTAGTTCTTCATGTATAAAATGAACTGGAGGAGAAAATGGTAAACCATTTTGATTATGAAGTCAGGACGGAACAACATGATGCCTACTATGTGCCTGATATTATGCTAAGCGCTTTACAAATATCATCTCATTTGATCCTCCCAACAACCCTGAGAAATAAGCATTATGATTAGTCCAACTTTACAATTGAGGAACTAAAGCAATCAGAGGTTAAATGATTTTCTTAAGGTTACATAGTAAAAAAAAGTCGGAGACCGAATTTGAACATAGTTTTTCCTGAATTCAAGCCCATTGCTCAATTTATTGCATCACCTAGCCATTTCTGAAGGAAAGTAGTTTTAATAGAGCTGGAAAAGTAAATTTGAAGCCAGATTGCTGAGGATGTAGAAGGGGCAAGGCTAAATGCTACAATATACTTTATTCCAGGGGCAATGGGGAGCCACTAAAGGTTTTTGAGCAGTGAACTAATGTAGTAAGAACAGTTAGGTTACTAGCTTTAAGCTAGGAGTGGTGTTGAGAATGGATTGCGGAGAAGAGAAAGTGAAGGTTGGAAGATGAGAAGACCTTTAGAATACTGCAAAGAGTATTAGCTGAAGGTGACTCTTTCCAACAATGAGATGATTGATGGCAGTTCCAATGATCTTGTGATGAAGAGAGCCATTTATATCCAGAGAGAGGACGAGGGGAACTGGATGTGAATCACAACATAGCATTCTCACTCTTTTTGTTGTTGTTCAGTTGCATTTTATATTCTTACTCATTTTCTTTCCTTTTTGATCTGATTTTTCTTGTGCAACAAGATAATTGTATAAATGTTTCATATATTAGATTTAACATATTTTAACATGAATAACATATATTGGATTGCTTGCCATTAGGGGAAAAAAGGGAAAATCTGAAACACAAGGTTATGCAAGGGTTAATGTTGAAAAATTATTCATGTTTTTATGTTTTGAAAATAAAAAGCTTAAAAAAAATATGGTTTTGGCAATTGGGAGTAGAAAAGAAAGAATAGATGTGAGAGATTTTTTTGAAAATTAAATCAATAGGGGCAGCTAAGTGGCACAGTGGATAAAGCAACAGTCCTGAAGTCAGAACGACCTGAGAAAATGAACACTTCCTAGCTATGTGACTCTGGGCAAGTCACCTAACCCCAATTGCCTCAGGGGAAAAAAATTAAATCAACAAGCATTTAGCATCTGCTTAGAAATTCAAACATGTTGTAGGCTAGGGGGAAGAAGCCAGTGGAGAGAGGAGGAGAATGAAGGTACATGAGGGAAGGAATGACTGATGAAGCAAATTCACAAAGATCAGTTTTAGACTTGACAAAGAAGAAGACCACTTTGTTCTCTGAGACCCAGAGAAAGAAGGGAAAGATTGGATGAGGATTTGAAGGGGTTTAAGAGAATGAAGGAGAGCTTCGATCTTATTAAGAAAGCAAGGAGTGAAGTTTTCTGCTAAGAGTAATGATGAAAGTGGTGGACTTTGGGGTTTTAAGGGAGGGTTAGAGCAGCTAACACGCAGAATGACATAGAAAACCAAGTTTCTTTTTGGCCCAGGCTGTGGAAATTCTTGCCAGTGATGCAGATCAGAAACTCCTCTGGGATTTAATAGTCTTAGAGAACTGCCTAGAGGATGGAGAATTGAAGCTGGTTAGCTCATGATTACTCAGGGGAGGTAGATTAAGAGTCAAGACTTAAAATAATATCCTCCTGACCCAAATCCAGCCCTCTATCTTCTATGCCATGCTACCTCTTAAAATCAGTAGTAAATAAATGAAAGGATTACCTTGCAGCAGTGAGAGCCCTGTTAAGATTAGATAGAATAAATTTGTCATTAACTGTTAGCAGAGTTCTGTGATTTCCTCCAGCTGTGTTTGGCAGTTCAGTTGAGTTCAATTTAACAAATGTTAATTAAGAGCTTAAAGCTGAATCCAGGAGTGGAACTTGTGGATAAGTCAGGGCTGGAATGGGAAAAAATCAAGTAATCTCATGTGGGAATTATCTGGGCTTGCTTGCCCTCAATTTGAAGTTTCTGTACCAGTGACAAGGGTGAGGAATATTTTGAAGAGCTTCTCTTGTGAGATGAATGATGGAGATGTGGTTTTTGACAAGTTTATTCTAGAGCCTCCTAGAAGTCATCCAATAAATGAATCCAGTAGAAGATTGAGGTTGGGCTCCTAAACCTGATTTTAAGTTCCCAAGGGCAGGATATGTGTCCTTTGTATGTTTATACCCTTAGTACCTAATACACTGCTCTAGGCATTTAATACATATTGATTGAATTAAACTAAACTTGTCTTCTTGTAGTTTCACTTCAGTTGTATCTATCTCTGATCCCTTTTGGAGTTTTCTTGGTAAAGATATGGAATGGCTTGCCATTTCTTTCTCTAGATGAGGAAACTGAGGCAAATAGGATTAAATGATTTGCCCAGGATCACACAGTTAAGTGAATGAAGTGAGATTTGAAATCAGGTCCTCCTGAATCCAGTACTGATGTTGAACTGAGCCACTTTGTTTATTCCTATTTTTGTTTCTGTAAATGGTGGGACTCCATTGATTATCCTATAATAAAAGTAGTAGTGGTTGTGGTGGTAGTAATAGTAGTAGTAATATACTACTTTAAGGTTTACAAAGCACTTTACAAATATTTCATTTTGTCCTCAGATTTTACAGATGAGGAAACTGAATACAGTTCATATAGCTATTTAAATATTTGAACTGAAAACTGCTCTGAGTCTAATATCTTTCTATTTTTAGCTAAAATATCAATTTATTTAGCTAAAAATATCAATTACCAGTCATTAGGTAAGAATATTTCTTGATTGAGTCTATAAATCTTAATTGAGTGGGAATATGGCCTATAAACCATCTTGAATTTATCATAGGCATTGTGAGAGCATTGGCCATGCTCTGAGAATTTTATGTGGAAGGAGGGCACTATCTCAGAGGCAGATAAGTTGCCAGGATCTGGTATAGTAGAGGGAAAAGTGGGAGCATACAGGGCTGAGCCGAGACCAGGACTGGAATCTCCAGAGCAGCCAGCAAATAGAGAAAGGAGAGGTAGGACTCCTGGGCAGGGAAGGGAAATATGGAGGAGGGTCATGCTTTGCCTCTCCATATATCTCAGTTCCATGGACATATCACAGCCAAAGATCTTGGCTGATGCTACTAGTGTGACCATCTACTCAAGGCAAGTCTCTAGAAAAGATCTTTTCCCTTAACTTCCTCTCTCATTCCCCATGTAGCCAAAGACATCATATCTGTGTTTTTTTTTTTTAACCTAAAAGTTTTCAATAATCTGAATTTTACCTCATCCACAGGGGTCAGGAATAAATTAAATATAGAATAAATTAATTCTTCTGCCTAAATGTTAATTACTCCACAGGTTTATTATTCTTTATAAGCCTTATAGCACTATGTAAATGTAAATTTAGGTGGCTAAGTGGAATACTGGCCCTGAAGTAAAGAAGGCCTGAGTTCAGATGTGACCTTGAATTCTTCCTAACTGAATGTGGGCAAATCAATTAATCTCTGTTCACTTTAATCCATTGAAGTAGGATATGGCAAATGGCTCCAGAATCTTTAATCCCACGGTCAGAATTGTGCCCAAGGCCATGAAGAATTGGAACAAGACTGAACAATAACACATGTCAACTATTAATATTTTCATTAGCCATTTTGATTGGGAGCAGACTGTCCTCAGTGAGGATTAAAACGATTTCTTATTCAAAATTTTGGCTGCAGATTTGGTGGAGTGCCCAAGACCTGCTCACTTTATGCCTAAGTGTTCCCTCATGCTGAGAACTATAGCCTTGGCTCTTCCCTGCCCTTTCCTTCCTGCTCCCTGGCCCCAGTTGCTCCAACTGTAATTTAGAGGAAACTTCTCTCTTCCTTCCCTTGGGGCATGTAGTTCTGGTGCTAACCCTTCCCACTGGAGGACCATGATGATCCCTGTGGGGACCAGCTAGAGAATCCTAAAGATGATGTCTATGGGATGATGGGTTAGCCCTCAGAAGATTTGTGAAGTTGATGAAAAGTGTTCCTTGGCTCCTTCCCTGTGTCCACTCAGCCCATTATCTTAGACTGGTTCTCAGCTAGCGTTTGTGGGTAATAATGGACCAGATAAAAGGACTTTTACATCCTTTTCTGAAGCATTAATGACTGCTAATGCCTTTTACCTCTTCAGATTACATGCTTCTGAAAGCTGAGTCTGGGAGTTTTAAGACCCAAAGATTTGGTAGACTTTTAGCTAGTGCTAGAAGAAGAGGGTCTTTAACTAGAGAGGAGGGTCTTTCTACCTTCTATCTTGTCTCATTACATGGTGCAACTCACCTAGAATCGAAGTCATACATCCTTCTAGAAAGACTTGAGTAGTTATCAAGCTCAATTACTCTTGTTTTATAGTTAAAATTGAGGATCAGAAGGGATTGTGTCTCATCCAAGGTCATCTAGTGAGTTAGTTTGCTGTACTCATGGGTAAATACAGCCCTAAGGGTCACCCAAGAGCCCTCAATATGAAGTATCTGGCTCAGCTGAGATTCTCCTGCAATATTTCAGGATATCTGGGAAGGCTTCCTTAAAGTTCTTAAAGATAGCCTGGCACAGGAGAGAGAGAGAGAGAGGTAGCCTTAGAATTAGATTTAATAGAAATAGACTTAAGTTCTATTCTAGGTTCCATCACCTACTGCTTGTGGGACCTTAGCAAGTTACTTCTCTTTAAATATTGTTTCCTTTACCTATAAAATGGGAATAATATGTACCCTGCCTAATTCATTCATACAAGGGACTCTGCGAGCATGAAGCCAGATCTACTTCTTGCATAGCCTATAAAATTCACTCCTATTCCAGAAATCACCTTGGCCATTTCTAGGCAAATATGCCCATTTGGTTTTTGTTTTTAAAGTGTTGGAGTGAAAGTCTCGATGCACATGAGGAACTTGAAAGTCTTGTTGGCTCTTGAGTGAAGCAGCAGGAACTGGGGTCCTTACTCCGTCACTTATTATTTGTAAGCAAATCTTGAACAAATTATTCTACTTCCTTTAGTCTTTGTAAATGGAGAATGCTGGTCTACAAGATTGTAGGATAGGGGCACAAGTTAGAGCTGGAAATGACCTTTTCCACTTTAGGCCTCTTCTTCCTCCAAATTCTTATTCCAAAATCTTATCTCCAAATTTGATGAGGACTTAAGATTCACCAATTTAAGATGCCACCATATTATGAAATGCATCTGGTTTAAAAATTCTTAATAAAAAATAATTTTATTATCTTCATAATAAATCTATTTTGTTAAATGCCTTCTGTTTTTACATCAATGCCCTTTCTGAAAATATTGCCCTTTCCACCTAAACTGAACCCTTCTTTTTACTGAAGAAAACCAGTTTTAAGCAAAAACACCTGATACAGTGACCTCATCTCACAATGTATAAAACATTCTTTCCTAGTAGTCCCCTGCCTCTCTTTCAAGAGGAAGAATGTATATTTTTATCATCTATTCTCTGGAGCCATTATTAGTTTTTCAGAGCTAAAAGTTTGAATTTCTTTTTAAATGAATCCAATTTTAAGAGAGGAAGGAAAGAGAAAAACCTAGATATCTTTGTGTCTGATGAGTATCCCTTAGTTGGGCATGAAGGGGGAGATGGGGGTGGACAGGGTTGTGTTTTTTCAACTCTCTCCCTCCCTCATCCCCCAGAAAGAATGATTGGGTTATGACTATTCTGTCTTCTCCTCCATAGTAAAGGCCTCAGCATTTGATTCTTAAAGAGTCACAAAGATGGAGATTCCTGGGCTTTCTGAGGAGTAGGAATAGAAAAATTTAGAGTCAGAGAGACTGACCGTCTTCTGCCTCAGAGAAAAAAGGTTATTCGATTTTAGGCCACAGATGTGCCCAAGCTGGGTCTCCAGCTGCTAGGCCCGAGCTTTGTTTGCTACTGAGCTGTGTTGATGGAAAGGGAGTCCGGAGGAGGGAATCACTCAGCTTCCCCAGCCTTTGCCAGCCAGGCTCTCCCCTCTGTGGGTTTATTCTATCTCCCAGGCTGATATCCGCCCTTTAGATAAATAGTTTGAAGTTATACATGGTAAGCTTCTTGATGTGGTTGAAAAAGGCCCTATTAGCCAAACACCTCTCTCTCCAAGAAAAGCTCTGGAAATCTGGACCATGGCACTGGGTACAGCTTGAGCCAGGACCTTGCAGTAGAGACCTAATTTATCTTCCTGGTGGAATACAGAATAGTAAAATGATTCAATAGCTTCTGCTTTCACCTACCTCCCCCCACTTTCTTCCTGAATCAAACCTGGCTTTGACTCCACCCTTCCCTCCCCCTCCATTTCCATCTTATCTTTTATTAACGTGAGGAAAACTGCTTTTTACAAGTCTTTCACAACCAAGCCTCTTCTAATCTTCTCCATTCATGGTGATAACAGTCTACAGGATTAGGAGTCTGAAGTTGGCCATTTTGTTTTCACCACTTGCTTCCTGTGTGACCTTAGGCAGATGACTTTCTGAGCCTTAGTTCCCTCATCTGTCAAACAAAAGGTTGGATTTACATAACCTCTGGTTTGCTTTCTAGCTCTAAATCCTGTGATGTTTCCATTCTGAAATCCAATGAGACCTTATATCATAGAGTATTTTTACAAAAGCTTAGTGCTCTAGCTAACATTTAGGGTTGTTGTTCACTTGTGTCCAACTTTTCATGATCCCTTCTTGGCAAGGGTAGTGGAGTAATTTGCCATTTCCTTCTCCAGCTCATTTTACAGATGAGGAAACTGAGCCCAACAGGGTGAAGTGACTTGTCCAAAGTCGTATAGTTAGTAAGAGGATTATTCCTGATTTCAGGCCAGGTGCTCTACCTATTGCACCACTTAGATGCAACATTTGTTAACTCTTAATATTTTCATTTTTATTTGTACATTAATGATTTACTAGATGCTTTTACAGTATTTTATCTGACTTTGGGGCTTTTTGGGGGGTGAGTGGGAGGTCTCTTTAGGGAATTCCTGCTAGAGAAATACCCTCTATCTCTTCTGATTGGTGACTTGGATACAATTTAAAATCTTAGTGTTTCCTGAGTGTGCTAAACAACAGGTATAGAACATGTGGAAGGAAAGACTTACATGAGGGGTTCTTAACCCTTTTTGTATCATGGACTCTTTTGACAGTTTGCTGGCAATCCTTCTTAGAATAATGTTTTTTAAAAGAATTAACTAAAATACAAAAGGAAACCAATTAATGTGAAATACAGTTACTGAATTAAAAAACAAATTCACAGACCCCGAATTAAGAACCCCTGTTTTAAGCTAGGTCTTCCTGTCCAAAGCGGGCCTTCTATCTGCTGCTGTCTCAATCTTTATCTCTTTTACACATGAAGAAACTAAAACTTAGCCCAATGAAGTGACTTACCTAAAGCCACATGAGTGTAATAATGGAGCCAATAGTATGCCCTTCTTTGTCAAATTCTTAATTCAGTACCCTTAACCACAATACATTATGCCTTTCTTGAATTATCAACTGTTCCTTGAAGCCTTAAGTTGTTTAACCACCAGCCTGACTCCCTATTGGGAAAATGTCACCCCAGATGTCCTGGCCCTTTGCATCTTGCCTTTTTCCATTTTGTGGGGGCTGAGAGATGCTGGAAACATGCAATTCTGATGAGACCTACACGCTGTTTCCTAAAGTAAACCCAGCTGGGCAGCCTTTATTTTATTTGCATGTTCATTGGGGCCTGAGAGATTTGATTTCTTTGAAAGATGACCTCTTGGTGCAGAGAAAATGTTGCCCCAGCAGCTGGTTAGAAATATTTCCTTTTCCAACCCTGCTGGCTGGCTGGTGGAGATGAAGGGTAAAGCAGACCCAAACATTTGGATTTCTGTTGTTTTAAAGTGTCAGTGGGATTAGGTGATGCTAGCTTTTGGCAATGAATTTCAAGCTCTGCAGACTTTGTCCATGAAGCTGGAGCAGGAGAGAGATGGGCAGGTCATCTAGGGGTCTGTCTCAGACCCATATAAAGGAGCACTTCCAACAAAAACTAACAAGCATTGATTAAGCATAATCACATAGCAAGGTACTGCTAGGGTTACAAAAACAAAACTAAAGACAGTTTCTTGCCCTCGAGAAGCTTACAGGCTATTGGGGAAAGAGAAGCAAAATAAAACAAAGCAAAACAACAACCAAAAAAAACCCACGGTTAATTGAAGTGGGAAAGAACCCTAATAAGCAGGTGAGGGAATCAGGAAAGACTTCGTAGGAGATAGCATGTGAGCTGTGCTTTGAAGGAAGCTAAGGAATCCTCCAAGGAGGTTAGGAAATGACCATTCCAAGCATGGAGCTTGGGTTCAGTGAATGGCCTGTTAGTCTAATATGGTGGAAGCTGTATGTGAAGGAGGGCTGGGGAAAGAAGGTGGATTGGTCTATCTCCCTTGGTCGCATGGTAGCCTAGACTTAATCTATGGGGCATTAGGTGAAAGACAGCAGCCAAAAAAAATCCTTTCTTTTTTTTCTGAGGAAAACCCAGAATCCATCCTTTTTTTCATTATGCAGGTAGGCTCCTTCCTTCTTACAAACACTTTAATCTCAAAGGAATGATTGGACCTAAAGTCAGATAGCACTGAATGGTTTAGCACTTATTACCTCTGTGTTCAAGGGCAGGTCATTCAACCTTCTTTGAGCCTTAGTGTGTCTGTATTGTAAAATGTGGATTAGACTGGGCCTCTGAGGTCACCTTCCCCTCTAATTCCGATTGATTAAGTCTCTGAGCATGACTGAAGCCAGGAGAAGTCAGAGAACTGTTGTCTCTGACTTTTTTTTGCTAGGGAGGAATTGGGAAAGAGCCTGAAGCTTCAGGAATTGCTTCACGTTGGAACCTGAACCAGTTTAATCTTCAGCAAGTTAGCTTTCTTACCCAACAATCCAGGCAAGGTTGGGAAACTGCTCCTGGGCAGGCCAGAGACCTGCTTCCCTTTGCATGAGACATCTCAGTACCTGTGCCCACTGCCATAATGTGCTTACTGATTCCTAACAGAGAATTCGAGGCACAGACTTTGAAAGCCAGAAGTCATAGTATTTAGAGTTAACAAATTCTACCTTGTTCTTCCTTCTCCTTGGAGTGTCAAATGTTCTATATTTTAAATAGTTTTTAAACCACCTCTGCTGGAGAGAGATTGACAAAATATTTTGTGTCAGTACACATGGTCATCCTCTCTCCTGGTTTCCATTTCTTTCTGGTTCAACCAATTTGATTCAACAAAATTAATTAAATTCTGTTCAAGTTCAATTTCTTATGTGTTTTCCTAGTTTAAATAGTGTTGTATTATTATTATTATTATTTTTAAAAAGGAAAAAAGGTAGAATGTTTTCCCATAATTCTGGAGACTCTTCCCTTGGTGAGTCTCTCCCTAGAAAAACAGTGAAGATCTTGGATAGGAAGCTGGGAAAGGGGAGGAAGAAGGGCTCACTGAAAGTAGTAGCAGTGAATTGGATTTGGCTTTGTGATTAAACTAACATCTGGGCCTGTTTCCTTAGAGAGGTTCTGTTAGGTGGGTGGTCTGTCTGAAGTGTCAGGTGGGATGTTCCTCTCTTCCCAGACTGCAGGAGAAACAGTAAGCCTTGCCCCAAATACAGCTTAGAAAAGACAATAAATTAAAGAGGCCCAATTTGTGTTCCCAGTGCACCTTCGAGTTAGCCATTTGATTTGGCAAATCTTGAAAGATGGTGGCGTTATAAAGCCTGCTTAATCCCAGCCCTGACGATGGAGGGGTTTCTCATGAGAAGTTTGCAGTGACCCCTTTGAGAACATTTCCCCATCCCTAATAGGCACCTCCCCCCAAGCCCACCTCCTGCCCTCTTAGCTGCAGTGTTTGGTTTGCTAATTCACTGTGAAATGAGGGATTTGAGAAATAATGCATCCTTTTGCAGCCCAAAGGGCTTGGTATAAGGGCTATTTGGGATCAGTGGGGAGGAAGTAAAAGGTAAGAGCTCAACTAAGGTTCTTCTCCTAAGATTCTGTCGTCTTGTCTTTTGATTTATAGATGCAACTTCTGGATAAGTTCCCCATCGAAGGTGGCCAGAAGGATCCCAAGCAAAGAATCATCCCCTTCCTCCCAGGTAACATTGGACTTTCCTGGGCACTCGGAAAACAAAAAGCACTTCTAGCAATAATCCCTGTTGTCATCTTTCAGCATCAACCTGGATGCGGTTTTAGGGGCCACCATGCCTCAATACTAATTTGGCCTAAAAATTACTGTGTAATATTAGAAGACATGGGTCAGATTCTTTGTGGATTTTTGTTTCTCTTTCTATGAGGAGAGATGACAAAATTCTCTATAGATTAGCTTTTACTTGCTCTGTTTTTCTAGCCTAGGTCAATTTACTTTTTCTCATACACCCTGGCAGTTTCCCAATCTCCCAGGGCTCATCAAATTAGTGCAGGACTTAATGCAGACATTCGGTTGGCTTTAGCCCCACTATAGCTCTGAATTTCTGAATTCAAACAACTCACCAAGCTTAGTCTTCCTAGCAGCACTAGAAGAATGCATAAATATGCCTAGCAGAAAAAATGGTTTTTAAATGCATAAAATAAAATAAATAAGATTACAAAGAAAACCAATTATAATGAATTCAGTTAACAATGTAGGAAAAAGAAAAAGTTAAGTTCATGCATTTCAGATGTCTTCCTTGCTCATTGCTTTATAGTAATATATGGTAATATATAGAAATAAGACATTGGGCAACAAAAGTGATTTTTTTTAGGATTATAAGGATTACAAATAGGAAAACTGTGATTCAAACTCATAGGACCTCTAAAGCTGAATCCATGATCTTTGGCATCCCCAAGCTGTGACTAAACAAGAATCTCCTCTCTCCTATATACTCTGCATGTGGTCATCAAATATTTGCTAAAAGGTCTTTAGTCAATAGGAAACCATTAAATTTTAAGTTGGCACATTCCACTTTTAGGTCATTCTATTTGTAAGATAATTTTTGTGATTTCTAGTCACTGTTCCTTCTTCCCACTTGAGGCAAGAAGAGCAAATCTATTGCCTCTTTCCACAAGATAACCATTAAATGTTTGAAGATGGCTAGCATGACTCCATTAAGTATTCTCTTCTCTAGACTAGACATACCCAATTCCTTTGGCTGATCCTCATGTGCCATCATCTCAAGACCCTTCACCATCTTGATTATCTTTTTTTGGACATTTTCCAGATTATTCAATTCAACAAACATTTATTAAGTGTGTATCAAAAGTTCATTTCACTGGATTTATCAATGTCTTATCTAAATTGTGGTACCTACACAGCCAAACACAGTACTACAGAGTTAGTCTGACCAGGACAGGTTACAGTAGGACTATCATCTCCATAATTTTGGGCATTAGGTTTCCTTTAATGCAACCTAAGATTGCATGAGCTTTTTGGTCAGCTTGTAATCCATTAAACCCTTCAGATATTTTTAGAGCAATAGCTGTTTAGCTGTGTTTTTTCCCTTAAGTATTCTTAATGAAGTATCTTTCATTTTATTGCCCAAGAACTTTGTCACCTTAAGTAGTCTTTTTCAGATTCTTTCTTACCATTTGTGCCTATATAAGTCAACAGGATGGGTAGTAATCATCCGGCTGGCCAAGTCTTAGGAGGCTTAGATATTATGTCCCAACAAGACAGCCAGCCTTTCTGAACCTCTTAGCAGATTGGCATATATCTCATATATCAGGGTGGCATTGCTCTTACCATAGGTGACTTCACTTCTTCTCATCCGGAAGTCACCACCCACCATTACTTGCCTCCTCTTTTTTTGATCCTTGCCTACTTAACAGCTCTTGGTGGACCGTGTCATTATTCTTCCTTAGAAAGTCCAGCTCCTTCTTCTTCAGAAAGATCCTCATATGGATTACTTCCTCTTCAGAAAGATCCTCGGCATTCTTTTTTTTTTTTTTAAAGTTTATTTTTAATACACATTGTTTTATGAATTATGTTGGGGGAGAAAAATCAGAGCAAATGGGAAAAGCCATGGAAGAGATAAAAAAAAAAAAAGAAATGAACATAACATGTGTTGATTTTCATTCAGTCTCCATAGTTCTTTCTCTGGTATTTTCTATCCAAAGTCTATTGGGATTGCTTTGGATCATTGGACTACTGAGAAGAACCAAGTCTTTTATAATTGATCATTGCACATTCTTGTTGCTCTTGTATACAATGTATTCCTGGTTCTGTTTGTTTTGGTCAGAATTAGTTCTTGTAAATCTTTCCAGACCTTTCTATGATCAGTTTGTTCATCATTTTTTACAGAACAATAATATTCCATTATCTTCATGTGCTACAACTTGTTCAGCCATTCCATAATTGATGGGCATCTATCTATCCTGGGTTTGCTTACATTTATTCATATTATTTTCTTTATATTTATTCTGTATATGATTGTTTCCCTCATTAGAATGTAAATTTCTCAAGAATAAGGACTTTTTCTTTATATATAATTTGCATATTATATATAAGCACAAGGTAGTTCCTTAATAAATGCTTATTGACTGATTATCTGTCCCCATGTACTTGTACATGGTTTGGCACATGGTCGGCACTTTATAAATGCTTATTGATTGATTGAAGACAGGGTATGTGTATTGGGAGCTTTGTAATTTGTGGGAGTGGTGATCCCAAGATCACTATAGAAGGAATGGAGCTGGTGTCTTTATTTCTTGAGAGATCTCCAGAAATTTCTGGATTTTCTGAGAGAGGCAATGAGGAGAGCATGGGGGTACTGAGTAGCCAATGAATTGTGGCTGTCATTCTCTTTGTTTACATGGAATTTTCTGTCTTGTTTCCAAAGACTATTGTGGAAAATCCATCTCCTGTTCCATGCAATAGGACCAGAGTAGATTTCCTGTCTCCTCTGAGTTTGAAGGCAAGACGAGGCTCTCCAGGAGGAAATGGTCTTTCCAAAGTGTAGCTGACTATGGAACCACCAATGTAAAAAACAAATGACTCTGTCTGGGAGCAGACAGAGTACCTGAACTTCAGAGTCGTAATTACCGAGTTATCTTTCTCAAAGCCCTTGGGAGGCCTCCTGACTATTTGTAGGAGGACCACTGACAGCCAATTTTTGTGAATGATGGGGAGACCAGGCTTCCATGTGTTTATTTTTTATTTTTTTGGAGAGAACTCAGTATAGGGAACTTCTGATGGGAAAACTCCCTTTATCAATGCAGATTGGCAAAAAGCCCTGTGAAAATATGAAGACTGATCCTGCATTGTTGTCTTATTGATTCTAGTTAAAATTAATTGTTTTTCTGTAACTTGTTTTCTATAATTACCTGAGGGCACTGAGACTTTAAATGATTTTTTCTGAGTAGCAATAGCCAGTTTATATCAGAGATGGCTTTCTATCCACTCCCCTGTGCTGTTTCTCCATTAATTGCCCTGAAAAGGAGGTCAGTGACTGACAATGAAAAATAAAGTTATAAATGTGCCCTAGCTTAGGGGTAGTGAAAAAATATGTATATTTTAAGGGGAAAAATGTACTTTTGCTCCAGGTACAGGTAGGTGTTGTCAGACACAGAGCTCCATGAAGTGAGTTATAAAGGTAAGAAGTGTTCTTTCACAAAAGAGCTCCTGCAGAAGGTGTGCATCGGCATCTTTCCAGTTTGACACGCTATCAGATAATGAGTGAAACTGTGCAGGGGAGGGTGACCTTTGAAATGTAAACACACTTTCCATTGCCTTCCTCTTCTGACCCTGCTTGGGACCAGATCCGGCGTTTGTTCTCTCCTGAGCCAAGGCCAGTTAAAGGGATTTCTTTAAATAGCCCTTATCCAGACTGTAGTGCAGGGCAGAGTGGTAGCTCTGTGCTGGCATTTCTCATGATCTCTGAGTTTTCTATTCAACAGGTGAGCTTCCACTGTAAGACCAGGTGTGGGGAAGCTCCCTGAGACGTTGGATTTGTTAAAAGAAAAAAAAAACCAGCCGAGTTGATGAGCTGAAGTTCCCCCATCCCTTTCCTTGGAATGACAACAGAAGGGGGAGGAGAAGCCTGGTCATTTTGTGCTTCTTGTATTTAAAAGTATATAAGTTGGAGTTTCTGTTGCTCTAATTATGGCCTTTTCCCCCCTCTTCCCCTGGAATAATTCTCCCAGTCTGTAATCTGGGGTAGGTGGTACCCAGAGTCTGCCAACAGCAGTGGGCGATGATTTCCCACTCTGTTTCCCTGATGATATCAGGCAAGAGAACATTGGCTGGCATTCTTTAAAGTGCCATGTGTCTGTTGAGGAGGGTATGTATGTAAGGGACAGGGAGGGAGGACTCCTCACTAACCAGGCTTTGGTAGGGAAGCAAACGAGCAAGGCTTGAACGAGGAAGCCCTGCTTGGTTAAAGGGTTAAAGCTGATCAAACAGTTATCAAATAATGATCAAATGGCCTCTGGATTGATCTTTTCCTCAGCAGAGGAAGATTCTCCTGCAGGAAGGAGAGAATTACCTGAGGGCACTGAGACTTAAAATGATTTTTTTTCTGAGTAGCAAATTGCCAGTATCAGAGATGGCTTTCTATCCACTCCCCTGTGTGGTTTCTTCATTAATTGTCCTGAAAAGGAGGCAGACTACTGTAAAAAATAGTTATAAATGTGCCCTACCTGAAGGGTAGTGAGGGAAAAAAAATATATGTATATATTTTAAGGGGAAAATGTACTTTTAATCTGTGTACAGGTAGTTGTTGTCAGACACAAAGTTCTATGAAGTTAGTTATAAAGGTGAGAAGTGTCCTTTCATAAAAGAGCTCCTGCAGAAGCTGTGCATCTTCTTGTGTGTCCGGGGAACCTTTAGGGGCTGTCTAGTCCATTTGCAAGAGCTTCTTGCTAGGTCTGCTGTGACTACATACCAAGCCTATTGAGCCTCCCACGTTTGTAGGATCCATGCCAGAATTAGGTCTGATTGAGACCCCAGTCTTGACTATAAGCCATAGAAGAAGCTCAGGGGGGACATTGTGAGCTTTGAAATGTGATAAATTAAGTTACTAATCCAGTAGGGAGCTCATTTCCTGAACAATTAATTACCAAAGACCTGATGAGGTGGAAAAATGAGTCCAAGAGGGGGATGATTAGGGCTGGACCTGGTTACATAAATGTTTACCTTTTTAAAAAATTTTTTGAACAATGTCATGTCCACCCACTTCCTACACTTTTAACTTCAGCACTGTCAGGTTTCTTAGGAAATAATGAGGCTTGGCTTAGCTGGAAGTTAGTCATGTGGAACATGTATCAGAGGACTTTTTTTTTCATTTTTAAAGGTAATGTTTAATCTCTCTAATGCATTCTCATGCTATTCCCATCTCACTCCCATTCTTCTTAAATTCTTTTTTTTTCTTAGAAGAATTTTTTTTTCTATGTTCCTATCTTCTTGGGTGAAAATATTAGAGACTGATCCTTTGTGCCATTCAAATTCCCATAATTAAGTGGAGACTAGGCTGGGTAGGAATTAGAGAAACCCTCTGTGTTTATAACATATAGTATTTTTTAAAAAAAATTTCATTTTACTCCGATTGCATAGCATCATTTCCATTCTAGGATCTTGGATCAGGAGGTCTAATTCTAGTCCTTCCTTTGTGTCTATAATTGGCTGGGTGATCTTGGGCAAGTGAATCCCTCCCATGGATCACCTTTTCCTTCCTGTAAAATGAGGAGATTGGATTGTAAAGGTCTCTTTTAACTGTTAACATTATGTGAGTTTTTGAGAGAGAGCAAGGAACAGGCAGAGTCTGCTTGGGTGCTAAGTGATTCTGGGAAGCTCTTTGGCCTCCCTCAAAAATGTCTCTCCCACTTACTTACTGAAGCTCCAGAGCCCTTCAATTATCCATTTAAAACCACTCATTCCACAGGGAGAGATAAGTAAATTTTCACATTTAGTTGTCAGCAACTAAGAGTAGATGCTTGTCCTAAGAACAGGTTTGGAAAGCTTTGGATGCCTAAGTGGGAGAGGGAAGGAGGACATAGGGAGGAAGGTGGGGAAGGAAAGCTGAAGATTTCTATACCTTACAGGTTTACTGCCTATTCTGGCCCTAAAAATAAGACAGTCCTCCATCCCAGAGATGAAGCTGTGATTGATTTCAGCCTCTTTCCCTCCTCTTCCTCAGGTCTCTCAAGCCCTTAGGATGTATGGAAGAGGTTCTGTGGTCTCTTTAATCCAAGGGCCTGATGTATGTATGGAATGAGAAGATACTAGGAAATAATGAATGAGTAATGCTGTCCCAAATCCCTCTCTTTCCATAACCTGAGATGGTTTGTGGATCATGTCAAGGACCTGTACTGCCTCCTAATAAATAGAAAAATGACAATTTCCCCAGACTTCTCATCTCCCTTTCTAAATGGCCCTTTTCAGGATCAAGGCTGCCATCTCAGAATGATGGACAAAGTTGTCAATGAACAAATGTAGCCTTTAAACTTTTCTCTCCCTGGGAGCAAGGTCTGACTTGGCACTGTAGGTTAATCTGAGGCCCTGCAAATCAATCTAAACTGAAGCATCATTCATGGAGGGTATGGCTAACTTTTGGCAATAACAGATTAATCCCATGTTTGGAAAACAACCCATTTCAGATTCTTTCCCACCTTCACTGCCCCAGGAATAGTGAGGGATTTAGTTTCCCTTGAAAATGCAGAAGGATGCCAAAATGGATTGGCACTTGCAGTCAATAGCAGCCCAGAGCATCTCTCAGCTTCAAAGTCATGTCTGTTAGTTTGAATGGTGTATTCAGGGCGTGAAGAAGGCTTCTCTGGTTAGGACAGAGTTGGATAGAGGACTAAACATCTCGGATGTCTCTGGACCTAGTGGAGAGAAGGGGAGGGTTGGAGAGCCACAGAGCAGCCTCAGGATTTGTATAAGAGAAAGAACTCAGGCAAGCACACAAAAGATCAAGAAGGGAGTGGGGTGGATCTTGGCAAGTATTTCTAAAGACTGAAGACTTCAGGAAAAGTCACTTAGGGAAATGATAGTCTCTAATTGTTAACATGAAGCAAAAGAAAAAGTAGGGAGGGCACTGTTTTGGGTAGCACAGAATACAAATGGAAGAGTAATTCTAATTTTAAAAGTAGCTGGTATTTATATAGCACTTTAAGGTTTGTAAAGAGCTTTACACATCTCATTTGATCCCGACAACCCTGTAAATAGGTACAATTATTATGCCATATTATACCAAGGCACACAGAGGTTAAATGTCTTAACCTGTGGTTCCAAAGCTTGGAAGTATCTGAAGCAAGATTTACACCCAGGTCTTTTTGCCTCCAAAGCCAGTGCTCTGTCTCCTATTCCTCAAGGAGGTTCTCCAGTGCTCCTGTTTATGGATGTTATACAGAACTAAATACATCAAGCCTCAGAACAAAACAGAGCCCCCTAAACAATATTTCCAACTACTCAAAAAATTTAGTGTAATAATCCATGCAGGAAAGCCAAATGGATATAGAGTGTCTACTGTCCAAACTTCAGCATGAAGCTGAATGGATAGTGCATTGAGCTGCATCTACAGTACCCTTAATTTTGGACAGACTTGGTGATAGAGAATAAACTGGACCTAGAATTGAATTTAGTAGGAAAGAGAAGGGAGAGTTATGAATTATATCTGGGAAGTTGTGTGTAAAAAATGCCACAATAGACATCATCGAAGGTAGCCAGGAGATAGGAAGCTCTGTCCTGCGCCTCAGGCACTTAATAGCTATGTGACTCAGAAAAACACAATTATTATCTGCCTCTGTTAGCTTATTTGTAAAATGGGGATAATAATAGCACTTTCCTTCCCAGGTTGTTGTGAGCGTCCAATGAAATAATATTTATAAAGTGCTTATCAGAGTACCTGGTACATAGTAGTCCCTTAATAAATGCTTGTTCCTTCCCTCCTTCCCCCTTGTTAAGACCAGAAAAAGAAGATAGATTGAATGAGAGGGACCACAGATGAACAGCCTGCATCTTGTGCTGGTATCCCCTTTGCATAGGGCTAATTTCTAGGCAGGACAACACTCACACTACTCATCTAGGGGGAATGTGAATGGAAATTAACCCTTTAGAATTTTACAAGTTCATAAAATTTATTTCTGGAAAGGACCTTAGCAATCTAATTGCATAATTTTATATATGAAGGAACCTAGATGAAAATAAGAAGGTGATTTACCCAAAGACTCTGAGTTTGTATTTGAAACCAGATTCTTTCACTCCAGATCCAGTGCTTTTACTCCTTTTTATCCATCAACTTCCAGACCATAAACTTTAATATATTGAGATGTTTTTGTAATGTTGTCAGGGGATTGGACCAGTACAGTGTATAATGGGAGGAACTTGGCCATCAGGAAGACCCAAGTGTAAATCCTGCCTCAGACACTGAGTAGTTATGAGATCCTGGGGAATTCACTCTGCCTGTCTCATCCTCAAGTTCCTCCTCTGTAAAATGAGGGGATTATACTTAATGACCTACAATGTCTCTTCCAGCACTAAATCTATGATTCTTTGATGATTAAATGACTTCTTTACGCAAGTCCTAAACTATCAGGCTTTTTCTCAGATTATATTTTTAGCTTCTTCATTACTAAGGGAGGTGAGCATAAATGTTGTTGGCCCTCTCAAGCCTGAGATGTGCAGAGTATAGATGGGACAATGAACTGTCCTGTGAGGACCACCTAGCCAAGACCAGAGACTCGACCCATCACAAGGTAGTAGATTATTATTGTTATTTTTTAAGACACAACACTGCATGGAGACTTCGATCTGTTTTAATTCAGGGAGTGTCTACTCTGATGAAATCACATCTGTGTAATTAGAAACAAGCTCCTTTGTATTTGGGTCATACCATACTTTGTATAGTGATTCTGAATTCTGTTAGGGCCTCTTATAACAAAAACACAGATGTGTGGGAACAAGAGAAGTAAAGAGATGATGTAGCCGGGCCCTCTGTGAACATTCGTTACACACACACAGTCTCACACAAACACACATAAAGCTGAATCCCTCCTGATTTGGGTAGATGGTAATAGAAGAAATGTGGAAAAGCAGTGAATGACCTGATTACTATCCTAGTGTGGAAGAAGTGATTGTATCTGGCTTCTTCCCCCATGTGGACCCTGGGAACAGGGCTACAAGCAAATTCCTTGCCTTTTTCTTGTCTATGAGAGTTGTGAGACTAGTCAGAGGATACTTTTAGCTATTCTGTGTAAAACTGCTTTCATAACAGGTTTGCATGACAAAGATAAGGAAGGAAAACAAAGGGGCAAATGACCGGTAACATGGCTGGAAGAGGAACTCTCTCCTAACTGGAAAAAAAAGTCATGGGATTTTGTTCAGACTGAAGGTAAAATTGTATAGCTCATTGCATTTTTTTTTTAATCTGGAATATGAGAAAAAAAATCAAGTAATAGATCATGTAGAAAAAAGGGAGTTTAAAGGCTTTTTTTTTTTCCTCAAGAAAGGGTCTAGTTTTCTAGATGAGTCAGAATTGATCGGTAATATGAAGATCTGTCAATAATGTATTTACTGTCATCAAGATATTTTGAGGAGACCCTCCTGTTTCCCAAATCTTAAGACTCAACAAGCAAGCTGTGCCCCGAGCTTGATATAACAACAATCCTTTGCACCTTCTGGAACTGATGGTCCCTGAACTTGGGCAAACACCAAGAAGACCAGACATGAAGCCCTGCTATGAATGGACTGTTTGTCACTGGACAACCTGGCCTGACTGTTGCTGTTGTGCCTCACTATTATTGTTGACTTATACTGTGTGATTCTTTGTCTAGCCACAAATAAATAAATCAAGTTTCAGCCCCACTAGGGGCAGGACTTCAGTGCGTGTATCTAATCTGCCTCCTAGCTTGTCTCTTACTTTTAAGTTGAACTTTTTGAAATTTCTGATTCTTCTCTTTACTCTGCTCTGTTTGGCTCTGGCCATCCACAGGTTAGAGACTGGTTCAGTTTGCTGGACATAAAAGTAATGCAAAACACACACACACACACACACACACACACACACTGCTATATCTTTGCAGGGCCTGTTGAGAGTACCACCATCCTTCCAGTTACCCAGGCTTATGAACTCAAAGTTATCATTGACTGTTCACTCCCCCATTATTTGCTTAGTTTTATTGCTTTGTCTTCCACTCATCTCATATCTGTCTCCTGCTCTCCATCCTACTGCCCTGTTTCAACCTTTCATCACCTCTTGCCTAGAATGTTGCTGTGTATTCCTAACTGGACTCCTGACTTCCAATCTCTTTCCTCTCCAATGCATCCTCCACATAGCTGCCAGAATGATTTTCTTTTTTTTTTTTAAATTAAAGCTTTTTATTTGTATAACATATGTATGGGTAGTTCCCCAGCATTGATCTTTAAGCTTTCCATTACAACTTTTACCCCCAGTCCCCTCCCCTCCCGATGGCAGGATGTCCACTACATGTTAATAATGTTGAAATACTTGACAAGTTGTGCAAGAAAAATCCTATCTACAAGAAAAAAAACCAAGAAAATCAGAGAAAGGAAACACAATGCAAGCAAACCTCAATAGGGAGCATGAAAATGTTATGTTGTGGTCCATATTTCACATCCCTCTCTCTGGGTGTATATGGCTTTCTTCAGTGAACAATTGGAACTGGTTTGAGACAATTCTTTGTTGCAGAGAGCCATGTCCATCAGAACTGATCATCATGTAATATTGTTGTTGCTGTGTATGATGATCCCCTGGTTCTGGTCACTTCACTGAGCATCAGTTCATGTAAGTCTCTCCAGGCCTCTCTGAAATCGTTCTGCTTGTCGTTTCTTACAGAGCAATAATATTCCATAACATTCACACACCATAATTTATTCAGCCATTCTCCAACTGATGGGCATCCATTCAGTTTCCAGTTTCTAGCCACTACAAAAAGGGCTGCCACAAACACAGAATGATATTCTTTTTTTTTCTTTCTTTTTTAGAACGATATTCTTGAAGCAGAAATATAACTACCTCTTTTCCCTGCTCAAGAAAATCCAATAGTTCCCCATTTCCTCTAAGACAAAACACAGACTGAGCCTCTGACATTTGTAATGCCCTATACAATTTGGCTCCAGCCTACCTTTCCAAGCTTTTTTGCATATTATTTCCTTTCACATAGTCTATATTCAAGTAAAGCTCACTTGTTTGCTGTTACCCAAATTTGGCATTCTGACTTACCACTGAGGGAGCCTTTGCCAAGATTGTACTTCCTCTGATCTTCTCTTCTCTTTCTCCCTGTATCTCTACTTCCCTTCAAGTCTTAGCTTATTTCCTTATTTCTATGAAGAATCTTAATGAAGACCTAAATTAATGAATATTTCCTGTTTCTTCTATTATCATTTATATGCTTTTCTTTTCACATTTTCTATTCCTTTGATAGAATATAAGTGCCTTAAGATAAGGGCTGTTTTATTTATTTTATTTTTGTATTATTAGTGCCTGTTATAATGACCTGGCATAGTTAACTTAAGAAATTTTTGATTGGATTTCATTACCTCAAGCTTGTACTTTGTGAGAAAACTTTGGATTTGTTCTAAAAGTGGAATAGGAGAAATATGATTGGATTATTTTGTGATTAATTTTTTGTGTCAATAATTATGCAATAGTTTTGATTGAGGTTTTACAGCAGAAAAATATAGTTGATTATATCTGGGTTGTATTGTAGTTTTCTTTCCTTATTCATAACTAGAGATACTTGGTTGTTTGCCTTGCAATATAACTAGGGATAACCACTCTAATTACAAGGCATAGAGCCTTGAGGAGTGGGGAGCAGGAACCAGTTACAAGCTAGCTTGAAAAACTCTGATCTCTTAAATGACTAAATTTCATAGACATCATTTCTGTGACCCAGACATGTCATTGCATTGACTCAGCAGGGTAGCATTATTTTGGGCTTTGGAATAGGGTGGAGGGAGGGCAAAGATTACAAGCAAAAGGAAATTCCATGTTTTTCTCTGTAGCACTATGTTCATATTTCAGAAATAAGATCATACCTTAATTTTTAGGATCAATGAAAGTCTCAAGAAATAGTGCGTTTGCTTTACTTACTTAATTTCAAATTTTAGCATGATAAAAGTAATGGCTAAGCTCTGTTGGTCAAATCATGAATATATCAGCCTTGTTGTTGGACCAGATGTTCCCTTTAAGAATAGGATATCCTCATTGTACCCAGGATAGGACTATGTTTAAAGTCTCCTGGAAGAGGACACTATGACAATTAAAGTCTAGAAGGATTCCCCTTGGAAAGTGTGATTCACTCAGTGGGAAGCATTATTCTTTTGGTGTTATTTTCATTTACATTATTGCAATAATAATGTATGTTTTCCTGGTTCTGCTTCCTATATAGCTCTCCCTGTGCCTCATATTTCTTAGAGTTCAGTAGTATCACAACATCACATTACATTTACATGCTTCAATTTTTGTTATGGTTTGGGCATCAGTACTTAGCACTTGTGGGAATGTAGGTCTGTCTCTGCCCAGACCAGTCCTGTGGGACCTGAGGTAGATAGATCCTGGAAGGATATTCTGGGAAAATATGGTTATATAAAAATTAATGAAAAACTTGTTTTTTAAAAAAAACAAATGAAAGTCTATAGACAGAATTTCAGGTGATGGGGGAAAAGACTATAAGGCAGGAGTCCTTTTAATTGCTCTTAAATTTTTTTTTTGTAATAGAAACAGTAGGCATTGCCTCATTAAGTCTTCTCACCATTGATTCATTCATTTCCTTTTCCTAAGATGGCTTTACCCTCAGTCCATTTCCTTTGGACTGTGTTCAGTGAAGGACTAGTATTGTTTCCCAACTCCCTGTCGCCACTCTAGTGCTCAAAGCATGCTACTGAAAAGTTCTGTCCATATCTAAGACCCTGACCTTGACTTTTGCCCCAAATAAACTGGGGAGAGGAAGCTATTTTCTTTCCCTGCCATGGACTGGTAAAAGGGGATCATAGAGAAAATTCAATGAACATATAAATAGAGATGTCATCTATAAATAACATCCACAAAATATTCCATCAGCAGAAATGTCTGCCCAGAGTGCACAGAGGTGACCCATTTCCTGAGTAAGATAATTCAATTCTTTGGTTACCATTCTCTGGCTAACTTAGACTTTTTTTTTAATGGGGGTTCTTGGGAACCCCTGGGAAAATTTTAAGAGATCCTCTCTCTTCCTGGCTTTTAAAAATGTTAGACTCTTCTTTTCTCCTCAAACCTTTCTTCATGGGAGCCTTTATTGGTACAGTAGACAAAGTACCATGTTGTGAGTAAGAAGAGGATTCTGGTCTTTAGTTCTGCAGCTAGTCCACAGTGTGACTGTAGGTAACTTTCTTTTCTTCTCTGAGTCTCAGTTTTCAAAAGGAATTTAGCCTATATAATATCTAAAGTCTAACATTCTCTAATTTCTATGGGTCTCTGATCTCTCTACTGTACATAGAATTAACCAAGGAAGATTTTGTGTAATTCAAGTAAAGATCCAATTTAGGGGAAAAGGGGAATGATTAAGAAAGTTTTTATTTTTCATGTCAAGTTCTTGGTATGAACTTGGAGCCCTCAGCAAGACTCCTTACTTAAGATCATGGTATCCAGTATTAAGACTTTTGGCATTCAGTCTGTACTCAGGACTGCCTTGACACATGAGCAGATTATATGTCTGCCTACCTGCTATGATAGGAGTGTCTTGTGAATCCCTTGCCATAGCTCCCCCCCCCACCTTTTTAGTCACACTTCCTGAAATTCTGCTTTCAGGAATTCATTCCTATATCGTTAGAAAGCTTCTTCAAGCCTCCTCTTTCTATTCATTCATTCAACAAACATTTATGGAATACTTAACATTTGAACAGCACTACTAGGTAATGAGTGACATATACAGTTTATTTAAGGTAATATCAGTTCCCATAGAACTTTCAGTCTGAAAAGTGTTGATTAATACAAATAACTATAATATACATTACATGATATTAATAAATGTTAGTAGTTGTTTTGTTTATCTGGACTTCAATAAATTTTGAGCCTCCAGGCAAGGCAAGGCAAGCATTTATAAAGCATGTACAATGTACCAGGCAGCAGTGCTAAGTGCTGGGGAATACAAGTATAAGTAAAAAGAAAGATAGTACTTATCCTCAAAGAGCTTAAATTCCAATGAAGGAGGATAATGTAGAAAAGGAAGCTGCAAATGGAATTCCTGGGAGGAACTCGCCTATGGAAGAAGAGGACTGGAACATTGGAGGAATGTGCTGAGGGAAGTTTCAGGAATAAAAGGGCAGCTGGGGCACAGTGGTTAAGTCCTGAAAATAAAAAACAGAGCCTACTAACCACAATTATCATCTAGCTCTCATTTCTCTATCTTATCTCACTTCACCTGTCTACCTCAGTTTCCTCATTTGTAAAATGAGCTGGAGAAGGAAATGGAAAAGCACTCCAATATCTCTGCCAAGAAAATCCCAAATGGGGTCACAAAGATACAACTGAAATGACTGAACAGCAACAAAATCCACAAGAAATGTCATGAGAGATTTTGTTAAATGTTCTATTAAAATCTAGGTAAATTCTATGTACAACAGTTCTTCAATCTTCTAATCTCCTATTTCTTTCTAGCCTCTTAATTTCTTTCTTGGTGGGTTGTTGTTGTTGTTGTTGTTGTTTTAATGTCTAGCACCAAGTTCAGTGCCTAGAGCTCAGTTTGTGCTTAATAGATACTTGTTGGTTGATTGATTGACCCAATTTCCTTTTCTGACAAAAATCAATCAATCAACCAACAAGGGTCAATCTGGCATGACCTGTTCTTCATATTGGCTCCTTAGGATCAGAGATGCCTTTCTTAGATGCTCCCTCATCATCCTTTTAATCATAACTTCTAGAATTTTTTTTTCACAAATTTCAATCTCATTGACATGTAGTTTTCAAACTCTATCTTCTTTACCTTTAAAAAAAATTGAGAGAGGGGCGATCATATTTTTCATTCCTGCCATTACCTCTCTCCTTTTCCATAATTCTTTTTGAGGCATTTGGGGTTGACTTGAACAAAGTCACATGAAGTGTCTGAGACCAGATTTGAACAGATGCCTTCCTGACTTCAGGGTTTATGCTTTCTCCTATACCACTAGCTGCTTATGAGTTTTTAAAAATAAATGACTGACCATTGGCTTTTTGCCTATTCTTTCTTTTTTTTTCTCAATGATATTTTATTTTTCCAAATATATGTAAAGATAGTCTTCATCATTCATGTTTGTACGATTTTTGTATCCCATAATTTTCTTCCTCTTTCCCTTAACTCCCCAAGACAGCAAGCAATCTGATACAGGTTATACCATATACAAGTCTTTTAAACACATTTCTATATTTGTCATATTGTACAAGAAAAATCAGACCAAAAGAAAAAAAAATCATGAAAAATAAAAAGCAAATAAAAATAGTAATAGTAATAGTAACAGCAAGATTAGATGATGATCAGCTATGATGGACTTAGCAATGCAGTGATCCAAGACAATTCTAATAGACTTGGGATGGAAAATACCATCTGCATCCAGAGAGAGAACTATGGAGACAGAATATGGATCGAAGCATAGGATTTTCACCTTTGGCTTATTCTTTTAATATCTTCAGATGTAGATTATCAGGGCTACTAACCAAAGTTCCTTAAGGACCCCTCATAGATGTTCCCTTACTGCCTCCTTACTTAGCTTAGGTACAAAATTTTTATTAGTCATTTTTGTTGTGTTCTGTTCTGCCCAAAGACCATTCTCTTTAGTAAAGAAAATAGAAGGAAAGCGATTCTAGCTTCTCTCCACTTTCACTCATTACTATTCTACCTTTTCTCAGGAGTGAATGCTGCTTTCTTTTTTGATTTTCCTTTCCTCAATGTAGCTAACAAAACAAACAAAACTCAAAAGATCCTCATTTTGGGTTATCCTTAGCTTTTCTCCAGCCTCAAATTATTCTGAGCTTTAGGGTTCCTAACACTAATTTTGTAGTACCAAGCTAAGATTTTGTATTCATCTCCCATTTCTGTTTCCATGTTGTCTTTATAAATTTTTCTTAAATTTAAGTTGTTGTAATAATGAAGAAGAAGACATTTCAAGTCTAGAGAGCAGCTTAAACAAGGTCATGGAGATGTGAGAGTACAGGGCATGTTCATCGAGCATGGTACATAGCCTAGTGCCTGCAAAATACATTGCATAGTGATAACAAAACAAGGCAGGAAAGCTAGAAAGCCAGATTATGGAGGATCTTGGATGTCAGGTAAAAGCATCTGAATTTATTTGGGAGACAAAAGGGAGATAATAAAGATTTTTGAGTAGGAGTGTGACCTCTTAAACATATTTCTGTTTAAGAAAGAAGTGACCATTTGAAAGATGTTTTAGAATCTATAAAGAGTATAAGCAGGAAGATCAGTGAGGAGGCCCTAAATGAGCAGAGTAGAGTAGTGGCAATAGGAATAATAGAGGAAATTGGGGAGATAGAATTGATAGGATTTACTAATTGTTTGGAGATGAGGAATAAGACAGAGTCAAAGATAATCCCAACATTAGGACTCTATAGACCTTGAGTATCAAGCCATAGGTAAAAATAGTGAAGTCAGAAGGTAAAGAAGAAAGCTTGATTTTGAATGCAGATTGAGTATGAGGTTCCAATGGATCATCCAAAGAGTCATGTATAGGCAGGTGGAGATGTGGGTCAGATTTCAGAATGCAGAAAAAAGGACAGGGCTGGTGCTATAGATTTGAGTTTTATGTGTCAAAATGGTAATTAAAGCCTTGGGAGTACATGAGATTGCCATGGGAGAGAGATATAGAGAGAAGGGACGGCCAAAAATGTGCTCATTGAGAGGACAGATACTGAAGCTGAAGCTTAAATACTTTGACCATATATTGAAAAGACAGGATTCATTGGAAATGACCTGGGTTCGGGGAAAAATTGAAGGCAAAAAGAGAAGGGAACAACAGAGGATAAGATATATAGATAGTGTCATGGAAGCAATAAATATGAGCTTGGATAGACTTTGGGAGATAGTGAGGGATAGTAGGGCCTTAGTGTGCTATAGTCCAGGAGGCCATGAAGAGTCAGAAGCAACTGAATAAGAACAATTTAAAGAATAAATCCGATGAGAAGTTTGCTACAAATCTTAATCCTCATCAGTCCCTTAATTTGAATGACTATACTAGAATTCTACTAATTAAGTAGAGAACAGAGTACTGTGAAAATGCCAGTTTTAATTGGGGGGAAGAAAAAGGAGGTAGGAGAACAGTTTGGAATCTAGGGTTACTGGAAAGGAAGAGGTAAGAAGTGATGGATAGGAGAACAAAAGGAAGACCCTGAGTCTTCTGGAAAAGGACAAATGGTTAAGAGGTTGGAATAAAGCAGAATGATATGAGTACACTAAAGACAAAAAATTACTGAATTTGAGAGTTGAAAGGGACCTTAGAAGCTTTCAATACAACCTACACAGGAAAGGAAACCTTATGACATATATAATTAATCACCCAAACTCTGCAAGAATATAGGATTGTCCATTGCACTTTGGCCCAACTCTTAGGAAATTTTTCCTGATGAATCCAGTCTGAGGTCATATGTCCTTTTTAAACTGCCACATGATATTGTTGACTCAATGCTAAGCTTGTAGTCCTCTAATACCTCCAGCTCTTTTTTCAGAACTACAATCCATTACATTTATGAATTTGATTTTTTTGCATGCAATTTTTCTTGCTTCATTTCATTTTATTAGATTGAGCCCAAAGCTCCTTTTAGATCCAGACTCTGTTATCCAGGGTATTAACTCTCTTACCCATCCTAGTGTCATCTACAGATTTGATGAGCATGAGGCTAATCCCAGCTCTCCATATATATTACCTTGCACATCTCTTGCCACCCCTCTAGTTTTTGAGGGTCTGAAATTATCCAATTATATTGTCATTTGATCCATATCTCTCCATGAGAAATGTGTTGTTTAGTCTTTTTTTTTTTTTTTTTTTTTTTATTTGAGACAACTCTTTGAGACTCTATTTGGAGTTTTCTTGACAGGGATACTGGAGTAATTTGCCATTTTCTTCTCTGGCTCATTTTACAGATAAGGAAATTAAGGCAAATTTGGTTAAGTGACTTGCCTAGAGTCAGAGCTATTAAGGGTTTGAAGCAGTATTTCAACTTGGAAAAATGAGTCTTCCTGACTCCAGGCCCAGCACTCTATATTCATAGCATTCTCCTTGTCTACTTGCTTAGGAATCTTGTCCAAAAAAGGAAATCAGGTTAGTTAGGGATAACCTCTCATTGATACCAGCCAAGTTGACTCTTCCTAATCACCATTTCCTTTTCTAGGTATTGCCAACCATCTCTTTAATCATCTATTCTAGAATTTTCTCAGGAACTAAAGTTCGATGGCCTAGAGTTTGCAGATCATGTTCATTTTCTTTTTTAAAGGCGATCCACCTCATTTCATTCACATCTTTGCTTCAGGCTCTTTTCCCAGTGCCTGAATAAACAACCTTGGAGAAATCCTTTTGCTGTAGGCTGGAGGGAGAGAGAAAGACCTCCCTTCTAGCAGTGTAGCCAAGTTTAACAGCAGCCTTTCCAGCTTGAAGGCTTTGGCTTGTGCTGCTCCAAAAAAACATTCTAGGGTCAAAGGGTTATAGATTTACATCTTGAGAAGGGATCAAAGATGATGTCCTGTCCAGCTCTTTCATTTTATAGATGAGGAAATTGACTAAGATTTGCCCAAGATTAGTACTCAGCTGCATTTCTGAACCTGAGTCAGGAACAGTTACTCAGCCTATAGATCTTGTTCTGATTGGGAGTCAGGAGCATGTATGATTTAGCCCACTTAATCTTTCTTCTTTTAAGTATTTCCCATTTTTCATTTTGTGTGTGTATGTATTTAGTACACATACATGTTTACTTGTTTTCTCTCCCATTGTATGGTGAGCTCTTGGGGACAGGAACTGTCTTCTGCCTCTTTTATATTCCTAATTATGTCTGACATTATGCCTGACACATAGTAGGTGCTTAAAAATATTTATTGACTAACAAACCTTTGGCAAGTATTTCTCTCAGTCGAAATGTCTTCATGTAGTCTGAATGATCTCTAGTTCTGGTTTTCTAATGGGGCTTTATTATATTACCATTTTAGCTCAGGAGCTAAAGACCCATTCTGAGTCTTCCCCCCTTTTCTTGAGCTTGTGACCCACTTATAAGTGCCCCCATCCTCTTTTCTGAAAGGAGTTTCTCTTTTGGAGGGGGAGGAAGCATTGAAAAACCTTAGTCTTGAATGAAGGCTTTGATTCTCAGGCTTCTAGAGCCAAGGGGCCTGGGCGAGGGCCACACAGGGTTGTATGTAGTAAGGTCTGTTTGTGTCCTTATGAGGGTCACTTAGTCAATCATATTCTCCTGGCCCCACTCTGTCTGCAGCCCCAGGCTGGGGGAATGGATTGGGGGGAACTACTCTCAACATTGAGGGGCTAGGTAGTAATGAATGAGAACTCCTCTTCTTTCATACTCAGACAGTGGTCAGTTTTAGAAAAGTGGCCTTAGGCCAGTATATCTGTATGTTTCTCTTTCTACATGTCTTTTCCTTCTGTGATGAGAGGTAAGATTTGCCGCGTATTTTTGCCCTGCCTGTTAGTCATTAGCTATATAGGACCTTGTATAGGTACAGTTGTCTTTTGGTGAGAGAGATATTTAGAGGTAGAAGGGACTTCAAGAGTCATTTTGCAAAGTGGAAAGGGCACTGGACTTGGTGTGAGGAGGCCAAGGTTTTAGTCCTGGTGCTGCTACTAACTCACTCTGTGACTCTTTGTGTCCCATTTCCTTCTTTCCAGACCTTTAAAAACTGATAGTCATTACAGTTATAAGCCAGACCAGTTCTGTTCCTAATATCTTGTGAATCCCTTTGGTTATTATGTGTGTCTTTCCATCCATGGCAGTTCTTTATGCTTCTCTAGTTCATTTAATGTTTTGGGGGATAACTTTTGGTAAAATCGTAGGGCAGTGGAAAAAGAGCACTAGCTCCAGAATCAAGGGGTGTTGTTGTTCAGTCATAGCTGACTCTTTGTGATCTCATTTGGGGTTTTCTCAGCAAAGATATTGGAGTGTTTGACGTGTCCTTCTTTACTTCATTCTACAGAGGAAAAGGCAAATAGGGCAAAATGTCAGAGGCCAAATTTGAATTTAAGAAGTTATCTCCTGATGCCCCATCCACTTTGCCACCTAGCTACTCCTAGAATCAGGGGACCTGAATTCAAATTCCACTTCTGTTATTTACTACTTGCATGATTTTAGACAAGACACTTAACTTCCCTCTACCTCAGTTTCCTCATCTGTAAATTATGGGAGGTTGATATTGATGACCTCTGAGATCTCTTTAAAATTTAATTCTAAGAGCCTTTCAGTCTATATTAATTAGCCAAATACTTTCTAGGTTCTCACTAATATGCTTTGCCATGTCTATCAAATAGATCGTTTATATATTACAGTTAAGACCTAAACTCAGCTAAGTTTGACTATGCTTTCCAACATAAGCATGAATTATTGGCAAAATCATGAACTTTGTTTTTGTTTATACTTTTGGTTAATGTTTTGAATAACAGCCTCCCTTAACTGTGGTTGTTAGTGAATGAAAGTACGTTTGCATACACAAGAAAGCTTGTATTTTACAAGTCTTACCCGAGAAAGCTACCAGATATTTTTTCTAACAACATGAATTCTGCTATAAGGCCTTAAATAATTAGGTTTGGAAATGGAAATAAAACTAAATCATAATTACTAAAATAGCCAAGAGTTCTCTTTTGTGGTTATTAGTCAGCCTTTGGTTTTAAAACTATAACCAGTAATAGAGTCTGCAAATTGGTGAGCTTGACTTCAATTCCTGGCAAAATTCTAGAATGTATTATTAAAAGGACATTTAGTGAACATGATTACAAATCCAGCATGGCTTCATCAAGGACTGGTCATGCTAGACTAACCTCATTTCCTTTTGTGATAGCATTAGGTTAGACTTAGGTAGATCAGGGGAATGGTGTAGATATAGCTTATCTTTGATTGTAATGAAGCATTTGTCAAAGTCTGATGCACTCTTGTGGAAAAGATGGAGAGAGATGGGCTAGGGAGTAATCCTAGTCCTTCTTGGATCTTCTTGCCTGCAAAATAGCTTAAAAGAAAAACTTGTTTTTCACTGCCAGCCTTACCTTATTAGTTGCTTTAGCAATACCAACAACATTTTCAGAAGCATTTAACTCTTAAGTGTCCTTTCTCCATTATCTTCTCTTCTATTTTCTATTCAGAGGTTTGACCAAGTTAGGGTTTTAAATGTTCATCTAAACCAGTCTTTTGAGACAGCTTCCCTTTTCTTCCTGATTGGATTTTTTTTCCTTGTAAAATTTTTTATTAGGTTTATTTGGAATTGGTTGATTATCTGGCTCACAATGTCACCATCAATGGGGTGGTATCAGTTGTAAGGAGGTCTGTAGTGGTGATCTCCAGGGATCTACCTGTGTTTGGTATTGTGCTATTTGGCATCATTCTTTGCAGATCTTGTAGGCTTTGCAAACTGCCTGGTTGCCATGTGTGTTTGCTGAATCGAAGTTCATGTGATGTGGCTTTCTTAGAAGAGATTTTGCTTATATATGATGGGTTTCTTCTCTTTTCTCACTGATTCTGAACTTGCTGATTTTGATTGGTAATAGCAAATGCCTTTCAAAGATCCAGTACAAACAGAAGTTTTCTATAGCTATTGTTTATGAAAAGGTCTCAAATAGAATTTAATTTAGAGGAGAAAAAAGGGAACCTTTATTAAATGTCTACTCTGTGCCAAGAACTGTGCTGAGATTCAGAACAATCCTGGGAGGTAGGTACAGTTAGTATCACTTTTTATAGTTGAGGAAATTGAGGCAGACATATTTATCACCCAGGATCATACAAGTAGTAAAAATTCTGGGGCTGGATTTCAACTCAGGTCTTCCATTGTGCTGCATCTACTGTACCACCTAGTTTCTTTCAATTTACCAGCTACTTTATACCCCTTCATAATTATTCTTCCCACTGAAAGACATACTGTTGCTATGATTCTGTATTTTCTGGTGAAAAGCAAGACTAGGGAAGGAAGGGGAAATAAATGAGCTTTTTCTCCACATACTACCTTGGGGATCCATGGACCTCAGATTAAGAAACTCCAATCCAGTCCAAACTTGTCATTTTTACAAATGAGGACTGAGGCCCAGAGGGGTTAAATGACTCAATCCAAGGTTACATGAGAAATAGTAATTAATAAAATAGAATTAAGATTGGAACTCAAGTCCTTTTATTTCTGATCTAATGTTAGGCTTTTTGTTCCTGGTAGATCTTTGGGATATCTGACACATGGGACTTCCAATGAGTGGTGCTATGGGAGGGGGGGGGGAAAGGAAGGTATGGCTGCTTAGTTATCTCTCTCTCACCTATTCCCTCTAACAGAAGGCATTCCAATTGTGATTATGCTTATCAGCAACAGTTCCCTGGTGTCCTGCTCTGGCCATAGGATGTGCTTCAACAGATGGTTTCTTACCCCCTTCTTCCTTTTCCCTTTATCATAAGGAACCAGCTATTCCCTCACCTCCCACTGACCCACCCTTTGGAAATCAGTATTTTTCTTAGAACAGGTAGAGGCAGTCTAGGCTTACCAGCCACACTGTCAGAAAACCTCTCTGGGCTCCTAAAGATATGGTGAAGCACCCTTTGCTCATGAGTCACATTACAGGAAAGTGAATACTTGTCACTGCAAGTATTATTATTATATTAGTTATTAAAGTGATAATTAAAAAAAACAGTTAATGGACTCCAATTTAAGAATACTTGGATTACGTAGACATCCTGTTGGAACCAGTCATGTCACTTCCCTATTGAGTAAAGAATAAAATGCAAACTTCCTTAGCCTGGAATTCTAGGTCCTCCACAAACTGACCCCTGGTCTACTTTCCTGACCTCTCATCTCTCACTACTTTCTTCACATGAGCATTCCACTTCAATCAAAACTTTTATTTTATTTTATTTTTTATTTTTATTTTATTTTATTTGTGGAATTCTTCCTGTACTAATTGGTCCTTATGCCCATGAAAAGCTCTATTCTATTTAAATGTTAGTTATTATTTATTATCATTATCTGCACCCATTGAAATCACAACTATCTTTCAAGGGTGAGCTCAAATGCCATCTCCTTTGTGAGTCCTTCTCTGATTTTCCCTAATCAGAAGTACTACCTTCCTCACTAGGGACTTTGAATCTTTCTTATATCATGCCTACCTGACAGTATTTGTCTTTTATCTATTAAGCTAGGAACTGAGCGAAGCCTTTGAAGGCAGGGGTCATTATTTATTTATTGGTAGCACTGTTGAGCCAACTAAGAGGAGAAGGATAGATCTGTGACAGATTGTTAGGAGATATTGAGGGGTAAGCAGGACCTTTGAACATCCTTCAGATAACTTATACTTCCTCCTGGAAAAGGCAGGCAGGCACTCTGTTGAGTTTCAAACAGGATTCTCAATAGAAGGAGGGTCGGTAGGTAGGAGGGAAATTGCTATCTATACACCCATCAGAGAGGCAAGAAGGTGGTATGACAATGATTCAAGCAAGTATTAATCTATGGGATTGGGTTTATTTAATAATTGTGGAGGTCTTTGCTCTAGGATTAAAGGGCCAACTTTTGAGTGCACTGAAACAAGGGTTAATCTACTGGCATATCCAGAGTACTTGGATTGATTGTTTCTGTTTTCTTTCTTCTGGGTCCTCCTTTTCACATTCTCTTAGCTAGAGCCAATCTGTAAAAACGCATATTTTTTGTAAAGAATTTTCTTCACCACCACTCTGAGAGAGTGGGTAACACAAGTGACTATTTTTTTTAGTCCCTTCTTGTGATATTGACAGAGGTTCCTACTCACTGAGAAAACTCCCTCTGTCAAGATAGATCAATATATGAACAGTTTGAGGGAGTTGTCTGGAGGCACCAAGAGATTAGGACTTATCCAGAAACTCAGCCAGTTATGTGTCAGAGATGGTCCTTGAATCCAGGTCATCTGATTTTGGTCATCAGCCAGGTCATCTACCATGCTTTGTGGTCTCATACAGAGATTTTATAGAGCCTATTTTGTCACCATTTCACAAACGAGTAAACTGAAGCTCAGAGGGACTAAGGAACTCTCTGCCAGGGTGTTGTACACAGGAAGGCACTCCCTCTGGAACTTGAAAGTTGCTTTTCCGACACTGAGTTCAGTGCCATTTCTATGATATTCTCTGCCTTCTAAAGAGACTTCCTACTCTATTTTTAATAGAGGGTTCCAGCTTCTGAGGGTGTTCACCTCTTCTTCAAAAATGATCTATACCCTGAGGTCTTTTTTATCTTCTGTGTAGTCATTCTTATTATATTTATCTGGTTTCTTGGGTCTAGTTTGCATGGCATTAGGGAGACTGGCATGAACTGAGTCTCCCCATCCTGGACCTCAGCAAAAGTCTGGGGAGGTTAAGACATTGAGGGCTTTGCTCCTTTTATGGGCTACTCCTCCTTCCTTCTCTTTCGTCTTTAGTATGGTCACTGGTTTGGCTCTCAATGTGTGGTTTGGATCTAGGACAAAGAAGCCGAGCGTATATCATTGCTTAAAAGGCCTTGCTTTCCCTTCTCTGGCCAAATTCACCAGAATCTACAAGGAAAAAAAGTTTTCTTTTCTTGGTATTACAACTGAAAAAAATTTAATTCAATTCAACAAATGTTTATTAAGCACTGGGGTTTTATATGCTTAAAGCTAAAATAAAATGGGAAATAGCATTTCAGTGCATCTATATAAATCAAAAGATTTAATCCAAGATAGTTACCAGGGAAGTCTGAGATACCAATTAAGGGACCTCTAATGGTCATTTTGAGAGGGGTAGAGAAGTTGTTATTTCTCTTAGGAGTTAGTATTGGGTTAGGAGGGCTCAAGCAGGATATAAGCTGTCACCTCCTCCTGAAAATCCTCCTTAATTAGTCTGATGAGTTATGGAAACATCAATTTCTCTTCTTTGAACTCCTGCAGCCTCATGGTATGGCCCCTAATTGTTAATCAATTTTTTTTCCACATACATTAGTCTTGTTTCTCTAAACATAAACTTGAGCTCCATGAAAACAAGACTGTCATCTTTTTCTTTCTGGGTTCCTGAGTTAGCATAGCTTCCTAAATTCAGAGATCTGCTACATCCAAAACTTGCCTATCTTTTTCTCTGTCTACCATATTTTGTCACCCAACCTATACCTATTTGATTTCTTTCCTCTTCTTACTCCAGCTACAATATACCCCAGCCCATAAGAGTACCATTTTTATAAGGTTCATTTGCAAAGGAAAAGAGATAATTCAACTTCGGAAATAATGTTATTATGTTATATAAGGCATATTATTAGAGGCAGCTAGGTGATACAGTGAAGAGAGTAATGGATCCGGAATCAGGACAACCCAAGTTCAAATCTAGCCTGAGATATTTATGTAATGGTTTTCTGCATCAGTTTGCTCATTTGTAAATGAGGATAATAATAATAGCTCCTTCCTCCTTATATTCTTGTGAAAATCAAATGATATAATCTTATAAAACACTTAGCACAGTGCCTGATGCATAGTAGGCATGCAATGTATTATTCCCTTCTTATATTATGAGTAGGGAAAGGTGATGGACTGATTGATGAGTGAGGGGGATAACAGATAGACAGTTTATATGGTGCATTGGTACCCACCTAGATTACTAAGAGACTAATGTATGTTCATCACCAAAAGAACAATCCTAATTTTGTTTACTTTATCCTTGTATACTTTTATACAAGTACTTGAAGACTCAGGTATAGCTTTTCTGACTCCAATTTCAGTGCCATTTCCACTGCCTACTAAAGGAGAGTAACCTATTCTGTCTCTAATACAGGATCCTATTTTCTGAGGTCATTCATTTCTTTTTTCATTAATAGTCTGTTTCCTGTTTTTTTTCTCCCAATCTTTACCATGTAGTCTTCCTTATTATATTTTTATGGCTTCTTGAATCCAAGTTTGTATGGCATTGGGGAGACAGTTTCTCCCCAAAGTCTTCTTCAAATTAAACATTACTACTTCTTTCAACCTATTGTCATCTAACATGATTCAAAGCCCTCCTCTGGAGTTTCTCCTTCTAAAAGGAAATGTCTTTAATATTCTTTTTTAACTGTGGTGCCAAGAACTGACCTAGGTGAGATCTGTGTGAAAGTGGGCATAATTTTGTTGTTTTTGTTTAGTGATTTTGGTCAGAGCTGACTTTTTGTGATCCCATTTGGGGTCTTTTTGGCAAAGATACTGGAATAATTTGCCATTTCATTCTCCAGCTCATTTTTACAGATGAGGAAACTGAAATAAAAAGATATTTTTTATAAAAAGTAATTTGTTCAGGGCCACATAGCTAGTGGGTATTTGAAACTGAATCTGAACTTAGATTTTCCTGACTCAAGGCCAGGTGCTCTATTCACTTCTCCACCTAGTAGAGCAAATAAGATGGTGTTCTTATCACCTGAAAATTAAGAATAATGTAGTGTGTGGCACGAGTCATCCCTAGAGCTTTCAAAGATAACCAGTATTGTGCCTTCTCAAAGTGGGGCAGGAACAAAGGAAGGGAGAGGATCTGGAACTCAAAGTTTTAAAAACAAATGTATAAATTGTTTTATATGTAACTGAGAAAAATAAAAATATTAAAGCCAAAAACTAAAATCAAAAGACAACCAGTTATTTTCCAAAATGTTCTAGAAAGGAACAAATTAAACCAATAAGTTTCTGAGCAAATGACCCAGTACTTGTTAGGTAAGTCTTGTCTTATATCATCCCCCTATTCCAAATTCCACCCTCATCCCTCTCCACTTTCTTTTCTATAGATAAAAGACTTGTAATGATTCTTATGTTGCGTTGTTGTGAAAGATGACCCATGTTCAGAATCTTCCAGTCTGTTCATTTTCTCTGACACTGTCCAGATAGATGTGAGTATCTCTAGGAGTGAAGGTGACTCAGGGGACAGCTTGAAGTCTCCTCTACTCTCAGTAATGATTAACTGTTTCTATCAAAAGAGAAGGAAAAGAGTTTTAGTTCTTAGGCCTGTGCTAAGATACGTGTCAAGGGTTGTTTGTTGTTGTTGTTGTTTTTCCAAAGAATTACGCAAAATTTCACACATGCTGTATACTCAAGTATACACACTAACACTTCTTGTGAGAGAAGAACACAACAGACCAAAAAAGGAGAGAAAGATCGAAGGCAAGAAATCCCTAATCTGTGACATCTTTCTCAAGAAAAAGCCACTTTCAGTATCTTCAGAAATTGTATCATATCACTTTTTATGAAATGGCAGAGATCATTTATTTTTTTAACAGCCTTTGTGGCCTTTCTGAATATCTTTCTTCTGGCAGGGGATGTTGTCTTCTTGGAGATGAGGAAAAGAACAGATCCTCAATGAATAATTAATGTTATTACTAATTAGTTAAATCATCAAGGCCTCACTAAGAGCCCAGGTCTTTTACTCTTTACTAGGTGCTGCAGGCATTGGTCCCTATCCTTTGGCAGCTCATTGTGTGTATGTCAGCAAGACAAGAACCACACACACGGGAAAGAACAGCAGAGTACCAAGCATAGCATACATATTAATTCCCATTCAGGGCTGAGTTGTGTCATCCAGAATACTATGGTTAGAACACTTTTAAGGGCTGGCAGACGGTTGCTGTGGAAAGGTAATATAGGCTTCATGGAAAAAGTTTATACTTGAGCTGGGCTTTGAGAGATGAATTTTATAAACAAACTACCAGGCAGGCTAGTGACTAAATAGACTTCACCTAGACTGGAGTTTAATTTATTGCTTCCCCACATATATACTTTTTGTCATAGGATGGTGGGGGGCAGGGAGAGGAATGAATTGAAGAAAGGGATCTGTGATTTTGTCAGTGAAAGGAATTGTGGGTCAAGAAACTCCTATCAATTGAGGATCTCATTCTAGAACTTAGTCTTAGAGAATCATTACACGTGAGAGAGGGGTGTGTGTGTGTGTGTGTGTGTGTGTGTGTGTGTGTGTGTGTGTGAGAGAGAGAGAGAGAGAGAGAATTTGAAGAGGTCTTCCTTACTCTGAGCCATTAAAAAATGACCACTGTGACACATGGACTTCTCTATAGCATCATTAATTTGTTTTTGGTTTTTTTATAATAGCTTTTTATTTTCAAAATACATGCAAAGATAGTTTTCAACATTTACCATTGCAAAAACTTATGTTCCAAATTTTTCTCCCTCCCTTCCTTCCACTTTCCTTCTCTAGATAGCAAGAAATCCAATATAGGTCAAACAAGCATCATTAAGTTTATTCTGGGATAAAATTTTAATAAGAAATTTCTCTGAAGCTTGGGGAGTAAGCATTTCATGATTTCTTCCCTCATTCTCAATGAGAAAGTTGCAAATATCCCCATTCCCCGGAGTACAGCTTAGTCTTTTGTTCATTGAGTAAAGACTTGGCTAATCATCCTGATAGCTGCTCAGTTCAACAAGGGATACAAACATGTATGCGCCAAGGGTAGCTTGTTTTGTTAGGATCATCCAGTCTGGTAGGGAGGGATAGGATGACTCTAAGAGAAATGGAGTAAAAACAGGACAAGCAAAATTTCAAAAAGATCCTGTCTAATGTTGAGATCCAGTAAAGTACAATGGAAAGTGAAGGTTTAGTAATAAATGACCTGGATTCAAATTCTGTTTTTGCCATTCACCATCTCTATAACCTTGGGTACAGCATGATTTAACTTCTAGGACTAATTCTCCTCCTTGGTAAAAGAAAAGTTTTGGACTAGGTGACCTCTGGGGTCCCTTCAGCTCCAAAGTAAAGTTGTCATAATGAGATAGGATTCCAGTGGAGCTTTTCTGGAAGGATAGATGGCAAAAAACAAAGTATGGAAGCCAGAAAATGAATGTGTGTGCTTAAGGAATTTGAATTTTTTTTTTTTTCTGTAGCAAAAGGTACAGTTGAGGGGGAAGAGGGAGGAGGGAAAGAGAGTGCAGGAGTGGGAATCGGGGCTAAAGCTATGGATACCAGAATGTTTGGGCCTTTGTTTTCAGTCATGATTTTTGGGAGATTGCTCACTAGAAATATTCTTAACATCTGTTTTTGTTGGGAGAAGCTGCCACTTTGGCTAGGGGTTAGGGCTAACAGTATTTATGTATGGACTGGTACAGTTTTACATGCATCTTTTAAGAGTGGGTTACATCTTTAGAAGGGAAATGGTGGCAGTATAATATTGTTGTTTGCTCTATTGTAGGGGTTCTTCACCTTTGTCTTTGTCATGGACCCCTGTGACAGGTTGGGGAAGCCTATGGACACCTCAGACCAGTGGTTTTGAATGCTTAAAATAAAATGCATGAGATTGTAAAGGAAGCCAATTATATTGAAATACAGATTTCAAAATATTTTCTTCAATAGTTCACAGACTTTTAAGTCAACAATATTTGCTCTATGATAAAAGCATTTAGCAAGGCTTTTCCATATATTATTCAGGCAGCCCAGAGATGGCAATAGACAGTACTCATTAGACCCTAGAATCTGAAGACTGTCAGAGCTAGATGCTACCTGACCTTTGGGAAGAGGGTTGACTTCTGTTTTGTCAACTCTGTGACAGTTGAGTTGAAAAAAAGTATCAAGTCATGAGCTTCTCTGGAAGAACCAGGAAATAAAGAAGAAGGTGATGGGAGGCATAATATTCCTGGTGTTCTGAATGTGTTAGGAATATGCCATTTTCTACTCACACTTTATTCTCTTTCAGGTAAGATCCTGTTCCGGAGGAGTCACATTCGAGATGTTGCTGTGAAGAGACTGAAGCCCATTGATGAATATTGCAGGGTGAGTGTACATGTAGGTGTGACTCTATGAGTGATGATTATGCATGTGTATATTTACACAGGTGGTATAAATATCCCAGGATTTTGGGTATCGTTCAGAAGATGCATCAGAAGTTCTTCCTGGGCAATTATAGGGAAGATTTTTGCATGAGATGAAAGATTGGACTAAACAACCTCTAAGAAGGTCTTCTCTTCTTAATCTACTCTCAAAACCTAGTACCCAGGGAAGAAGGACTAGCAAGTGAACCAGTGCATGTGTGGGAACTCAGCCCTGGCCCATTTAATACTATTACCCAATGCTGGCTGGCCTGTTTAAAATGGGCCCCATCTGAAGCCCTGTAATGTTAGTTGTCACCTGTTGTTAAAAACTACTTGTCTGGCTGTAGAAATTCCTTGAGCATGGAACTTCACTGGAAACTTGAGAGAAAGAGTGTTCCCTATATCCTTTGGTGTTAGTTTGTTCTTTTCAGAACTGTATAGCACTCTATTTAGACATATGATATAAATATTCTATACCCACGTATCAATACATAGTTAACCAGAGCCAGTATGTGACATCATTAGCAAGTTCACGAAACAAAGCCCAGTTTTCTTATTCTCTTCAGAAGCACACCCATTTTATTGTCTTATTTTTCTGGCACAGTAAATACGGATCTGGGTTTGGAGTCAGGAAGGTCTTAAGTGAAATCTGACCTCAGGCACTTCACTAGCTATGTGACCAGACAAGTCATTTAATTTTTTATATTCCCAACTACTAAATGTGGATAGTAATAACACCTACCTCTCAGGGTCCTTGGAGAATCAAAATGAGATAAGAATTATAAAGCACTTAACATGGGGCTTGGCACATAGTAAGCACTATATAAAGGTTAGCTAAAGTCTAGCTTTAGTAAAAGCAAGGAATTCATGGCTCATTGTCCCATTTTAAATTAATGAGGTGCCATGATGATGAGACCCTTCTTCCTAAAAGCTCTCTCTTTAAATTAAGTTTTCACACAAACAAAACCAATGTAACCAAAATTAGAAGGGAAGCAGAAAGCTGGGAAATAATTTTTTACAGACAGTACTTCTGATAAAAATCTCATTTCTAAAATATATGGAGAACTGAGTCAAATTTATAAGAATACAAGCCATTCATTCCCCAATTAATAAATGGTCAAAGAATCAGACAATTTTCAAATGAAGAAATTAAAACTATATACATTCATATTTGCACACAGTAACAGCAAGATTATGTAGTAATCATCTATAATAGAATTAGATTTTCTCAGTAATAGTGATCCAACACAATTAAATAAACTTCCTATAGAAAATGCCGTTTGCATCAAATTAGAGAACTATAGAGACTGAATGTGAATTAAAGCATATAATTTTTACCTTTTTTTGTTTGCTTGCCTTTTCTTCCTTGTGGTTTTTCCCCTTTTGGTTTGATTTTTCTTTCACAACATGACAAATGTGAAAATGTTTAATTTAAAGAGAGTGTACATATTTAACCTATATCAGATTGCTTGCTGTCTTGAGATGAGGGTAGGTAAAGGATGGAGGGAGAAAAAATTTGGAACACAAAATCTTAAAAAATGAATGTTGACAACTATCTTTTTTTTTAAATTTTATTTTATTTGCATAACATGTGTGGGTAATTCTTCAACAATAACCCTTACATAGCTTTCCGTTACAAATTTTTCCCCCCAACTCCCCACCCTTCCCCTAGATGGCAGGATATCCACTACATGTTAGTTATGTTAAAATATTGGCAAATCGAATATATGTATACATATTTCCGAACTTATCATTGTTGTGCAAGAAAAATCTTATCTACACAAACGATATATCAGATAAAGGAAACACAATGTAAGCAAACATCAATCAAGGAGTATGAGAATGTTATGTTGTGGTCCACATTTCGCATCCCTCTCTCTGGGTGTATATGGCTATCTTCAGTGAACAATTGGAGGTGGTTTGAAACATTTCATTGTTGAAGAGAGCCATGTCCATCAGAATTGATCGTCATATAGTACTGTTGTTGCCGTGTATAATGATCTCCTGGTTCTGCTCATTTCACTCAGCATCAGTTCATGTAAGTCTCTCCAGGCCTCTCTGAAATCATCTTGCTGGTCATTTCTTACAGAACAATAATATTCCATAATATTCATATACCATAATTTATTCAGCCATTCTCCAATTGAAGGGCATCTATTCGATTTCCAGTTTCTAGCCACTACAAAAAGGGCTGCCACAAACATTCTTGCACATGTGGGGCCTTTTCCTTCCTTTATGATTTCTTTGGGATATAAGCCCAATAGAAATGCTGCTGGGTCAAAGGGTATGCACAGTTTGATAACTTTTTGAGCATAGCTCCAAATTGTTCTCCAGAATGGCTGTATCCGTTCACAGCTCCACCAACAATGCATCAGTGTCCCAGCCCTCCCACAACCCCTCCAACATTCATCATTAACTTTTCCGGTCATTTTAGCCAATCTGACAGGTGTGAAGTGGTACCTCAGGGTTGTCTTGATTTGCATTTCTCTGATCAACAGTGATTTGGAGCACCTTTTCATATGACTATAAATAGTTTTAATTTCATCCTCTGAAAATTGTCTGTTCATATCCTTTGACCATTTATTGATTGGAGAATGGCTTGAATTTTTATAAATATGAGACAATTCTCTATATATTTTAGAGATGAGACCTTTATCAGAACCCTTAAATGTAAAGATGATTTCCCAATTTATTGCTTACTTCCTAATCTTGTCTGCATTGATTTTGTTTGTACAAAAACTTTTTAACTTAATATAGTCAAAGTTATCTATCTGGTTTTCAATTAAGAGTTCCAGTTCTTCTTTGGACATAAATTTATTCCATCTCCATAGGTCTGAGAGGTAAACTATATTACATTCCTCTAATTTACTTATAGTATCACTCTTTATATCCAGATCATGAACCCATTTAGATCTTATCTTGGTATGTGGTGTTAGATGTGGGTCAAGCCCTAATTTCTTCCACACTAGTTTCCAGTTTTCCCAGCAGTTTTTGTCAAATAGTGAATACTTATCCCAAAAGCTGGGGTCTTTGGGTTTATCAAAAACCAAATTGCTATAGTTATTGCCTAGTTTGTCTTGTGATTCTATCCTATTCCACTGATCGACTACTCTATTTCTTAGCCAGTACCAAATGGTTTTGATGACCGCTGCTTTATAATATAGTTTTAGATCTGGTACAGCAAGTCCACCATCGTCAGCCTTTTTTTTCATTAATCCCCTTGAAATTCTTGACCTTTTGTTTTTCCAAATGAACTTTGCTACTATTTTTTCTAGATCTGTAAGATAATTTCTTGGGAGTTTGATTGGTGTGGCACTAAATAAGTAAATTAGTTTGGGTAGTATTGGTTGACAACTATCTTTACATATATTTAGAAAAATAAAATACTATTGAAGGGGGGAAAAAGCTCTCTTGATGAGATCAGTTTCAGTTTTTTAAATGGTACCAGTCAATTGAGCATAGTTGGTCTCACTGCTTTTATTTCTATTTTCTTCTTTTTCAAAGCATTTAAATGGGGAAACATGGGGGTGGGGAGAGGAGGAGGACAGGGTAAATTCAGGTAAAGATTTTTTTCATTTGATATTTACAGGATCAAATCAGACTTCCTGATATGGTTTAGCCTCAGGCATCTCTGAAACTCTCATCTCCTGTACAGAGGAAACTGATAGACATCTTATCTCCTGTAATCATACTTTGAACATGAGTCCTGAGTTGGTCTTGGAGTCTAAGGGGGGGTTAGTTTGGGTAGAACCAGATCCTCTTAACCCAATTAGCACAGATGGGAACCTGAATCAAACACCAAAGCCATGAGGTCATGGCCATCTCCTGTAATGACTCCAAAAACTGGGGGTTTACAGACACTTCTGACCTTGATGAACTAGAAAGCTGATGTCAGGTTGCCTGAGGTGCAGATTCTCAAAGAGTGGGGATTGTACCATCAACAATCCCCACTAATGGGGTGACATTTATGTTTTAAATTTTTTGCTGTGAGGAAAATGATGTCAAAGGAACAGAAGAGATTTGACCAGTCTCACAACAAGATAGTGATAGAACAGAGACTAAATAATTCAATATTTATAACTCCTAAATCTGGTTATGAGTCAAAAGTGTTGAAATGATCTCCCCCAAAAAAATAAATAAATAAATGAAGGGGTGAGAAAGAGGAATGCATTGGGAGAAGAGGAAAGGGAGTGATAGGGGAAGATTTGGGGAAGAAAATCTTCCCTAAGAGACACACAAGGAAGAGCTTTTATAAGAGCCCAGTTCTCCATCTACTGTGTGACCTAGGAAGCCCTCATCCCCATATCTCTGGACTGATATAAAAATCTATTAAGCCTTCTAATACTCATCGTCTTCTTACCTAACCCCCACAGATCTTTCATATTACTGCCAATTCAATTTTTCTTATGCATTGGTATGATCTTGTCATTTTTGATAAAAAATATTCAGTGACTTTCTCTTGCAAATCTTGTACTTAACTTACTCTCTCATATGAATTCTTCCATCCAGTGTCACTGGCTTCCTAGCCATTTCATGAAGAAGAAATCCTCCATTTCCAGGCTCTGGTCATTTTCTTTGGCTGTTCCTCCTGTTTGGAACTCCTCTGTTCCACTCTGCTCCACCTAGTGACTTTACCTGGCTTTACCAAAATCCTTTGCCATAAGGCTTTTTTTTTTTTTTTTTTTTTGGTGGGGTTTTTCCACAAACCCTTCTTAGTTTTAGTGCCTTGTCTCTGTTAGTTATTTATCCTGTACAGCCTATACAGATTGTGAACTCCTTGGGGACAGGGAATATCTTTTGCCTCTTTTTAATAGTAGATGTTTAATAAATGTATACTAATTGATTGATTGAATTTGACCACTGAGTAAAGTTCATATTCCTTTGTCCAAGTCCTCCATAATTTTCATATTATCCTGCCTTTTCAACTATATCACATAGTATACATATGCTTTTCATATATTTTATATTCCAGCTAAATTGTACTACTATTCCTTGTAATAAAACTTGGCCTGGACTGTCTATTTGCTTTTGTTTTTAGTTTCCTTTGCCTGTTGGAATCCTACTCATCTATAAAAACTCAACTCAAATGTTTCTTCCTCCCTGAATCCTTCTTAGACTCCCCTGGTCAGTTATGTATTCTCCCATGGGCAACATAGTACTTTATTTTATGCCTTTGTAATGATACACTTACCATGCAATATTGTATGTTCTGTGTTTGTATCTTATTTCCTGGCAAGATTATAAATGGTCTGAGCGAAGAGTGTCTTAAGCTAAACTATCTGTCTCCCCCATACCTAGTATAGGGCTCTACATGTAGAAAATGCTTGTCTCACTAGCCAACTTAGACTGCTTAGAGATCAACAAATACATAGCTATCCTGTGTCATTCCAGGATGCTCATTCCTCTAAAAAAACTGACATTCATATATTCTTTCAAAGTGTTTTATGTAATGTACACTCTCTCATTTAAGCTTCTCAACAACCCTGTGAAGTAGGTACTGCAGATTTTATTGTCAACATTTTACAGATTAGGAAATTAAGGCACTAACAATTTGATCTACCTATACATATGCTGCACAGATCAAAGTTGAGATTTGAACAGAGGTCTTCCAGACTCCTCGAGCTTATGTTCTGTACATTTTATCATGTTGTTAGTTGGATGGGCAGTGTGGCCATAGAAAGTTCTTAGTGGTTCAGACACACTTACATGATTGTTGAAACCAGTCCTGAACATAGAACAGCCTGCTATATTCTCTGAGGACTTAGAGGTGATTTTGATTGCAAAAGCCCAAGTTTTCATCTCTTCGCTCAATTCTGGTCAACCATTCACTCCCCTTCTCAGGAGTTTTCCTAACCCTAGCTTTCACTATTAATTTTAAGCCCTTATGAAATAGATTGGCAGATTGTTGTGGAAATATCCTAAGCACGGGCAAGAAGGATTGTTTTATATGGCACTGGGGTCTGCATGTCTATCAAGTTGGATTTTGAAAGTATTTCTTTAACTCCATAAATTAATTTAATGGGCAACATGGTTATGCGGTTAATATTTAATGGTTCTGTGGCCACAACAAGGTTGCTACTTTCATCTGACGGGAAATTGCAGGCCTGGAGAGGTCTATGCTGAAGGGCTTCATGCTGGCAATTTTATAAGCTGCTCCATCTGCCTTGATTGCCTTCTTGAAGTACATGTTTTCTGTGTTTAACTGGATGATTTAGGAAATACATTGGGGGGGGGGCGAGGGGCGGCTCTTTTTTAAATGCAATCCACTCACCTTTTACCTGATTAATGATACTTATGTATTCCGCCCTTTCCTGGGGAGTGTGGAAAGAGATAATATTTTTTTCTCCTTTCCCCAACTATTTTAATTATTCTTATTTCTGTAAAAGACACATTATAGGCCTGAATGGCTTTCTTTATAGGGGATTCAGAGTCTGTATCTTCAGAGATGGACAGAGGCATAAGAAAGGAGCTTAAGCCAGAAGTGGGGACTTGAACCTGATCAGGGAATCCACCTTTTGGAACCAACTTCCCTGCTTACACTTTCTGGCTCTCTTAGACATTAGTCCTTTTCAATCTCCTATGAAAGGCAATGCCATTTTCCTCTTTCCCATGTGCCTTAAGCTCTCAAGAAGGATAGACTTAGAGACAAGGAAAATTATACTGGTTTTTGCCTACCTGAGTGTGAATTTGATAATCTCCCAAATACTACCTCCTAAATTCGTTCTAATGGCAGTTAGCTCTTATTCCCTGCCTCAACTGAGTAATCCCCCACTCCCTCTTGGTTCTAGACTTAATCAAGATAGAGATTTCTACTGATCTCTTTGACAAAATCTCCAACCCTGCTCAGACAAAAGTCTCCTTTTGTGGCTTAGTTGATTTAAGACCTATTTTCAGGTTGTCAGAAAGAAGTGTATAGTGGGAGAAGATGTCATTGTGACAGAAGGTCTCTAATGGAGCACCTCAGGGATCCATGCCTGAGCCTACAGTATGTAACACTTTTATTGAAGGCATAGATGACATGCTCATCATATTTGCAGATGCTGAAAAATTGAAAATTACTAATTAACATTTTTGGGCTGCATGCATTAAGAGGAGTTGCAACTTCAGGAAGAGGGAGAGAGTGTCCTATTCTGTTTTATGTAGACCTCATCTGGATGATTGTTATCAATTCTGGGCACTATAGTTTGAAGAAAGTGGTAATTTGGAGGGTGTTTAGAGGAGGGCTAGCAGGCTGAAGGACCTTGAGTTGAAAATATTGGGCATACAATAAATTTGATAATCTAAGTGAAATGGAAGAATACCTACAAAAATATAGATTGCCCAGATTAACAGAAGAGAAAATAAATTACTCTAATAGTCCCATTTTAGAAAAAGAAATAGAACAAGCTATTAATCAACTCTCTAAGAAAAAAAATCCCTAGACAGATGGATTTATATGTGAATTCTACCAAACATTTAAAGAATAATTAACTCCAATACTATATAAACTATTTGAAAAAATAGAAAACAAAGGACTCCTACCAAATTCCTTTTATGACAGACATGGTACTGATACCTAAACCAAAGAAAATTATAGACCAATCTCCCTAATGAATACTGATGCAAAAATCTTAAATAAAATATTATCAGAAATTACAGAAAATCATCCCCAAAATAATACACTATGACCAAGTAGCATTTATACCAGGAATGCAGGGATAGTTCAATATTGGAAAGTATTGGGCATATTTAATTTGGAGAAGAGTAAACTTAGGGGAGGACATAGTAGCTGTCTTCAAGGATTTGAAGGGCTGCTTTATGGAAGAGTGATTAAATTTGTTTCATTTGTTTGTAGAGAGGTCAAGTACTAATCACAATACTTAGAAATTAGTCAACAAACTTTTTATTAAGTACTTCCCATGGTCCAGGTGTTAGACTAAACTCCTTGTGGGCAGGGATGATTTTCATCTTCGAGGAGTTCACATTTTTGCAGGGGAGCATGCAAACAATTCAGTACATACAAGACATTATACATCATATGTAATAATAAGGCAAATTAGGGACAAACTCAGAGGGGAGATACTAGCATTAAAAGGGAAGTTAATTGAAAAGAGACTCATTCAGCTTAATGTCAAGGATAACTTCCTAAAAATCAAAACTATTTCCCGCCCCCCCCCCCAAATGGGCTGCCTGGTGAGGTCCCAGGGTAGGATGTGGAACTTCAAATGGAGTCTGGACTACCATGTGTTAAAACCATTACAGCAGGGATTTCTTTTCAGTGTGGGTTAGAATGGAGGACTGCTCACATCTCTTTCTTCTTTGCAAACTGTTATTTTGCAGTTAACCACAAACCTCTGGTTTTCATTCCTAGATTAAGATTCTCCTTGATGGCATCTGTACTGAGTCAGACAGAGGGACAGTTCATAAGGCCATAGAGTCTCTAACGGGAAGAAGCATTAGAAATTAGTAGCTTAATCTCTTCATTTTACATAAGAGGAGTTAAATGATTTGCTCAGATACACAGGTAGCGAGTAGCAAAACCAGGATTTGAACTGGTCTTCTAGCTCCAAATCTAGTGTTCTTTCTATTACATAATACTGTCTCTCTAGTTCATTCATACCTCTCACCTAATATGACCACAGGAGCCAAAATGTGAGTATTTTCTAGAAAGAACCAGTATCACTGAGGATGAACAGATTTAGCTAAAAGAATTGTAAGTTAGGAAAATTGGAAACTAGTGTGGAAGAAATTAGGGCTTGACCCACACCTAACACCACATATCAAGATAAGATCTAAATGGGTTCATGATTTAGATATAAAGAGTAATATTATAAGCAAATTAGAGGAACATAGGATAGTTTATCTCTCAGACCTGTGGAGATGGAATAAATTTATGTCCAAAGAAGAACTGGAATACCAGATAGATAATTTAGACTATATTAAGTTAAAAAGTTTTTGTACAAACAAAACTAATGCAGACAAGATTAGGAGGGAAGCAATAAATTGGGAAATCATCTTTACATTTAATAGTACTGATAAATATATAGAGAACTGTCTCATATTTATAAGAATTCAAGTCACTCCAATCGATAAATGGTCAAAGGATATGAACAGTTTTCAGATGATGAAATTAAAACCATTTCTAGTCATATGAAAAGGTGCTCCAAATCACTATTGATCAGAGAATTGCAAATTAATACAAGTCTGAGGTACCACTACACACCTGTCAGATTGGCTAAAATGACAGAAAAAGATAATGATGAATGTTGGAGGGAATGTGGGAAAACTGGGATACTGATACATTGTTGGTGGAACTGTGAATGGATCCAACCATTCTGGAGAGCAATTTGGAACTATGCTCAAAAAGTTATCAAACTGTGCATGCCCTTTGACCCAGCAGTGTTTCTATTGGGCTTATATCCTAAAGAGATCTTAGAGGAGGGAAAGCAACCCACATGTGCAAAAATGTTTGTGGCAGCCCTTTTTATAGTGGCAAGAAACTGGAAATTGAAAGGATGCCCATCAATTGGAGAATGGCTGAATAAATTATGGTATATGAATGTTATGGAATATTATTGTTCTGTAAGAAACGACCAGCAGGATGATTTTAGAGAGGCCTGGAGAGATTTGTATGAACTGATGCTGAGTGAAATCAGCAGAACCAGGAGAACATTATACACAGCAACAAGACTATATGATGATCAATTCTGATGGACATGGTTCTCTTCAACAATGAAATGTTTCAAACCAGTTCCAATTGTTCAGTGAAGAAAGCCATATACATCCAGAGACCACAGCATAACATTTTCATGCTCTCTATTGATGTTTGCTTGCATTGTGTTTCCTTTTTCTGATTCTTCTTTTTTGTAGATACGATTTTTCTTGTACAAAAATGATGTGTGGAAATATGTATACATATATTCGATTTGTCAAGTATTTTAACATAATTAACATGTAGTGGATATCCTGGGGAGGGGTGGGGAGTAGGGGGGAAAATTTGTAACAGAAAGCTTTGTAAGGTTATATTGATGAATTACCCATACATATGTTTTGCAAATAAGAAGTTTTAATTAAAAAAAGAATTTCAAGATATTACATAAGAACAACATATATTATAACTTATTAAATCATGCAAGTGCTTCTCTTCCACAGGTTGATCTCAAGCGAGACCCGATGGGATAAGGAAATCACACATGTCAAAAAGTTAATAGACCAGAGCAAGCTTTTCTAAATGGCATCCTCTGATACTGATGGTTCATGCAAACCTAGCATAGTTTATAGCAGTTAGGAGTCAGAAGACTGGGTGTGAGTCCAAATTTTATTCCTCTATAACTATGATATTGGATATCCAATTGATAAAGCATTTATTAAGTACCTACTATGTGACAAGCACTATGCATTGTGGGCAAATCACTTTTACTCTCTTAGTCATCATTTCTAAAATTAATATATTAGATTAGGTGATTGTTAGGATCTCTGACAGTCCTAAATCTATGCTTCCGTAGAAAAGGAGCCCTGAAGATTTTTAATGCTAGAATAAATTATTTTCTTTGGTTCACCTGTGCTTTATAAAATAGGGATAACTTTCTAAAATCCAAATGAAAAACCAAATGTACATTTGAATATCGCTATTCACACATAAGCCAGACTGCTTTATAAGATTGTTAAAGCCTGGGAATTTAGGGGTCATGTTTGATTTATTTTTGTTTCTGCTCCAGTGTCTACTATATTGTCAGCACATGTTGATCAGTAAATGTTGGCTAAAGGTGAATTATTTGCAACAGTTTGGGGTGGAGCATGAAATGAGGTTTAATTTTTTCTATTTTGTCCCACATTTTTAGTGTAGAGAAACTGTGAATTAGCATTCATTGATCTCATTCATAAGTTTGCTGCACCCCATCAGCAACAATAAAATTCAAAGTTCTAAAATATCATTTGACTTTTACTAGTTCATTCTGCATAGTGCCTATGTACTACTGTGACCTAAAGTTAGGGATAATTATAATGACTGTGCCCCTCATTTAGGTCTGGAGGACTTTGATAGGATAGTAGTTTCAGGTGGAGAATGTGTGAATCTTGTAGTAGACATGTTCTCATTGATATCCCTGGTCCATGCTTTCCCTCCCTTGCCTCTCCCCTCCCCAAGACAGCAAGCAATCTTATATCAATTACACAGGTACAATAATTTTAAACATATTTCTGTATTAGTCATGTTGTGAAAGAAAAATCAGAACAAAGGGGGGAAAATCACAAGAAAGAAAAAAAAACTGAAAAAATTTGCTTCAATTTGCATTTAGTTCTTTGTCTTACGTAAATGATATTTTCCATCACAAGTCTATTGGAATTGTCTTGGAGTGTTGTATTGCTGAGAAGAGCTAAATCTATTGTAATTGATCATCACACAATGCTACATCAGTTCATGTAAATCTTTTTAGGTTTTTCTAAAATCTTCCTGCTCATCATTTCTTATAACCCAATAGTATTCCATTACATTCAGATACCACAACTTGTTCAGACATTTCCCAACTGATGTGCATCGCCTCAATTTCCAATTCCTTGTCGCTACAAAAAGAGCTGCTACAAACATTTTTTCACTTGTGGATCCTTTTCCCCCCTTTTAGGATCTCTTTGGGATACTAACCCAGTAGTAGCACTGCTAGATCAAAGGGTATATGGAGTTACGATCTTTTGCAAATAGTTCCAAATTGCTCTCCAGAATGGCTGGATAAGTTCACAACTCTACCAACAATAGTGATTTAAAGCATTTTTCATATGACTATAGATAGCTTTAATTTCTTCATTTGAATATTGTCTGCTCATTTCCTTTGACTATTTGTCAATTGGGGAATGACATATTCTTATAGATTTGACTTAGTACTATAAATATTTTACAAATGTGTCCTTCATCAGAAACGTTGGCTGTAAAATTTGTTTCCCAACTTTCTGTTTCCCTTTTAATCTTGTTAGCCTCAGTTTTCTCATCTGTAAAATGGGGATAACAATAGCACCTACCCCTCAGGATTGTTAAGAGGATTAAGTGAGAGAACATAAGGCCATTGTTTTGCAAACTTTGCAAGTACTATATAAATGTTATATCATAGCATTATCATTATAATTATTTATTCCCATTAGGATGTTGCCTCTTCAAGCCACTGGGAAAAATCAAACGCATTTGTTAATTTTGTAAACTAATTTATACTAAAGTATTAATGACTATTAATGATTTAATGTGGTATGCTAGTCAAGGATATTTGTATTTTAGCAAGGGATAATGTTTTAATGAGAGAACTGGTATCTGGCATGTGAGTGGCCATCTTTGAAACTACAGCTAGAAAAAAAGAAATTTAATTTTTCATGTATTTTCTTTTTTTGGAGGAGAGGATGTCTCCTTGGATACCTTCTGTTGCTCAATTTCTCCAGTCAGATATGATAGAAGGAGCACTGGGTTGGGATCCAAGAGATCTGAGTTTTAGCTTCAGGACTACTCTTATCTAACCCATTAGGTATAACCATGTTCCTTATTCTCTCTGGGCCTCAGTTTCCTAATTTGTAAAAACTGAATGGGTTGAATGAGGTAATTTCAAAGCATTCTGTCCGATTTCCAGATGTGTTCTGGGGGTATATATTTTCTCCTAAATAATGGAATCACCAACTCTGGACAATTCTTCTCAACAAGGAATGACTTTAGGAACTGGTCCTCAGAAGCTAATTTGTACAGATTTTCTCTGGGATCAGAATCCCTTTAGTCTGCAATAATAAAGGGGTTCAGTTGTCTTTTCCTGTTACTGGGGTGCTCAATGTAATAAAAACTTCGTGGCTGTTCAGCCAAAAGGCTTCTTTGTCTGAACTAAAGATCCAAAGTCATCACTGTCCTCCTCCTACCCCTTTCTCCCTCCCCCCAAGAAAAGAAGCCATCTTGGTCTCTACAAAGAGACATTCCATTTTGCCCCAAGTTTGATTTTAATTTTAAAGCAGCCTGTTGCCTGCTGAGGTTAGTAGTGGCCAAACAGATGGTTGGCACTTTTTCTGCTCCCTCTGAAACAAAAATTCCCTTATTTATGCTGAATTGTGACACTCATTGACTCCCACTCCATCTTCCACTTTGGTACAGTCTGTCTCTTTCATATAAGCAATGTCTTTCTTCTTGGTAGACTATTGACTTTCCTTCAAGGCTCAATTTAGATACTCTCTCCTATTCAAGGGGCCTTAAATTTAAATATATATTTAAATTTATTAAAATATTATATATGATATATGATTATATTAAAATATATCATGTTACATGACATACTGTAAAACATCACTTAATATATATTTTGTATCAATATAAATTAAACAAATATGTTATATACAAATTATGTATTATTAATATACTATACATTTATATACTATTTCAATGTAATTGGTTTCCTTTGAAATCTAATGCATTCTATTTTGTGTATTTAAAAATTATTATTCTGAGAAGGGATTCATAGATTGCCAAGAGACCTAGGAAACAAAAATGTTTTTAAAACCTTCATCGATGAGAAATAGAACCTTTCCTGATTTTCCTCATAAGTAGTTTAGTTGTTATTGTTCTTTCCTGCCTCATGTTACTTTGAACTTAGGAACAACAAAAAGTTATTAACTGCTTCTGTGCCAGAGACTACTAAGGCTGAGGATATAAATACAGTCCCTGTTCTCATGAACTTTCATTCTATGTCAATTCTGTAATGCTAATAAAATGTATGCTCCTTGAGGGCAGGACAATTGTTGGAAAACCCCAATTTTGCCTCTGCATTCCACATCCATCACAATGTGGGGAGGGGGTTTAATTAATGCTTTTTGAATGTGCCTTGCTGTCAAAGACTCATATTGTAGTCTTGGCTCTGACACTTAACTAGCCATGTAACTATCTAGGCAGCTCCCATTACATCTATGAGCTTCAAGAAAAAAAGGGATAACAGTTTCAGATCAGGCTAATTCACAGAACTAGTTTGTATATGGAATGAGATTTGTTTCCTACTCTTCTCTAGACTTTGAATGTTGAAATTCTAATTAATCAGTGTTTTTAAGTGGTTTCCCCAAAGATACTGAAGATCCCTGATAACAGATACAATGCCTCTGATTTCTTTATCTCCCCCATCATGTAGCCAAGTGCAGGGTTTTTTGCCCCAGTGTTAAATGCTTGATGGCTGGTGGTCTACATAGTCCAACCAGTGTTGCATCCCTGGCATGGTTGGCCATAATTACTTCTTTTAACTACTTGCTTCCCTTGCAGACACCAAGTTCTATTTTCATGCCCTTCCTTGCTTTTTTTTTCCTCCCCCAGGCACTTGTTCGCCTGCCCCCTCACATCTCCCAGTGTGATGAAGTTTTTCGGTTCTTTGAGGCTCGGCCAGAGGATGTCAATCCCCCCAAAGAGTAAGTACCATGACAAGCCCTTCCTTTGATCAGCTCTGTGGCTTCAGAGAGATACCAAAGTCCTTTCAGAGGAGCCTAGTTTGTGGGTTGGAAGACACTTAGGTTGTTTGCAGATGTTACAGGGGAAGGTAACAACAAAGGGGGAATGGCTCCTGATCAAAATGAGAGAAGGGGGAAGAAAATTCAGACAAACCTCAGCCCACTCCTTCCTGGTCCCCTGCTGATAGAACTAATTAGAGAGCTTGTCCTGTTGATTCCTCTTACCTCCTTATCAGCCAGGGGTCATTAAATCTCTAGGAGTAAGTGGTGGGCTCAGCAGGAGAGGAAATAGGGTTCCTGAAAAATGGCTATCAGTTCTTAATGGGTGCCAGTGTCACTCTCCCAGTCTGCCAGTTGAATCATTTTGGGCTCTGATTGTCCTGTTTGGAATGACTTCTAGGGAAAGGAGGAATATATTTGAATGGAATGCTTGTTTAGGAGGCTTCTTCTAGTTTCAGTCAATCAGCAACCATATGTTAAAGTACCTACTGGATACTAAGCATTGTAGAGAAAGTGTGGAAATAGTCAAGCCATAGCTCGCCCAGATACCATGGGTCTAGGGCAAGAAGACTGGAGAAAAATGGTAATTATACATACACACATATATGTATATATCGGTGTGCATATGCATGTATACACACATGCATATGTGCATATATATATATATTCATATATACATACAAATTATGTTGAAATCCTGGGTTGGTGGCTGGGGGTGGGGAAGAGAGAAACAGAAGTAATCATAAAAGATTCAATTCAATAATTCAGTAAGCATTTATTAAGTACCTACTATGTCAGGTATTACATTAAATACTGGGAATATAAATAAGAAAAAATAAAATAGAGAATTTCAGATGCTTAAAATTAAAAAGCTTTTACATGGACAAAGTCAATGCAGCTATGATAAGAGCAGGAACTATCAACTGGGAAAAATATTTGCATCAAATGTTTTGGATAAAAGTTCAATATCAAGATGTATGGGTAATTGGCATAAATACATCAGATGAAGAGCATTAGTCCAGTAGATAAAAAGTGAAAAGACATACACAATTTTCAGGAGAAATGTAAATGATCAATAATCACATTTTTAAAAATGTTCCAAATATTAATAAGGGAAATTCAATCTAAAATAATTCTGAGGTTAACTTCATACTTATCAAATTATAAAATATGATCAAAGAAATACTATTTTGGGTTTTGGGGAAGACAGACATACTAATTACACTTGCAGATTTCAATTTGGACTTATGTGAGAAAAGTTACTAAACTATTAATATCCTCTGATCCAGCATTCCTATTCTGAAAGGTCAGCAACATCAGGAAAGTTCCTATATATGAAGTATTCGTAGCAGCATTCATTGAGGTAGCTAAAAAGCAACGGGTGCCCATCAGCTAAAATATAGCTAAACAAATTGTGATGTGAAAACAAAATGAAATATTGTACTATAAGAAATGCAAAAACAAAGAATTAAAAGACACTTACAAAGACACATATGGACAGAGTAAAGTAAGAGAACCAAGACAACCTCATTTTAGGTGCTTGCTAGTATGGACTATGTCATTCTTTATTTTCACAGAGTAGACACTTTATTAAATAACATACCTATCATGATAATTTAAAGTGGAAAACTAAAAGACTTCAGAATATATCTGATTGGCAGAGAGTTGGGGGACTATATGTATGGTGTGAGATAAACACTGTTAAACAATGGTTTATATATTCATTTCTGTTGCTTTACTTAACTGTTACAAGAAAGGTATATATTGAGAACTGGGATTAGTAATTGGGAAATGATTGCTATTAAAATGGAAGTGGGAAAACTCTAGTATGATGATTTACTAGGATAGAGGTAATGAGGTCCTTAATTAGGAAACATTTGATCAGCTAAATAGCAAATTTTTATCGAGTAACTAACTATTCGGCCCAGCCTTCTTTTAGGAACTATGAGGGAGACAAAAAAAAAAAAAAAAAAAAAAAGCTTGACTCCTTGTCTTAAGGAGAATTCATAGTCTCTAGCTTAGGAAATTTAATTCTGTGGGGAGGCCACAAGTTCTTGGCTATGAAAGAACAGGAAATGATCTTACAACTTTTTCCTCTCTTTAGTCCTGAGCTTGTCTTTCCCAAGGTCTCCCCAGGTAGAGAATAATTTCCATGGGGAGAATCAATCTAGGGAGATGGATGTTGGGTATGAACTGATTCCATGTAAATCCGAGGATCAGTTGAGATGTTTGTGGTATAGGAGGAAAAACACGGGACCAATGGGCACCTGGATCTAGTTTTTTCTTACTGCTAATGAACTAGATGTCATTGAACAAATAGCTTATGTCTGAGCCTTAGTTTCTACATATACAAAATGGGGGGGGGATAATTATCCTTGCCTCTGAGCACTTCTTAGGGGGCATTTTGATGAATTAAAATATGAAAATGCTATGGAAATTATAAAGGGTATAGAGTTACAAATGGATTAATTAAACAAAATAATTTTTTTTTAAATCTTGCACCTCAAGAGGGTTGGGGAGTGGAAGAAAGAAAGAGAAGGAAAGAAGGAAAGAAGAAAGGAAAAAGGAAGGAATGAACAAATAAGGAGTACAGAGGCAGAGAGAGGGAAGCACCCACCTGTCCTCAGGAAGGCTGGCCTCATTGGGTTTGATGGATACTACTCTCTACAAGAGGTGTCACAGCTGATAGAGAGAACCCCAAGTGTAAGATAGGCCCAGGTGAAACAAAGCAGACAGCAGACGAGCAATACTCAGTGAGCTGATGACATGGGTTTAATTTCCTTTCATATGAAAGGAATGAAACAGAATTATTCTATTTCCTAGTAAGTGCATGTGTTTGGATGTCTGCAGAAGTGACTAGGAGATAAAGTTTATGAGTTCTATTTCTGCTCCCTTATTCTAGCAGTGCTCCCATGACCAACTTTCACAGTCTATCTCTTTTCTTCTTTTATCTGACCATTCTCCCCTACCCCCCACATTCACACACAAATTTGCATGCACACCCACCCACACCCATCCAATCACAGCCACCCATCCACAAATATACATACTGGAAAGTCCTGGGCCAGGGACACTTTGACCTTTAAGAGCAAACATTTTGAAACCTCAGGATGCTTTAATTTAATTATGAGTCTTTCTCTCTTCTTCCATGACCATCAATATTTGTGTCCCTTGGAAGCTGAAGATTTCTCCTGAAAACGACTCTGTTACTCTTAAACTTTGTACTTGCCAATGGAGCTGGAAATTTCCACCCTAGAATTTCATCCTAGCACCTTGATGGAATGCATGCTGATTAAGATGCTCTGTGGTAGGTGCTCAGTGCTTGAATGGAGGGTCCCTCAAAATAGAAGCTACTAAAGAAACTTATAGTTAGTTCTTGACAGTATACTACAATCAAGTCAGAAATCAAATATTACCTCCTCCATGAAGCCTTCTTTGATAGTCTCAGCTGGAAGGGATTTTTACCTCATCAACTTTCAGAGTTCTTTATAATCTTTTGATTCACTTCTCATAATTTTGCCTCATTTTAGGTGCTTGCTAGTATGGACTATGTCATATTCTTTATCTTCACAGAGTAGACATTTTATTAAATAACATACCTTTATTGAATGAAGGAAAGAATTCCAGGTACAGAAGAGGAAAAGAACACTTTTTTATATTTACTGCAGAGTTTCAGAGCTCACTTAATCCATTTAATTTGCAGATGGGAAAACAGAACCAGCATGCATTATACTTGCTCCTTAAGTCAGACAGCTGACTAGTAGCTACCAGAGTAGGACTAAAACCCGGGCCCAAGTCAGCTTCCCAGCAGTACTCATGTATCGCCTGAACAAACTGTGCTACTGCAGTAGTAACCGTCCTCTGCTACCCCCTTCCCCTCCCTACTCCCAATAAGCACTTCTAGTCACTATGTAACTTGGGTTCCTATCAACTTCTCTCATGGAGATGGGAAAACCCATTTTTTCCTAATGAGAATGGTGTTCTTAAAAGGCATTACTGAGGGGCAGCTAGATGGTGCAGTAGATAGAGCACTATCCCTGAAGTCAGGAGGACCTGAGTTCAAATTTGGGCTCAGACACTTAACACTGCCTAGTTGTGTGACCCTAGGCAAGTCACTTAACCGCAATTGCCTCAGCAAAAAATAAGAAACTGCTTTGAAAAAAAAAGGCATTATTGAGAGGGGCATTGGATGGTCCTTGTCTAAAAGACGAAGTTATGACAAAGCAAATTTAAGTATCTGGTCCTCTATTTTCCTAATTTTCTATTTGAAAACTGGATGAAAGGATCTTAGATTTAGAGCTGCCATTTAGTCCATCTCCTTTTTACAGATAAGGAAATTAAGGATCAACTAGTTAAATGATTCTCCAAAGTCAAACACATAGTAGGTGGGATTTGAACTCAGGCTTAGGTGCTTTGACTCCAGGAGTTAGTGTTCTTTCTTTCTTTTTTAAAAAATAATTTTGAACTTAAGAAACATCTGCAAAAGTGAACACATCAATATCCAAAGAAGAAAGAAAAAAAGGATTGTCCATCATGTACAGCCCATTTTTTTAAGAGTATGTATTAAATTAGCACAGTAATACCTCTGCTGCCCTGTCTCTGTCTTCTTTTGAACTTTTTTCTGTTTTTCTCTGTTTTTTAATATTTCATTGATGATCTTTTCTTTATTTTGAGCCAGCATTCTTTTCCCTATACCATGATCTCATTGATGTGGGTATTGCTTTCTCTGTGGTAAATTACAGTTAATCCCCTCCCCCTGTACAATTCTTGTCTGTATCTTTTCATGAATTCTCTACAGAGGATTTATCCCGTATAATGGATCCTTCTATTTCTTAAAATCTTGGACTCAAGAGCAGCACTCATCTCTTATTTCTGGCCCATCATCTTTTCTGATCACACATGTTCTTGATGATGTGCTATTTGTTCTTGAGTGAAAGGCAGCCTGACAGAAGGAGGTTGGACGGCCCCAGAGGTCAGATGGAGATACTGGCTTGGGGCAGTGTGGGAGAGGGAATGTAATAGGAAAGTTGATGAAGTTGGGGGGCTGGGAATAATAAGTTTAGCTTTGGACAAGTTGAATTTAAGATGTCTATGAGACATCTAGTTTGCTTTGTCCAATAAGAAGTTGGAAATGTGTGACTGGAGGTCAGAGGATCTATTAGAGCTGGACAAGTAGATCTGATTATTAATTATTTGGATAGAGATGATAATTTAATGTATGGGAGCTAATGAGATCACCACAGGAAATAGCATAGAGGCAATAGCAAAGAGGGTCCAGGAGAGAAGACTGGGGGCCACCTACAGTTAGTGGGCATGACCTGGCATATAACTGAAAGATGAAGGTCTATCAAAGGAGACAGAAGAGTGGTCAGATTGATGGAAGGAGAATCTGGAGAAAACAACCATGAAAACCTAGAAAGAAGTGAGTTCCAAGCAGAAAGTGATTGACAATGACATTTTGACATAGGTCCCAGAAAGTTGTTGAGATAGGTTGTAGGCAGACTGTAAAGTTAAATGACATATATATCTTCCTCTGTTTGTCATTTAACTTTATATATTAGAGACAATAGAGAACCACTGAAGTTTCTTGAGTGATACTATCTGACCTGGGATTGAAGAATATCAATTTGGAGGTTGGAGAAAAGAACTATCATTAGTGATTTGAAGGATGGATTGGAGAAGAAGAGGCTGACTAGAGGACAACCAAATTGGAAGCTATTTTGACAGTCCCAAGAGAAGTGATAAGAACATGAACTTCTGAGATTGTGGTATGAGTAGAGAGAAGGGGACTGACGTGGCAGGGACTTTTTTCAGGTTCTGTACTCCAACATCTATCACAATGCCTTGCATATGATAATTAGGGATTTAATATATATTCAACAGATTGAATTGCACTTGAATTGATCTTCACTGGAGGGGTGGAAGTATTCTGGCTCTGGTTAGATTCTCACTTAGAGTGAAATGGATGAATACAAACAAATATATAAATTGTCTTGATTAACAGATGAAGAAATAAATAAGTAGTCCCATTTTAGAAAAAGAAATTGAACAAGCTATTAATGAACTATATTAATGAAGTTACTAATGAAAGAAATTGAAGGAATTAGAGTAGGTAATGAGGAAACAAAATCATCACTCTTTGCAGATGATCTGATGGTATACTTAGAGAATCCTAAAAAATCAACTAAAAAACTACTAGAAACAATCAACAACTTTAGTAAAGTTCCAGAATATAAAATAAACCCACATAAATAATCAGCATTTCTGTATATTATCAACAAAGTACAGCAGAAAGAGATAGAGAAATCCCATTTAAGATTCTCACTTAGATTTTGAATTGGTTCTAAGGGTTCTAAAGTCTCAGTGTCCACAAAGGAGAATGAGCAATGACCTTGACACTGAGAGTAACAGTGTGTAGCCCTGGCAGAGTGGTTCCTATGGAATTCTCCAAGAATTCGTCAAGTTAGTAGCTCAACATTTATTGTTAGCTTCTCTGCAATTGGGAGGAAGTGTGTAAGTGTGTGTGTGTGTGTGTGTGTGTGTGTGTAGATGCATAACCTTCCAACCTATCCTTCTCAATTGGAGAGGTCAGAGATGTCTGCAAAATTTTCAAAACTCCTTCCAGATTTTTTTCCTTTCTGAATAATAATAACCATAATAATAACAACAGCAACATTTATGTCCTTTCCATAACTTCCTTATACTCTGCTTTCAGGCATTCTTTATTTCTCTTTTTCATTGTCTTTCCCTCTCCTGATACCTTCTCAAATATAAGCACTGCATCAAATAACGGTGTGTTTTGAGTCAAAGGAGCTGCTTATCAAATTATCAAAGCCTTTCAATTTAATTGGAATTTCACAGATAACCCCAGAGCTTCTTTCAAGTGTCCAGCTCCAGTGGGCCATTGAGAATTAATTTCGTAGGGAGGTTTCCTTTTTCAGATCAGTCTGGTAAGCTCTACCTCATACATTACCGCCAGCCTCTGGGGCATGTGTGTGCTGCTGAAGCTTGCACAGGCTCCCTTGAGTCAAGGTCAGTTTACTTCCTTAGGATGAAGCTGCCTTCTTGAGTTTCAGCTATCATTGTTTAAAAAAACAGTTGGCTGAAGTGCAGAAAAGATGTGCCTTTATAGAAACCTTTGATGTGCTCCATCCTCATACAAGTTCCTTCATAGTTTTATGTTACCTCTCCTCAGACCCCCCAAAAATTGTCTTATAGCTTCTCAATTTGCTTCTTTGGACTTCCCAGGAACTGCCTGGTGCTAAACAACCTCAATGATTTTCTGTTTGCAGCATTTAGATTGACTTTTTTTTTTTTTTTTGCTTTTTGCTGAGGCAATTGGGGTTAAGTGACTTGCCCAGGGTCACACAGCTAGGAAGTGTCTGAGATCAGATTTGAACTCAGGTCCTCCCGACTTCAGGGCTGGTGCTCTAACCACTGCACCACCTAGCTGCCCCTAGATTGACTTTTGATTTGAGTTTGATGTACTCTTGGGAAGCTTGAACTTTTGCCTGTCCATAAACCTGGGAAAACCTAATGTGTTTTATGCCTCAGCAAATAGAAAGAGAGGGGGACACCAGGAAGGGGTTGCTAGGAGGAAATCCCCTATAGGGACCTACCCATGGTCTTCTTGGAACCTCTCCTAATGTAATAGGATGATAAGGCAGGAAGGGGGAAGCTGAGTAAATTCAACTATCTTAAGTGGAAAAAGAGTCTAAGATTGTTAACTTCAGAAGGAACCTTTGGAACTTTAGAATTAGGAAAATTAGATTAAGCTAAAATCCTTGTAAGGGCAAAGATTGTTTTTTTTGTTTGTTTGTTTGTTTGTTTTTTTGTTTTGTTCTGTCTTTTTATTTCCAGAGCCTTGCACATCTGTGGCACTTTTCCAATTGTTAACTCGTAGATATAGAAGAATCACATATGTTATCCTTTCCATCTTCTTTTATAGTTGAGAAATATGAAGACCAGAGAGGGGAAGTGATCTGGTTAAGAACATACAACAAGCTAAGCAGAGTCAATGAAGATTTGGATCTCATGATTCACCATTTAGGATTTTTTCATATGATACCACATGGGTCATCCTATATTGTCATTAATTTTTTTTTAATGTTTACTCTGTTTGACCAAGGGGGTTTTGGAGTCCTGTGTAGCTTAGGAGACAATAGTAATGGTGCCAGAAAGCACTTTCCTTTGGAAAAATCAAAGTCTTCCTGTTTCATACAAGGTAGGATGAATTTATGAAACTCTTGGTCCCTCTCCAGGAAGAGATTCAGTCTAAAAGGGGTCGCCTAAACTGATGTCAGAACTACAATGGAGTTATAGAGGGAAAGAATAAGTTTGGTCTCTCACAGAACTCTCTTTCCCTGTCAGAGACAGAGTCCAGCCTAGATTACTCATAAATTTATTCTGACAACTTTTCTCTGCTGAGTCTCTATACCTAGAGACTGAATACTTAAGGGAAAAGTGATCAAATGCCCTCTGATAATGAGTAGAGTTAGCAGAATTTAGAAGTTCCTAGATTGTTTGCTGTATGATATTCAAGAGGCACTCTGTAAAGGAGACCCAAGAATTAGGTGAAATCGCTCTATTCACTAGATCATATAGAACACACACACACACACACACACACACACACACACACACGTATGCACACAAACACAGCCCACACTTAGAGTTGATCAAGAGATATTTATAGAGTTCATGTATACCCAGTGCCACAGGGCAGCCCAGCCTATCCAGACTGGAGATGCTCCCTGAGGGATTCTGGTAAGATCCTGCTTCCATTTGTGGCCCCTATCTCCTGTCCTGGAGGCCAGTCCTTTCTCTCCAGTTCACATTTCTTCTCACTGATATCAAGGCTGCCCAGTTGGGTATTCTGGTTAAATTCCTCACATTTCCTAGGAGTCGCTCAGCCTGCAAAGCAGGTTTTGTTCCTAAAGCCTTGGGGGTGCACAGAGCTTGCCTCTGTTGTGCCCCAGGAACAATGACATTAATGTTCTTCCAGCTGCCCCCTGGTACCATCTGGGAAAAGGGGAAGGGGTTGAAAAGGGCAAACTGCAGGAGTTCTTGCCAGGAAGATATTGTTTCTACCCCATCTACCTTGTGCAGTCTTGTTTAACCTCAACTGGCCTGGTTCTATATCTGTCTGGGCTAGCCTGTCCTCAAGGGAAAGCCCATACTTTCTTCAGTGCCCCTCCCTTCCAGCTCTGGAGTGGTAGTGAGTTCTCAGAATGTCTGTGTGTCTATTCAGCCCAGCACCAGAGGGGGAGAATGCCAACTCAGGAAAGAAATGAGAGGGATACAGAGACCAGGATAAAGAGAGGCTTTCAGACCCAAGAACTTTTTTAAGTTGAAGCTTTGGGGGAAAAGTGTAAGAGGGGGTGAGGGGACATGGGGCCAAAGTGTCAGATTGATGAAGGATGCTTTGTGTCACTTCCAAAATACAAAATCCAGGACACTTTGGGAGGAGGAGCCTTTGGAGGCTGAAATGAAAGAGGCAATTTTAGGCTTGAAAATTTCTCTTCACTCCTTGCCCATTATGACTGCTCTAGAACATTTAACATGCTGGGAGGGGAACTCCAGCTAAGTTTTGCACTGATTGCCCCCTGACTTCCCACTCTGCCCAGTCAGGGGGCCTTGTTCTAGAACTACGGAGAGGAGAGGATAGGATAGCTACAGTGTAGTGAATCTCTCAGTGTTTGCTCCTCATTAATTTTGGGAATGTGGCTATAGTTTTCTCTGCATATTGAAAAGCTATAGTTTTCTCTGTGTATGGGGAAGACAACTTCTAGGAGGAGGCTGTTAGCCCTTCAACCCCACCACATAAGAACCTGAACTCAGGTAGTATGAAACACACAATATAGCTGAGAAACAGTACTGAAGAAATTTAGTACTAGGTTTTTCCTGAGTACTTTGGACAATCATTCCATCACTCTGCATCCTAGTCTGTTAAATAGGGCAGTCAGAATAAATAATCTCCAAGTCTAGTCCTGTTCAGTTGTTTTATGTCATGTCCTAAGAGTTTAGATTTGGATGGGAGAAAAATCACATCTTTATTTTAATTTACCTCTAATTTTTTAAATTAATTAATTAATTTATTAAAGCTTTTTATTTGCATAACATATTTATGGGTAGTTCCTCAACATTGATCCTTACAAAGCTTTCCGTTACACATTTCCCCCCTAGTCCCCTCCCCTCCCCTAGATGGCAGGAAGTCCATTACATGTTAATTATATTAAAATACTTGACAAGTCGAATATATGTATACATATTTCCATACTTATCTTGCTGTGCAAGAACAATTGTATCTACATGAACACAAAAATATCTGAGAAAGGAAACCCAGTGCAAACAAACATCGATAGAGGTCATGGAAATGATATGTTGTGGTCCACGTTTCATATCCCTCTCTCTGGTGCATATGGTTTTCTTCACTAAACAATTGGAACTGAATTTACCTCTAATATAAATTGAACATTTCTTCCAGTTATTTAAAAACATTGTTTTAAGAATGGATGGTTCATGGGTTCCAGATTGCCAAAGACACCATAACACAAAAAAAAAGGTTAGGAAACCTTTATTGAGACCAATTCACAGAAATAAAACCCCTGTAGATTTCTGCAGGAGTCCTTGACTATAGGAGGTAATGATAAACTTTGAGGTTAATAACAGGGCAACTACCTTGATTTAACTACATTCTGTGCAGAATTGATAGGTCACATAGGCACTTTAGGTCAAGTGTGATGTGAGGAGCTTCAGATATTTGCTGATACCTGAAGTCTCCTTTCCCAGAAAAATAGAGCCTTTCATTCTACAAGGAGGAATGATCCTTGAGGGAACACAAAGCTGATGATTGCATTCAGGAGTCACAGGGAATAGGTTTGGTGAACAGGGGGCAAGTAGGACCAAGCAGAGCTCCCCAAGGCTCAGGAAGGGAAAACTGACTGTTTCCCACACTGGGGTAACCCCCGTAGCTTATTGGGTCCTTATAAGACTCTTGCTGGTGACCTGCCTAGACTAAACAGCTGTGAGCAGCTTTGTCCAATGAGATATTGAGGCCAGAATGAAGGAACAGAGACCAGAAAAGGAGGCTGTTCCTGATGCCATATCAGATATAAAATCCAGACTACAGGAGATAAGAATGGAACATTGAGAAGTCCCTGTGTTGGTTGGCCCAAGACACCTGAAAACATCTCAAAGAGCTAGGGACTCACTGGTAGAAGGTGACACTTTCATTCTTATCTGCCTAGAGTATAAGTTCACAAAGGAGAATGGTGGCAGATGAGGCTAGTGGAAGACCTTGAATAGTAAATTAAGCAATGTAAACTTTATCTTCTAAGAAGTTGGAAGGTTAAAGGTTTTTGAGTAGGGAAGTGACATGAAAAATGTATTTAGGGAAGATTACTCTGGCAAAAGATATAGGAGGAACCAGGGCAAGAAAAGAGTAAGCAGGGAGCTATTATCACCATTCAAGTGGATGATAAAGGGGGCCTAGGCTAGAATGGTGACTGGGAGATAGAAGAGTAGATCTATGTGATGTGGTCTAGTAGGAAAAACACTGATGTCAGAGTCTCAAGGTCTGAGTTTGAATCCTGTCTTTCCTGTTATTATCTACATGATCTTGGACAAATTATTTTATCACTCTGTCCCTCAGTTTCTTATCCTTAAAATGAACAGGTTGGATTTGATAATATCCAGCTCCAAATCATTGATCAGAAGATACTGTTGAGATAAAATATATGATATTTGGCAACTGAATGAGAAAGAGTGAAAAAGTCAAAGGTGACTGATCTTAGATTTCTATAGTTTCGGATTTGGATAACTGAGGGGATGGTGGTGCCATCAACAGAAATAAAGGGAAGCATTCTTTCATTTAACCAGCATTTAATAAGTACTTTTGCTCAATGCAGAAAATGCAAAGACAAACAAAATAGCCTTTCATGGAGCTTTACAGTCTATTTTAAGGACAATACAGATATAGAACATTTAATACAAAATACAAAACATAAGCAAAGCACATTTGGGAAAGAACGTACAAGAAACTGGGTGGGGGGAGATCAGAAAAAGCTTCCTATAGGAGGATGCTCTATCTAATCCAAGTCAAAAAGAAACTAGGGATTCTGTGAATGTGTTCCCATTTGGTTGCATTGGTTTTAAGGTATTGGTGAGATACTCTAGGGCAAGATGACCAGCACTCAGTTCAGAATGTATGTCTGGGAGCAGTGAGTAAAGTACTAGCCCTGAAGTCAGGAGGATTTGAATTCAAATTTGACTTCAGATACTTAATACTTATTAGCTGTGTAACCCTGGACAGATTACTTAATCCCAATTGCCTCATCCCCCCCAAAAAAAGTATGTCTGGGACTCAGAAGAGAGTTTAGGATTAATAGTAACACAGTATTTCCAGAATCATCTTGCTGTGTCCCCATACAATGCCATAAACCCCTTCACTCTCTCTCCTCAGGGCTATCGCTCAGTGAATGAATTGGGGGTACTTCCTGACCTGCCTTTAATATTGAGGGGTTTCCATTTTCCAGAGTGAGTTAGCCCTTGAATTATAATGCTTCTTCCCCTCTTTACTAAAAGCACAGTAGACATTTGCTCCAGGCTTGGCCATGTGGCTCATCTCTCTCCTTGGGTGGGCCAGTGGTAGGGAAGCAGTTTGGGGGTTAGGGTAGATTGGGGAGAAATCACTTTGTGGCTCATATGAGTAGGACTTTGGCTGAGTGTGGAGCCTATTTTCACTCACTTGTATGGCTCTGATCAATTGCCAGTGAAATGCTTTTTACTGAACTCTGTTTCTCAGGTTCTTTCCTTTGGGGATTCCCTTCCCCTCATCTAGTCCCTGGAGTAAAACAGGGATGCCTGGGAGCTCTGTCCTGGCAGCCATATAAGCAGACTTTTGTATTAAGTCAGGAGAACCATGGATCCTTCTGAGCATAGGAGAATGGTCCAGGCTTGCAGCTTTATGTAAGACATCCCCCATCCTTTTCTATGTGTACTCCTGGATGACTCTCATCCACGGTTTGCCTTCTACCTGGAAAGGCCTGTCTGGAGGGTGTGTGGGTGGTATCAAAATGCCCACAGGAAATTGTACTAAATCCACTTTTAAAAGGACTCAATTCTGAATGGGCTTTTTAGTACCAATCTGCCCAAAGAAGGAGGCAGGCTTCTTAAAAGCCATGTCTGTTTTATTACATGGACTACTGCACAACAACCTCCCTGTCCTCCCATACCCCCACACCTACCTATCTATACCACAACACCCCTCTGTCACCCCAACCCTTCCCCACCCCCAAATCATAACTTTGACTCTGAAGCAGGATTTTCTGATCAGACCAGTTGCAATGAAGACTTCTTTGCAGGCCAGAGAAATTGCTTTGAAAGTTATTCCTAGGAACAAAGATTTAGAGCCAGAAGTTGACCTTAGAGGCTATCAAATTCCACTCTTTCCTTTTACAGATAAAGAGCCTGAAGTACAGCCAAGTTAAGCCCCTTCCCCAAGATGACACAGTTCAGGGGCAGCTGGGTTACACAGTGGATAGAGTACTAGCTCAGAAATCAGGAGGATCTGAGTTCAAATTTGGCCTCAGACACTAGCTTTCCTCAATTGTAAGATGAGTAGAAGAAAGAAATGGTAGAACATCCCCGGTATCTTTGCAAAAAACCAAACCCAAACCCAAATGGGCTCATGAAAAATCAGACCTGATTAACTGATTTAATAGTAACACACAGCTCATAAGTCTCTGATTCCAAGTCAGCTCTCTATATTCCCCGTTGGTTTTATTCTAGAAAGAGTGAACATAAGCTTGCAAAGCATACTTTTGTAGTATAGAAAGGGTTAGATTTCAACTCCTTTTGGACAATGGCTAATTTTTCAGGACTCCTGGAGAGAAGCAAGGGAGGATATCAGTAGTTACTATATGAGGAGGCAGTTCTATATGTGAAGGAATTGAGGTTCAGAGAGTTTACTTGACCACTGTCACACAGTAGGTCTTTAAGTATTTTACGTGTTGCTGTCCTGGCAAACTATGTTGCTAAGTATTTAGGATCTCCATTGTCAAGCAGAGACATATCTCATTTGCAGGGAATGCTTAAGTCCCTGGAGCTAGGCGGCTTTGGTGCTGCAATGTGTGCAGGCGGGCAGGCACATGCCGGGAAACCGATAAGGGGCAGGATTTTCCTTTTCCATTCCTGCCTTTTTTTTCTGCTGCTCTAAAAGCAGGTAGTTGGAGCCTTTGCTCTTACTGAGTGCCCCTGTAAGGTCCCTTGAGACTCTTGGGGACCACTGTGTGACCACGGATGCCTCTGAACTTGTATTTTTGCCTTCAAGCTAGGAGCTAAATGCTACTAGTGAAGGCAGCATCACCCTCCTCCATTCCCACTGCTGCCATTCCTGTAGTTTAGGCCCACATTATCAACCCAGTATGTATGATGGAGCAGGAAGGGCAATGGATTTGGATTCATAGGACCTGGATTCGAAAGTAGCCTCTATTCCTCAATGGATAAACTAACTCTCAGGGCCAGTATTCATCTAAATACTGAAATGAGAAGGTTGAACTACATGATTTCTTGCAAGTTTCAGATCTAGAGTGTAATTCAACTACTTGCTACCAAGTTTTTGGTATTCTTTCTTTCTATAATCCATCCTTCACACTGATGTCAGACTCATCTCAGACACTAGCTGTATGATCCTGGGCAAGCCGCTTAATCCTGTTTTCCTGAGTTTCCTCAATTGTAAGATGAGTAGAAGAAAGAAATGGTAGAACTCATCATCCTTATGCATTGATCTGTTCATGGACATTCTCCTGCTAAAAAATTTTCAGGGGCTCCCTGCTACCAAATAAAGGTGAAATTCCTTTACCTGGCATTCAGGGCCATTCATAAAATGATCCTGTTCTTCCTTTCCATCCTCATTTCTAACATTCCCCAACCTCAGATATGGTGTTTCAGTCAAACTGAACAGCTATCTATCTCTTAAACACAGCCTTTACTTTTACCTGCCTGTCTCTCCCTCCTTTCTCCTCTCCCTCACTGTTGAATTTGTCTTTTGAATTCCCTGCCACCCTTTAAAAGGCAACTCACATGCTGCTTCCTTTTTGAAATCTTTTCTGTTCTTTCCCCCTTGAACTTCACAAAAATATTTGCTCTAGGCCTATTTAAAATATGTAAAATTTGTATTATTATTTTGTATATTATGTTAGTTTGTGCTCTAGTTCTCTTTGTATAACCTTACATAGATCAGGAGCTCCATTCAGTTAGATAAATATTTATGTGTGGTGGCAAGTTATGGCACACACAGAAATACATAGAAGGACAGGAACCAGCCTTGTGTAGATTCTGTGTCTTTCCTAGGGCCTAGCATAGTTTGTTGTAAACAGTAGGTATTTAATGGACATCTGCTGAATTGATTTGAGATCTGTTTTTTTTTTTGTTGTTGTTGTTGTTGTTGTTTTTTTTGGTTGCTTTTGGAAGCCACTGGGAAAGGGGAATGGGATGGAAGTTTAGTTTTCTAATCAAATAGAGGATGGGCATTTTTTTTTCATAATTTATGTAAAAGTTGGGTAAAGAACTCCAAAGGAGGCTCATGGAAGTTCATCTCCTCCTGCTAGAGATAGAAACTTTTCTAAGAAACAGAGCCAAACATTCTTAGGACAAGCTATGACAGGGCTTTGTAAAATAAGAATTCTCTCAATGCAAAGCAGCCTTTTTCTTATCTTGTTCTAAACCCCTTTCAGATGTTGGCACCCAAGCCTCCAGGCTAAAGAGTTAGGAATGTTTTGATCCCCCCCCTCCCACCTTATAAATCTCCCTGGAGATGGAGCCCAGGGCTAGACACATAGGAGACATTCAATAATGACTTATTTGATAGATTGAAGTGTTTGCCAAGAGGCAGTTTTCTCTTCCTGGACCTCCCTAGACTATGTTGCTTTGTGGTTTGGGGATAGAGACTGAGAGCCTTCTCCTCTGTCCCAGTTTGGGGTGGTGCCAGATTGGACACCCTGACATTTGCCAGAGAGTAGGAGCCATATAATACCACCCAGCTTCTGGACTTGGCTGCCTTTCTTGCATGCCAGCCTCAGAATAGGTATAAATGCCAAGCCCCTAAGGAACATTTGCTAAAGTTCCTTCTTCTGTCTTGCCTACATAGAAGAAGGGAAGTAAACTTAGACCCTCAGGCCTATTAGCCAGAGTCTTCTCCTTTAGAAGAAAAAGGGGAATGGAGGAAAGGAGAGAGCCCACTGGGTGGCTGGTTCTGAATTTTATAGGTAGCTTTAATGATTCCCCCAGGACACTTAAAAAAATCCACACTTTGTTGGTGACTATTTCCCCCCCAAACTCCTGCATCTCCCTAGAGTCCTATCAGCCTGAGGCCTTGAGCCCTATTTCTAATTTGTGCCCTATATCTAATTAAAACCTCAAGAAAATAGTGCTAGATTCTTTTGGGCCTGACCAAGTGAAAGCTTCCAAATGTAGCGTGGGGACCATCTCTCTGATGGCTAGTTGTATCTTAGAGTCAAGAATAGAAGAAAGAACCTGTTTCCAGAATAGTTTGCCCCAACAAAACCTCCCTTGACTCTTGGGAGCAGGTGGATGGGAAATACCAGCCAATACTTATGCTTCTGGTTGGTATAAGACTTCATACCTGTGAATGCTCTTCTGAGATCACAGACGCATCATATGAGCATAGATTGGGGACTAAGGGGGAGCTTAGAGAGGTGATTACATTGGGGCACTAGAATTTGGGTCTGGTCCAGCTCCTTCATTCTGCAGTTGAGGAAACTGGTTCACAGAGACCTTGTGCTTTGCACAAGATCCTAAAAAGTAATCAATGCTAAAGTCAGGAATTGAACTTAACCAAGTCTTGCTTTTGCCACTGACAGGTTTTTTTTTTCCCCTGCTGTTTTGACCTGAAAGATGAACCAAGACTTGCTAGTGTAAAGCTCTTTTCTCTGTTCAAACAGAGCTCTCAGCAGAAAGTCTGACCTTCCTGTCTGTGCCATTTTGCACCTCTCTGATAAATAACTTCACGTACTCATCACATTGTTTGTGACTGACATTCACCTGCCTGTGCCACAGAATAGCTATGTGAGTGGCTTTTGGGGTTTCAGTTTCCTCATCTGTGAAATAAGGAGGTGGGACCAAAATGGCCTTTAAAGGCCTTTCCAGGCCTAAATATAGCATCTTATGACCTCTAAGGTCCCTTCCTAATGATCCTAAGTTATCTACACTTTCTGTTACTAAATTTCTACCTCTGTAAAATGGGGATAATAATAGTTGCCCAAACTGCCTTATGGTGGGGATTAGATGAGATAATGAAGGGAAAAATGCTTTGAAAAATGATCAGTAGCACTGAACAGAAATGAGGAGGTATTTCTTTCTACATTAGATTTATTATTATCTCTGCTGAATGTTCAGTGCTGGGCTTGCTTCCCCCAGCTTCTTGTTCTATTCTAGAGCTTATTCTGGGTTCTGGGGCAGCTGGGGGACAAGTCACCAGGAAATAATAATAGCTATTATCTATATGGAGGGCTTTAAAGTTTGCAGAGGCTTGGCATGTATGAACCCATTTGATCTTCTAAACTTCTGAAATAGGTACTACTATTATTTCCATTTTACAGGTCAGGAAACTGAGGTTGACATAGTTTAAGTGACTTACCCACTAGGTACACAGATAAGTGTCTAAGGCAGGATTCAAACTCAGGTCTTCCCAGCTCTAAGTCTCATAGTTAATTCTCTCCTGTCTCATTTTTGATTAGATAAAAGGGATCATTCTCTGTCTCATTTCTTACCTACTGTTTGGGGGTTACCTGAGTCAAACTGAGACCTTAAAAAGCCAGATCTCCCATTGCATCAGGCCATCTCTAGTCACCCTGATTTATATCTGGCCACTGGACCCAAATAGCTCTGGAAGAGAAGGCGATTGCATACAAAGGTGACTTTGCAGTCAAATCCAGTTTACTTGCATGTCATAGTCCTCTCCCATCTGAAAGATGAAGCAAGACTTGCAACTTTAAGGCTCTTTTCTCTGTTTAAACAGGATTCTTTCCTTTCTTCTATGATTCTAAACATAATAGTAGGGGGCTAATTAATGATTATTGAATTGAATCAAATTCTTTTCCCTAGGACACCTACTGGCCAGATGCCTACTCAGCTATTGAGTCTGTAGGTATCTTGCACCATCATGTGGATAAGATAGGATATTACAGCTTGGAAATAATATGGAAAAGACAGCAAGTCTGCTCTATCTGTTCAAATCTCTATAATCAAAGTACTCTTGTGAGGGATATAGGCATTTCTCCCAACATATCCTTGCAAATGAACACAGAAGTAATTAGACCAAAGTGACAGTTTTCTACTCTGAATGGGTCAGTGAGCTGAGATGTTTCCCAGCCTCAAATTAAACCCCTAACCCCAACCAGTGGTTGTTTTCTTACCTTCACCCAAATTAATTCATGCCCTTGAATACAAACCAACACCTGGCCATGAATTGATCAGTGACCTAGGCCATAGATGGATATCTGCTTTGACCCCAAATTGAGGCTGAACTCCAGGTTGGTGGATCTCCCCTCCCTGCCACCTTGTTAGAGAGATGGATACCAGCTATTTCACAAAACAACCACTACCACAGCAAACTTTTGCTCCTCACAATGATAATCATTTAAGAAAGTGTGAATAGTTATTTTATTCACTCCTAAATGATTGTCTTATACCCCATCTCATCTCAATCTTCTTTATCTCAACGATGATTTTGCTTCATGCTTTACTAAGTCCACTGAGCTCCTTCATCTCCCGACTTCACATTTAAAAGCCTTCTGTAGCCTCATTCTATTTTGCTTCAATCTGTCGGAAAGAGACAACTTTATTCACTTTGTCACTTCCTTTGTTTGTTGTCCTTCCTGTTCAAAATCACACCATTATGTTGGTGTCCAACACCAGTGTGTCCGACTGGCTGCCAGCTTGGAATGCTCATCATCCCATTGATCCCAAGCAAATTTATTATCTCTTTTTTCATATAACTTTTCCTTTCAATATAACCAAATATTATCTCTTTTACAAGACAATCTACCATGGACTTGAAGATCAGATGATGTATCTAAGAGCTGATGAGCACAGATAGTCCATGTAAACATTTGGGATGGACTCTCTAAATTTCTTTGAGTTACTACAATTCTTCTTTGCTCATAGAGCACCTCTTTGATGCAGATACTCAGTTTTGGAAGGTCCTGTGCCAGTGTCTCCCATGTCTCCCAATCATTTACAAAGTTCTTCAGTGATACCTTCTAAGACCTCTTCTTGAATCCTTGATCCCATCCTTTCCAGGAGCTTACTCTAGTGATCAGTCTTTCCTCTGCCATATCTTTCTTTTCTATGGGATCATTTCTTGATGGGTACAAACTTAACAAATCTTTCATTCAGTTCTAAAATCCTCTTAAGGGCATACCCTGTAACTTTCCTCTCTTTTTTGCTTTGCTCCTAGAATAAATAATCTAGTCTTGATTCCTCCATTTTTTCTTCTGTGACTTCTCAGCTACTTGAAATCAAACTTTCTGACCTCAACTTTTTATTTAAACAACTTTTTTTTCAAGGGTACCAACTCTCTTAACTACTATTCTCAATCCCCATTCTATTTGACCTCCCCATCCCTACTTCCTGGTTGCTTTCTTGCTTCTCTCTGTCCTTGTCTATTTGTCTATCTGTCTCTGTCCCTATCTGTCTGTCTATCTGTTTCTCTCTTTTTTTCCCTCTTCCTTGCAAGTCTGACTTTTATTCCTAATCAGCCATGCCTTTGACTGTCATCCCTTTCCTCTTCCATGGGTCCTTGTTCCTTAAAACATTCCCTCTCTTTTATATTCATATTTTCCTTCTCTTCTGAGTCATTACAGACTACATACAAACATATTTGTTTCCCACTCCTTCCCTGAACTCAAAAATCTTTCCTTGACCCTGCTGTCCTCAAACTATCATCCTGTTTCTTTCCTTCCCTTCATTAACAAACTTCTCTAAAAAATAGCTTATGCTTCCTGACTCCATGTGCTCACCATCCACGGATTCTTTAACCCTTTGTAGTCTGGCCTCTATCGTCATTGCTTTCCTGAAACTACTCTTTCCAAGGTCACTAATGATCTTTATATTGCCAGATCTTCTTAATCTTCATTCATATAATTTCTACAGCTTTAAAGTGTTCCCCCTTCTGTGGATTCCATGACATTGGGCTTTCTTTATTTTTTTTTAATCCCTCTTATTGCTTTTTTTTTTAATTGTTGTTATACTTCTTCCTGTTGCCCCCAAATGTGGGTGTTTCCCAATGCTCTATTCTTGGCCTTCACTTCTGTCTATATTTCCTCATTTGTTGACTTCACTAATCGTCTTTAATGATCATCTCCATTCAGATGTTTCCTATATCTATATGTCTTACTCTAAACCATCCCTAAGCTCTAGGCCCTCATATTCATATGTCTGTTAGATATCTCCACTTATACTTGAACTTCAGTGTCTAAAACTGAATCCCAAATGTCTCTTCCACAGTGACCCCAGTAATGTGGCTCGTCATCTCTTAGATACACCATCTGATCTTCAAGTCCATGGTAGATTGTCTTGTAAAAGAGATAATATTTGGTTATAGTGAAAGGAAAAGTTATATGAAAAAAGAGATAATAAATTTGCTTGGGATCAATGGGATGATGATAATTGATAACAGAGAGAAGGCACTGTGTTTCTATTTTCTCTGCTAAAGAAAATGACCCTTACATTGGAAATGATGGAATAAAAGTGAATAAGAGGAAAGATGTGTAAAGAGATGGTAACTTAGGAACACCTGGCTGCCATTGATAATTCAAATCACCTAGTCCAGGTGAATTAGTTCTTCAGGTCCTGAAAGAACCAGCAGATGACATATAGTTCAGGTTGAAAGAACTAGCAGATGTAATTGTTGAACGACTTTTAGTGATATTTGAAAGATTGTGAAAAATAGGAAAGGTAACACAATACTGAAGAAATGTAAATGTTACCCCAATTTTCTAAAAGGGGATGAGAATAGAGAGTACAAAGTGACTTCAATAGCTCCAAAATTTCATCATTAAAGAAATATTTGGCGAATATTTTGAAAGTGACCATTCAAGAACAAGTCATGCCAGACAACTCATTTCATTTTTTTATGTGGAATTATAAGCTAGTGGAGGAGGGGAATGCTGTGGATATAGTTTACCTAGATTTAGCAAAACTTTCTCATGCTATTCTTGTAGAGAAGATCAGGAAATATAGATTAGATGAGAATACAATCAAATAGATTCTGTACTGGTTAGATGGCTGTACTGTTGTTAAGAATACAATGTTAATGTGGCAGGACATCTCCAGTGATATATCTCAGGGATATCTGTGTGATTCTGTGATGTTGAACATTTTTATCAGTGACTTGAATAAAGGAATGGATGATATATTGCAGATGACACAAGGTTGGGAATTGAAACTAATATAATGAATTACAAGGTCCAAATCCAAAAGGGTCTTGACAGGATAGAGTATTGGATTAGACTTAATACGATAAAATTCAGTGGGATTAGATATAAACTTTTTTTTTACTTAAACATATAAAAAATCAGTCGTAGCTCACACATGATGCTGGCTTCCAATTCTCTCTAGGCTTTCTCTTTTCCTGTCTAGAGTTAGCTCATAAATGCCATCTGCAATCACTTCCAACAGGTAAAAATAGTATCCCTATAGAGATGACCAACAAACAACTATAACACAGTTTTTTTTTTTCCCCTAAGGATCCTAGAAACTACCTTGGTGTTAGGGAATTCACTCCTTATTACTAAACACTGTAGCATCTGAGCCCCCATCAATGACACTTAAACATGAAACATTTACTGAATAATAAAAGAATATATAACATTTACAACATAGGAGTGAAGAGCAGAAATTATAAAAATATAATAATTAAAATGGTTACATTCTTACTAATGTATACACAACCCATAGGGAAGAGTGAACAGTTATAAAAAATTAGCAAAGAGATACATGAATAAGGAAGCCCATATCTTTGGGATAATTTACACCATGGCAGCCTCTCAATGTTAGACTTTGTTGTCCTTAGAGCAATGGTGTCAAACTCAAATGTAAACAATAATCTGTACATTTCAGCAGATCACATGTTGACTTAGTTTTAAAATATAAAATAAAATAAAATATAGATATTAAAATGTAATATCAATTTTTACTTATGTTAAGTGTTTGCCAACTAATCTTGAATCAGCTTTGACCTGCACTTAGGAGAGTTGTCCATAGGTTTGCTACCTTTGCTTCAGAGAACCATAACTCTGCTATCTGCTGTCCTTTTGGTTCCCCAACTGGGCAAACCTGCTTCTCTACTATTCTCTATTCTCTACTATTCTCAATGACCACCCTTGAAAGGGTGTGAAGAAAGTGTCCCACTCTTTTAGTGCAAGAAGTTTTCTTAAGTCAGAGAACTTCCAAGCTCCCCAAGTCTCCTCAGGAGCTTTGAGGAGTTTCCCCTTCCTAAGCTGAAGATAGTGGACATTTAGCTTTTCCTGGCCAGTTCTTCAAATAGCAGGAAATCCTGTTTTATCTAGTGAACTAAAGCAATGCATTTCTTCCAATCAGAATAGCCTCCAGTCAGACAATTGCAGATTCTTTCTGTCAACTTTGATCACTGCCTGCATTCTGTCATTTTTTTTTTAATTAAAAGCTTTTTATTTACAAAACATGAGTGATTTTTCTACATTGACCTTTGCAAAAACTTTTTTTTCCCAAGCTTTTCCCCTCCTTCCCCCCACGCCCCACTCCTAGATGACAGGTAATCTAATACATGCTAAATATGATAAATTATATGACAAATCCAATACATGTATACATATCTATACAGTTATCTTACTGCACAAGAAACATCAGATCTAGAAAGAGAAGAAGAAAAAAACAACCTAAGAAGGAAAACAAAATGCATGGAAATATTCACAGAAAGCGTTAAAATGCTGTGTTGTGGTCCGTACTCAGTTCCCACAGGCCTCTCTCAGGATGTATATGACTATCTTCATCACTGAACAATAGAACTGGTTTGAATCACATCATTGTTGAAGAGAACCATGTCCATCAGAATTGATCATCGTATAGTCTTGTTGCTGTGTATAATGTTCTCCTGGTTCTGCTGATTTCACTCAGCATCAGTTCATGCAAGTCTCTCCAGGCCTCTCTGAAATCATCTTGCTGGTTGTTTCTTACAGAACAATAATATTCCATAACATTCATATACCATAATTTATTCATCCATTCTCCAATTGATGGGCATCCTTTCAATTTCCAGTTTCTTGCCACTACAAAAAGGGCTGCCACAAACATTTTTGCACATGTGGGTCCCTTTCCCTCCTTTAAAATCTCTTTGGGATATAGGCCCAGTAGAAACACTGCTGGGTCAAATGGTACTGCATTCTGTCTTTTTAAAAAAGCTTTTCTCATTGCCTCCCTTGCCTTGAGTCCTATGGATGTACAGCTTTCTTACTTGCTTCTGGCTTCATGTGGTCATCTTACCACTCTTCCTTTTTTTCTTCTGGCTTCTTTCTCAAGTTGGACCTTCTAATAAGCAGTGATCCATCTCTGACATATAATGTGCAACTCAAAATTTTTGCCTTTCTGTTAGGTATCACCTTAACAGCCCTTATCTCATCTCTCCAGAGACCCTGACAATATAATTTATCATATATAACCTTCAGAACTCTGAAAAGTGTCACATGTAAATGAGCTGATAAACAAGTGTCCTGCAATTACCATTACATCAGTCAGTATTCTGATTTTAAACAGGTCCTGTCAGTATATTTATATGAAGGGAAACATATCCTCAAAAGTGTCTTTCCTTACCATTTTATTCAAAAGACTATGCTTCTTCTCAAGCTTATATAATCATTTTTCCTTACACAAATATTCCTTTTTCTTATCTTTTCAGCATCCAAAGTTTCCATGCATATAATGGATAGTACCTTATACCCCTACCTTGTCCAGGACACATTTACAGGCCTTTGCCAATCAAAATTTAGGATAGGAAAGGTTATGAGCACATAATGTTTAGCCACCTCCCTAAGTCAAACATTTTACATAATCAATTTATTTTACATTAGATCAGCTCAAAATAAAATTTTCTCATGTAAGAGAATATATAGACAAAAGTAAACATCTTAATTCACGACAAACCCTATATGTACACAATTATATTAGCAAAAGCAAACATTCTTATTAATGACAATAACATAGCAATAAAATATACATTTATCATATTGTGATTTTCCCCATTGTGGCTTCAATATATCACAGGTTGGTATAAGAAATTAAATGGAAATTTGGGGGGAGTTTTGCAAAAGCTATAGATGATTCAGAAAGGCCAACAAATGATACAGAAAAAGTTTAGAAACTCAAAAATGCAAAAAATATGTATAGAATTGTATATTATAGCCTATGACCAAATACTTAACCCAAATTTTACAATAAGGTGCTGTAAACACTCCAAGAAAAAAAAATCTTTTCTGAAACAAAAGGAGGTCAGAAAATTTTACAGATTTTTTCAAATTGTAGATAGCATGTCCCACCCCTGTGATGTGGAAGGGGTGACTGCATAACTCATATAAAATTCTGTGATGAAAGTACAGCAGTAATATACTTTATCATTTTATATATATACATATATGTATATATATTTAGCATATGAAGAACATGAATAAAGCATACATGTACACCAACATTTCATAAAAAGTAGAAAAATCCATTCCAGTAATAATAATGAATGGTATAGAACAGAGCAGGATATAATAGCACATATTCATACTCACCATTATACAACTGTGTAATGAGAGATCACTTCTCCCATCTTACTTGGTGCACAATGTAGTTGGAGTACGGGGCTCTGAGCCAGGAATACTTGAATTCAAGGACTGCCCAGTATACAACGTGTACATACATAATTATTTACAAATTGTCTCCCACACTAAAGTGTCAACTCTTTGAGGACAGGGTCAGTTTTTGCTTTTCTTTCAATTCCCCAGCACTTATACTGGTGCCAGGCACACACACACACACACACACACACAAAAAAAATGCTTGTCCCTCAGATGAGGGATTTATAAAAAGAGGGGTCTGGCCTTCGTGGCTTCTGAGGTCCTTTCTAGCAATATATGCAGTATTCCTTAGCCAAAGTCTCCTCCCTGCAGCAAAGAAGGTCAAGAGTTCTGTTCATTTATCCTTTCTCAAAGGCTACAGCATTCAGTTAAATTTGTGTTGGTGTTTCTCTTTGTGTTATCCAAGGGAAGGTAAATTGTACATAATAGAACATAAGTTCTATTTCTGCTCCACTAAATTAATTGGTTTAGATTGGATCAGCCAGATCTATTGCCTTGCTCTGCATCTTGGTGTAGCATTTCAGTCTGACTCTCCAAGGTGGCACAGAGCTAAGGCACAAAGCATCCTTGCTTTTTTAGCTCCTCTCATACAATTTGGGGGTTTATTGACATTTCCTGGCCAGGTTGTCCCTGGTCTTCTGACCTTGGGAAGTATAGAGTTACCCACACTTTCAGGAGAGCCTGCTGCTGACATATAATCTCTCCAAAAATGTGAGGGGTCACTACGGTCACCACAAATCCCACCTCTCCTCTCTCCAGCGATTTTCTCAGTATTACTAATTACACACACACACACACACACACACACACACACACACACACACACACACTTCTGTCTTAGCGTGATAGCCCATATGTCTCTTCAGTCTCAGTTTCAAACCTTCTCAGCCCAACCTTTCAATAGGGAATTGCCTGTTTTAACTATTGTCTATTTTTATTTCCTCTGGAAATCCATGATGGGAGAAAGTTGCTAATGAGGACTTGAGGAAAGCCGGGGGTTTTGTCGAACTATGTTGCCGTGTGAAGAGCACTAGACTGGGAACTTCCTCCCTCCCTAATCCGTGGTAATAATTCTCTTTCATCTCTTGGAAGTTGAATTTCTCCATCTGTAAAGCAGAGAAACTGGACTAGAAAGGTAGAATATTATGTCCTAACATGACTGGATAAAACTATTAGTCACATAGACCAATCCTTTTATTCATATGAAAAAATTGAGGCCCCCAGAAATTAAATGATTTGTTTAAAGTGAATTAGGAGCAGAATCCAAGTATCCTGTGTTTTTCCCTCATGAAGTCTGTATGTGAGGGGAGACTGGAATATGTTTGTGTGCAGAGATTCACTGAGAAGCCCAAGGAGCTCTAGCCCGAAGTTTACAGAGAATTTAAGAAGTCACTTTGTTGGCAGGGATGAGCTCTGTTTCTGAGGGCCCTCAAAATGGCTGAAAAGAAGTGAGAACTAGGGTACAGCCTCTGGCTGATTGAATCAGGCAAAACAAGCTCTATTTCTATAGCAGCAGCAAAACTAGAAGAGGTTTGAAAGACCAGGGAATAAATAAAATTTGAAGCATTGCAAGACATTAGACAGCCAGCAGAGAGCAGAACTGAGCTTTGTTCCAACATGATTTTGTTGCAAAATAGAATAGCTAAAAAGGGACAAGCTTTAGTGCAAATAATGCATCCTTCCCCAAATGGTCATATTATTCAGATCCACATAGCATATTTCCATTGAAAAGGAACCAGTTGCCATATTTCACACAGTTGTAACTTTGAATTGTGTTCATTAGAATCCATATGACCATTTTAGGGGAATATTTGCACTAATAGGGAATTAGATATATCTATATTTGAATAAGAGTGTTTATCAAGGGGAAAGACATATGTTAGAGTGAACAGTGTATTAAAGTGTTTACTCATCTGTAAAAGAAGAATATTGGAAAATGTGACCTCGAAAGTCCCTTTCCCCTCTAAATCTGATTCCGTGTCCAAGGTCTTGTGCCATGCATTTAAGAGGAAGACAGAGATGAAGCTCATATTATGTGACATACCACCATTCCTTCTTCATAGCATTGGCCTGTCATCTCTTACCATTAAACACCTAATGCAGTGATTCTAAATATATTATGTTTTCCCCCATATTACAGAGTTGGATTCAAATCTCACTTCTGATACTTAACTATTTTTAGTGACTAGCTAGCTATATGACTGAACAAATTATTAGCCTTCTTTGAACCTCATTTTTTATAGAATGTGGAGTGATAAAACCCATAGTAACCATTTCACAGTATTGTCAGGCTTAAGTGAGATAATGAATGACAAAATAAATCATTCTCTAAATGTTAGCTATCATTATAACTAAAACAGTATTGTGCACAAGCAAGGGACTAAACAGATGTTGAACTAAATGAGTAATATATCATCCCTCTAAGAGAATATATATGAATTTGGGTTTTGGTTATTATTAGATTTTCAATCTCTCATTTAATTTACTGCAAAATTTATTTATTTATTTTATTTTTTGCTTTTTATTGCTACTTCATTAAGTAGCTTATAGGGATGATAAGGAACTGGTAAAAAAAAAAAGAGCTATAGGACAAGGTTTGTACATAGTATAGTCTGAAAATAGTATTTTTAGTATAGCCCAAGAGTGTTTTAAGTTTATAAAAGGGCCAAAAAAAGTTCTCTAAAAATTCAGAAGAAATAGCTTCTGACTTGGGCAAACCAGAGTAGGCTTTATAGAGCCAAATGAACTGGGGAAGATTTTCTTGAATGAAGAAGGGGAAAGACCATTTTTAATTTTCGGACGGACCCTCAAGTAAAGAAACAGAGGTGGAAAAGATCTATTCTGGGAAAGGTAGGAATCTAGATGATCTGGATAATAAAGTAAGTGGTAAGTGTTGCAGCCTAATGAAAGAAAAAAGTGTAGATGTTATCAACAACAGAAATATTAATCTGGCTGATTGTGCTGGAGGATGGGGGAAGAGAGTACTCTTCCTTCTATGCGCATCATTGGTTTCATGCCTCATGTTTGCTTTTTTTTTTCCTTCGCTGAGGCAATTGGGGTTAAGCAACTTGCCTAGGGTCACACAGCTAGGAAGTGTAAGTGTCTGAGACTGGATTTGAACTCGGGTCTTCCTGACTTCAGGGCTGGTGCTCTATCCACTGTGTTTGCTTTTTATACACAAACTTTTTAAATCTGAAATGGCCTCTGTAGTAGTCCCAAAGAACAAGGACAAAATGTAGATTTAAGAAACATTGGGAAGATCACAAACTATAAGATTTAAAGAATGATTACAAGAAGGAGGGTGACTAGGGAGGAGTCAGAGATGACCCCAACATTTCTACTTTGGTTGACTGGGCTATTGGCAGGGATTAAGAAACAGAATACCAGGATTTATATGATGGGAATATAATAAAGACCATTTTGTCTGTTACAAACATTAACTATAGGTAATCATGAAAAGCAGAAGCCAGTCCTGGCTCTGTCCTGCAGGAGATGAATCCATGCACCATGCTACCATTGATCTTTTTGGGGAGATAAGACAATTAGCAAGGCAGTTAGACAATATAAATTAGCAAATGATGCAAGACAACAAATACTTGACTACATTAAATTGTGTGACTCAGATTCTGGTGACTAATAGGAGCTCAGAAAGGTAGATCAGGAGAGGTTAAGTAGTGGTCAAGGAAGACTTCCTAGAAGAATGAAGTCTTAATCTGAGCCTTGAAAGATGGATAAGATTCAAGTGATAGGGGTTGGGTTTGGGGGTGGAAGGAGGTAGGTATTGAAAGGTAGTGGGGGAGGGAGAGAGTTGTCATAGAAATAAAGATGAGGATGAGTGGAATGACCTTGGTATGCTGAATAATAGGGAAGTACCTAGTCTGAATGGAGCATTTGTTTTCTACGTTCAAGAACGAACAGGGTTGTTAGGAAAGAGGACCAAGCTTCAGGCATAGAACTTTAGGTTTTCCAAAATTACTCCAAGGAAAGAAGGAAGTATGTTTTAAAAAAGCATGGGCATCTCCTGTTGAATCTATGATTCTATTCAACCCCTTCCTGATTTAGAAAAGACTCAGCAAGAAGAATTTATGGAGGGTGGATAATGGCTTGGGATTCCTCCCAAGAACCTATTATGTCAGTCAGTCAACAAGCATTTATTTAATGCCTGTTATTTGCCTGGATAATCGCTGGGGATTCAAAAAGAGGCAAATAACTAGTCATTGCTCTCCATGACTTCACATTCTCACTAGCAAAAAAAATTGTATATCAAAGAAATATATAATATAAATGAATGGCAATCTCAGAGAAGAAGGAGCTAGTAGTAAGAGTTTGAGAAGGGCCTCTTGAAGAAGGTACAAGGCATGATTAGGCACTGGGATGACTAAAGAGAAAAATGAAAAAGTCCCCACCCTAAAAAATTTATATTCTTTACTCTTCCTGTATCAGGAATTCTTAACCTCAAGTGTATGAACCTGTTTTAAAAAAATATTTTGATAACTGCATTTTACCCAATATGATTGTTTTCCTTTGTTATCCTTTGTATTTTAATGCATTTATAAACATTATTCGGAAAAATGGGTCCATAGACTTCACTAAACTGCCAAAGGGATTTCTGATACACTAAAAACTTAAAAACTTCTGTTGTAAACTCTCCCTGTTGGATCTCTTGCTAATGGTCCAGATGGAGGAGTGAGATAGAGAAATTCTAAAGGGCTGTAAGGAGGTGCTGTTAATATAAACAAAAAAGAAGGGTTAAATTTGATGACTTCCAGAGGCCAAAGGGCAGACACCTGATTGGATGTGGGGAGGGAAAAGTCAAAGCTGGCCCAGGGGTCACCAGAGGGAGTGACTTGAAGGATACTGGTGCTGCCATCAGAAATAGAGATGGAAGAGGAGGGACAGGCTATTGAGGGAAGATGATCAGTTTAATTTTTGGCATATTGAGTTTGAAGGGATAGCCAGCGTCAGATTGAAATGTCTAGTTGATGACTGGTGCTGTAGATCAGAACAAATCTGGGGCCGGCTATTTACATTTGTCATCTGCACTGAGATGATCATTAAATCCAAGGGGTTGTATCAGATCACAAAGAGGGGGATGTAGAGAAAGAAAAGAGTAAAGGAAAACATTTTGTGGGACAGCCACCCTCAGGGGATAAGAGGAGAAAGATGAACCAGTGAAGGAGATAGAGAAGTCAGGAAAATCAGAAGATTAAGATGTTGACAAATTTTGAGGTATTGGAAAGGAAATAGCCACAACAATTTATATATGACTTACTGTGTGTTAAATACTTAACAATTATTGATCCTCATATCAACCCTGTGAGATGAATGCTATTATTATTGACTTGTTATGTGTCTGAGGCAGTATTTGAACTCAAGTCATCTTGACTCCAGGCCCAGCGCTCTATTCATCAGCTGCTTTTAGAGAAATGAGGAAATTTATAATGGATGGTTTCAGTCTTCTTAGTAAAAGAAGGCAGGAGACATAGCAGTCATGTTGGGTGTTTGAGGAGTATGATAAGGCGTTAGTCTTAAATAAAAGGATTTTTGTACATCGATGAGGATCTAGTTGAAGTAAAATTGAAGATCTGTAATTGGGAGAGACTTTGGAGGTCATGGTGCTATTCATTAAACTAATTTCCTTGAAAGTAGGGACTAGCTTTTGCCTCTTTTTATATACCCAGAGTGAGATACATACACACACACACACACACACACACACACACACACACACACAGAGTTGTGCATATCATAGTATCTGGCACATAGTAGATCTATTTTGTGGGTGAAAATATTGAGATCCAGTGTAATAAAATGGCCTTCCCAAGTTCCCTTAAGGAGTTCCAGGAGTGAGATTTGAATATAAACTCAATGATTCCAGAGTTCCACAAAAGAGTATCCTACATTTGTAGTAGAACCAGTCAGCCTGTTTCTGGGACATCCTCCAGCAACATTCAGAATGGGAAAGATAGATACTGGAGGGATATTCTGAGAAAAATAAGAGATGGAGGAGAGGCACTGCTAGGGAGCATAAAGATGAGGGTATAGAGAAAAGTACCAGAAATTTATCCTTACCCAAGCAGGTGGTCCTGAATCTTAAGAGATTCAGGAAGTTAGAATTTTGTATTTACCATGCATAACATGGGGGGTAAACATGGAAAAATAGAAATATTGGTGGGGGGAGGGTGAGGAGGGAAGAAGGCCATGATACTGTGAAAAGACAGGAACAGATATTGGGAAGCAAACATCTGAAAAAAAGAGACTGAGATTACAGGAAGGTAAGCAGGAAGTACTTTCTGCTGTCTTGTCATTAAAATGAAGCATCTTAATTATAACAACACATTTTCTAGAATTTCTACGGTTGCAAAAAGCTTTTCTCTAAACCACGTGAGACAGCTAGTACAAATGTTATATTTTATCACTTTGAATGAAATGGCAGTGGAAGCTGCTGGGGAAGGGTAGCTCTAGCTCCTATAGATGAGGAAACCAAAGTACATACAAAGTTAAATTACTTGTCCAAGGTCACAAGGCTAGTAAATTCCTGAATTGGGATTCAAGCTCAAGACTTCTGTCTTAAATGTCCATCATTTTGCAACTATGCAAAGCGTCCAACATCTAAGCTTTTAGATTCTTCTTTGCAAACTATTATGAGAGATGGAGTAGGTTTTTGGTTGGTTGGTTTGTTTTTCCTATTCCAGTTTGGAAATGGGAACTGAGATCCAGAGAGGCAGGAATGCTTCCTTCAATCTCACAAGTAAGTAAGTAGAGATGGAGGATTCAAATTCAGCGCTTCTGACTCTGACCTAATTCTCTTTCCATGAAAAGAGTGCATTATTTTTTATTTGTCCTTAGTAATTAAAATGTTCCTAGGAAGGCAAAACATGGATTAATTTATTTTATTTTATTTTATTTGCATAACATATATGTGGGTAATTCTTCAACAATAACCCTTACGTAGCTTTCTGTTACAAATTTTCCCCCCGACTCCCCACCCCTCCCCTAGATGGCAGGATATACACTACATGTTAATTATGTTAAAATATTGGCAAATCGAATATATGTATACATATTTCCAAACTTATTGTTGTGGAAGAAAAATCTTATCTACACAAACGATATATCAGATAAAGGAAACACAATGTAAGCAAACATCAATCAAGGAGTATGAGAATGTTATGTTGTGGTCCACATTTCACTTCCCTCTCTCTGGGTGTATATGGCTTTCTTCAGTGAACAATTGGAGGTGGTTTGAACCATTTCATTGTTGAAGAGAGCCATGTCCATCAGAATTGATCGTCATATAGTACTGTTGTTGCCGTGTATAATGATCTCCTGGTTCTGCTCATTTCACTCAGCATCAGTTCATGTAAGTCTCTCCAGGCCTCTCTGAAATCATCTTGCTGGTCATTTCTTACAAAACAATAATATTCCATAATATTCATATACCATAATTTATTCAGCCATTCTCCAATTGAAGGGCATCTATTCGATTTCCAGTTTCTAGCCACTACAAAAAGGGCTGCCACAAACATTCTTGCACATGTGGGGCCTTTTCCTTCCTTTATGATTTCTTTGGGATATAAGCCCAATAGAAATGCTGCTGGGTCAAAGGGTATGCACAGTTTGATAACTTTTTGAGCATAGCTCCAAATTGTTCTCCAGAATGGCTGTATCCGTTCACAGCTCCACCAACAATGCATCAGTGTCCCAGCCCTCCCACATCCCCTCCAACATTCATCATTAACTGTTCCTGTCATTTTAGCCAATCTGACAGGTGTGAAGTGGTACCTCAGGGTTGTCTTGATTTGCATTTCTCTGATCAATAGTGATTTGGAGCACCTTTTCATATGACTATAAATAGTTTTAATTTCATCCTCTGAAAATTGTCTGTTCATATCCTTTGACCATTTATTGATTGGAGAATGGCTTGAATTTTTATAAATATGAGACAATTCTCTATATATTTTAGAGTTGAGACCTTTATCAGAACCCTTAAATGTAAAGATGATTTCCCAATTTATTGCTTCCCTCCTAATCTTGTCTGCATTGATTTTGTTTGTACAAAAACTTTTTAACTTAATATAGTCAAAGTTATCTATCTGGTTTTCAATTAAGAGTTCCAGTTCTTCTTTGAACATAAATTTATTACATCTCCATAGGTCTGAGAGGTAAACTATATTACATTCCTCTAATTTACTTATAGTATCACTCTTTATATCCAGATCATGAACCCATTTAGATCTTATCTTGGTATGTGGTGTTAGATGTGGGTCAAGCCCTAATTTCTTCCACACTAGTTTCCAGTTTTCCCAGCAGTTTTTGTCAAATAGTGAATACTTATCCCAAAAGCTGGGGTCTTTGCAAAACATGGATTAATTATAACACTTCTTTATTGAACATAATATGGGCAAAGAAGGGACATAATAAGTACAGGTGTGTTTGATTCTCTCAAATAAAGCAGAGAACAGCTTTTACAATACTTTAGTCCCAAAGTTCTAACTAGGATGTTAAGGTGATGGGCCTTTTTCATCCTGTCTTGGTTCCTATTGGATTGATTGACAGCAGGAAAGAATTAAAGGTTATTGGTGGAAGGGAGAGTGGGGGAGGAATATCAGGGAGAGAAAGGCTTAGGAGTAGAAGGTTTCACAAATCATGCTTCTTGGATGATTCCTGCTTTTCTCCTCTTGAAATTTAGGACATTTGCCCACATTCAGTCCTGTGACAGATTTCCTATTTCTCTATGATTCTCCATATAACTGATAGCTTTTTAATGATAACATCTGCTAGTTCTGTCACTATCCTGAATGCAATTTTATAGGTTAGGAAACTTTAATTCATTTAAAGCAGTTGGATTTCCTCATTCATTTCTCCCCTATCTTGGGTTACACTTTCCTCTTAACTCTTTTTTTTCTTATCTTTTTCAGTGTGAAAATTGTGTTCATTTAATAACTGTGCCTTCTCTCTGTTGTCATTTTTTCTTTCCTTTTTCTTTATTCCATCCACATAGCCCCTAAAAGCACATTATGTGTCTTTAACAGTTTTGCCAGACTTCCCAGCTTTAGTTTATTCTAGACTTTAGTGCTTCTGACACAACTGTTACAAGATTATATGTCTTTTCATATATGTCCTTGGTTCTACATCCTTATTTTCATTTGCATATAAACTTTTAAAATCAGAGTTTGGTGGAGAGCTCTCTATGCAGCCACATCAGTTTCTTTAGTTGACTATTTCTCTCCCTCCCTTCCTCATTCCCTCTCTCCTTTTCTCTCTCTCTCTCTCTCTCTCTCTCTCTCTCTCTCTCTCTCTCTCCTCCTCCTCCTCCTCCTCCTCCTACTCCTCCTCCTTCTTCTTCCTCTTCTTCTTCTTCTTCTCCTCCTCCTCCTCTCTCTCTCTCATCTCATCTCTCATCTCTCTCATTAAAACCATTCAGATTCTGTATCTTATTAAGATAAATATATTATCAAATTTCTTTTTAGAGAGCCTCTCATTCTTTTTACAATTTTGGTCACAGGATTAAACCTGCCATTTCAAAATATTTTTTCCCAACATTTAGAGCATACATCTGGACCTGTACAACATTCTATTCTTTGACTGTGACATGTCATAAAAGCTATTTGAGAATTATCAGAGGAAACTTCATTAATGAGCATATAAGAGGAAAGAAGCCGTTTCAAAGTTTAACTTAAATCATTTCTGCTATTAGCTATTTAGGGAATCAATAGTGCAATTGTGCAATTTGGAGTGACATCACTTCATTCTGAGAAAATGGTCCCCCTCCCTCCTCCTGTCTTATCTCCCATCTCTATCCCATCCCCCAAGCCACTTAGGAACAAGAGCCTTGGATAGTTGAAGTGAAGGGGAGAAATTTTCCAAGCCATGATGCTTTTAATAAATGTCTGCCTTGCTCTGATCATCTAGTAACCACATTTAGAGAGAAGAGAGAAAAGGGTTAGGTTAAGGTGTGAAGGAACATAGGCCTGCCAAGTGGTAAGCTTTTACTTGGAAACTGTCACTGGATAGGAGAACAGTGCTGGGTATGATACATCTTTCCAGAGTCTCTGATCATGCTGTGAGATCAGAAAGGTGTGGTTCCCCTTCCCACCATGAGACCCAAAGCCACTCAGGGCTTGGAGGTAGCGATAGAGGGGATTCCTAGTGGGGCCAGAAGTTGTTGCCTCCTTGATCTTGAATCAGAACTGTTGACTGTCCTCCTGGCAAACCTATTCATTCTCTGACTGTATATCTGTCTCCACTGACACACAGATACTTTCTAAGCTCTCACTTTATGAGAATTACAAGGTCAAGGAAGTTTGTGAGCAGAAAGGAGAGAGTGACTTTGTATTTAAAATGACTAGAATGTCTTAAATGAGAATAAACACATACTTACTTGTTTGTTTTATTGGTGAAGCGGGACCCTTTACAAAACTTCAGGTGGTCCAATTGTTCACTGAAGAAAGCCATATACACCCAGAGAGAGGGATGTGAAATGTGGACCACAACATAACATTCTCATATTCCTTGATTGTTGTTTGCTTACATTGTGTTTCCTTTATCTGATATATCGTTTGTGTAGACAAGATTTTTCTTGCACAACAATGACAAGTTTGGAAATATGTATACATATATTCGATTTGCCAATATTTTAACATAATTAACATGTAGTGGATATCCTGCCATCTAGGGGAGGGGTGGGGAATTGGGGGAAAAATTTGTAACGGAAAGCTATGTAAGGGTTATTGTTGAAGAATTACCCACACATATGTTATGCAAATAAAAAAAAAAAACTTCAGGTGGGGATAGAGGATATAATTAATCACAGAATCATACAACTGGAGAGGACTTCAGACACCATCTAGTTTTCATTACAAAATGAAGGAAACTGAAGCCCTGTGACATAACAAGTAGATAACTAAGCCAGGACTTGATTCGAGTCTGTCACTCTTATATCTTTGTGTATGTGTGTGTATGTGTTACTTTAATTAAGGCTTTTTATTTTAAAAAATATGCATGGATAATTTTTCTTTTTTATTAAAACTTTTTATTTTTCAAAACAGTGGACAATTTTTCAACATTAGCCCTTGCAAAATTCTGTGTTCCAATTTCCCCCATCTTCCCCCATGCCCTTCCCTAAATAGTAGTCATGGATAATTTTTCAACATTGATCCTTGAAAAACCCTATGTTCCAAATTTTCTTCCCCTTCCCCTCCCCCCCTCCTCTAGATGGCCAGTCATCCAATATATGTTAAACATGTGCAAGTTTTCTATACATATTTCTACAATTATTGTTATCATTCATATCTTTTACTGTCCTACTAGTGATCTTATATCTTGTAATCTTCTTTGGTTGATGTACTAAAAGAATTTTCAGTGCAGGTTGGGGGTTAGATTCCTCCTTTCCCTCTTCCTTACTTCCAAGAGGTCTCTCTCCCCATTTATATTAGACCCTTGAAAAGAGGGATCAATATCTGCTTTGGGACACCCCAGAGACTAAAGCTAAGTACCTTTCAACGGCTTGTGACACAGGACTGGCTGCCACAAGCACCACATGCCAGCTTCCTAGGGCCGGCAGGCACTCAGCCATGCTCTGAGCCAACTAGTTTCTTTGTCCCCGCTCTTGAGGCTCCACCAGCTTGGAGTGTGTCAGCAAGCTGCTCTTTTGTGGCAGGACCCCATTCAGTGGTCCTGCTTTGTGTAGGCTACTGAGGGGGAAGGTTGTGTTTGGCCCTTCTTGTTAGTTGGAATTGAACAAGATCCCCATTCCCAAGAGGGTTCATTGATGGCTGTCAGTATAACACAAACAGCAGTGACAGTCACCCAGCCTCCTCATTGCCCCTTTGCCACCAAAGACCCTCTCTTTAGTCCAGCCTGGCTCCTTACTGGCATATTTCTCCTGCCTGTGCCTCTACACTCCTTCCTACTTCTGCAACCTTGCTTCCCACAGTTATTAACCTGACCAACTCATTACTTCCACCTGACTTTTGCTCCTGTTATTCCTCTTCACCATTCCAGCTTATCTCCAACTTTCAGGGCTTCCAGCTCCTTTCCTCCATGACTTCTCTGATGATTCGGATGATCTGCTTGTTCAGAGAAGCAGTATTTGGAGGAATCTGGAAGAAGCCATCGAATTTCTTCATTTGTTTCCAATGAGGTGTATCTGAGAAAGCCACTGTTTGTGCTTGATATTCACAGAACAGCAAAATAGTTTGAAATAGAATTATAATAACTCTTACCTCCAATATGTTCCTGTGAGGGTTAAACCCTGGTGGAGTGACTCAGTGGGAAGAGCCAAACATCCATGGCATATGTGACCTCACCCATTATTCCAGATACTAATTCACTAAAGTATTATAGATTTACAGCTGGAAGGGAACTTAGAGATCCCCTAATCCAATCACACCCTACCCCCTTTCATTTTATAGGTGAAAAATGAGACTCAGAGAAATAGTGACTTGCCTAAAATCACATAAGTAGTAGCAGGGTTGGGTTCAAATCCATACTTGATTCCAAATCTAGCCTTTTCCTCACTCTTACATGATGCTTGTGTTCTCAGAGCAGACTGTCCCCCTCCAAAGCCATGGCTCTCTCAATCCTAAATATTTTACTTCTGACATTCTTCTTTTTCTTTTATCCACCGCTTCTTCAAGGTGCCTTCATATCTCGTGTTTTCTAGGAAGTCTTATTTCTCCTCCCAGACCAAACTATTCCCTCCCTTTTCCAAATTCTTGTAGCATTAATATACAATCCATAATTTACTTTATACCTTTATTATTCTGTCATTATATATACATACAAGGTTTGTTTTGCTTCTTAGATAACAGTCTTCCCTGTCTTAACTGGCACAGAGTTAGGCTTCGAGAAGGGCACAATGCATACATATTGGATGGACCAAGTTGCTGCTCAAACCCAGTAAGTGTGCTCATACTCATACAAGACTAGCTGACAGTCTAACTGGGTTACCCACAGACCCTTTGATGATGATGTATGTCTCATCTCCTTGCTACAACATTATGGATCCCATTAATAAAGTTGTTAATCCCATTCCCCCAACCACACCTAGAACATTGGTGTGGCTTTGTTGTGGAGAAGATGGTATTGGACATGTTCTTGTATTAAAAAAAATACATTTTAATCTATCTCTTTTATGTCGTTACCTACATTTAACGTCATATCCTTTTTTTTCCATACTTTCTTCGCCCTACCTCCAGCAATTCCTTATATAAAAGACTGAAAAAGTAAGGGAGAAGGAGCAAAACAAATCAACATATTGAAAAAAAAATCTTATTTATCATATGCTTTGTTTTACATTCATAGTCTCTCTTTGGAAAAGTCAGGAGGAAGGGTTATGGAGGAGAAGGATTGTCTTCTTAAATCTCTTCTTTGGGCTCAGTCTTTGTCATAATTTAGTAGCATTCAATTTCAGTTGTTTTGTTATTTCTATTTATGTTCTTGTCATTGCATATATTGTTTTCCTGGTTTGGTCTACTTCACTTTATATGTGTTCATTTTTCATATTCATTGTTTACTTTTGGAACAGCAATATTGCTTTGCATTCATGTACCGCAAATTTGATAATTCCTTTAACAATGGATATCTACTTTTTTTTTCAGTTCTTTGCTACTAAAAAAAATGTGCTTGTGTTTTTATGGGTGTTGATGGGTCTTAGTTGCACCTGGGGCTAAATAAATATATACAGACTTTAAGTTGTGTTGTTTCAAGAGGTATTGGGCCACTCATTCAGTGCCTAAGGAGCTTGACAGATCTTTTCCTAGTCCCCCCAAAGATTTCTAGAATCGGAATTAAAATGTCCATTCTCAAAAGGATCAGCAATAAATCTAATACATTTCTTTTTTTGTTTGAACTGTTTGATAGTATTTTATTTTATTTTATTTTTTTTTTAGGATGAAGAAATTGTTTTTTTTTTTTTTAAAGGTTACTTATCTCTTTTTTTATTTGCAAAACATATGTATGGGTAATTTTTCAACGTTGACCCTTGCAAAACTTTCTGTTACAAATTTTTTCCTCCTTCCACCCACTCCCTCCCCTAGATGGCAGGTAGTCTAATACATGTTCATTATGTTAAAATACATGACTAATTGAATATATGTACACATATTTATATAGTTATCTTGCTGTACAAGAAAAATCAGATCTAAAAAAAAAACCTGAGAAGGAAAACAAAATGCAAGCAAACATCAACAGAGAGCATGAAAATGCTATGTTGTGGTTCACACTCAGATCCCACAGGTCTCTCCCTGGGTGTATATGGCTTTCTTCATCACTGAACAACTGGAACTAGTTTAAAACATCGCATTGTTGAAGAGAGCCATGTCCATCAGAATTGATCATAGTATATGCTTGTTGCCGTGTATAATGATCTGCTGGTTCTGCTCATTTCACTCAGCATCAGTTCATGCAAGTCTCTCCAGGCCGCTCTGAAATCATCCTGCTGATAGTTTCTTACAGAACAATAATATTTCATGTCATTTATATACCATAATGTATTCAGCCATTTTCCAATTGATGGGCATCCATTCAGTTTCCAGTTTCTAGCCACTACAAAAAGGGCTGCCACAAACAGTTTTGCACATGTGGGTCTCTTTCCTTCCTTTAAGTTCTCTTTGGGATATAAGCCCAGTAGAAACGGATGAAGAAATTATTGTTAATTCTGATAGGGTTCTTTTTTTTTTAAATTTTATTTTATTTGCATAACATATGTGTGGGTAATTCTTCAACAATAACCCTTACATAGTTTTCCGTTAGTATTTTATTTTTTTTCCAAATATGTGCAAAGGAAGTTTTCAACATTCACCTTTACAAAACTTCGAGTTTCAAATTTTTCTCCTTTCCTCACTCCCTTTCCCCTCTCCAAGATAGCAAGCAATCCAAGATAGGTTAAACATGTGCAGTTTTTCTAAACATATTTCCATAATCATGTTGTGCAAGAAAATTCAGATTAAAAAAAATCCTAGCAAACAAACAACAATAAAAACAAAAAAGGTGAAAATACTATGTTTTGATTCACATGCAGTCTCTCTGCAGTTCTCTCTGGTTGTGGATGGCACTTTCCATTCCATCTCTGTTAGAATTGCCTTGAATCACCATATGGTTGAAAAGAGCCAAGTCCATCACAGTTGATCGTCACATAATCTTGTTACTGTGTACAATGTTCCCATTTTGCTCACTTTACTCAGCATCAGATCATTGTAGGTCATTCCAGGATTTTCTGAAATGAGCCTGCTTATTTCTTACAGAACAGTAATAGTCAAATAGCAACATTCACATATTGTAACTTATTCAGCCATTCCCCAACTGATGGGCAAAAATATTTCCGGTGGCCCTTTTTATAGTGGCAAGGAACTAGAAATTGAGTACATGCCCCTTTCTCTCTGTTATGTTCTCTGAGATACAGATAATACAATAGAGATATTGCTGGATTGAAGTATATGAACAGTTTGATAGTCCTTTGGTTATAATTCCAAATTGCTCTTCAGGTTAGATAACTTCACAACTCTGCCTACAATGCATTGGTGTCCTAGTTTTTCCACACGTCAAACATTTATCATTATCTTTTCTTGTCATTTTAGTCAATCTGAAAGATGTGAAAATGGTACCTCAGGGTTGTTTTAATTTGCATTTCTCTAATCAGTGGTGACTTAGAGCATTTTTTTCATGTAACTAGAAATGACTTTAATTTCAGAAAATTGTCTGTTCGTATCCTTTGACTATTTATCAATTGGGTAATGGCTTGTATTCTTACAAATTTGAATCAGTTCTCTACATATTTCAGAAATGAGGCCTTTATCACAATCTAATACATTTTATAATAAGAGGAGGAATCTGATATCCCTAAAAGGGAGGTGACTACTTAGAGTCTTATAGCTTACTCTTAAGGAGTACACAGTGTTGTTGGAGAAGTCACAGCTGATACATGGAAAGCAATAAAATGTGAGTGATCCTAGATCAAAATACTTAGAAGTAAAGTTCAGACCTTGAGTTCTGGTGGTAGAAGACTCTTTTGTCTAGAACACATCGGGAATGCTGCCTAAAGGAGAGAGAATATGAACTGGGTCTTAAAGGGTAAGATTTGAATTTTATTTTTTTATTCTGATCTTAACAAAAAAAGAAAGATAATAAGCATTTTCATATGCATAGTTTATTAACAGCTCAGTGGTATGATTTATAGAGTCCTGGGACTGGAGTCAGGAAGACCTAAGTTCAAATCCAGCCTTAGACACTTACTAGCTATATAACCCTGAGCAAGTCAGTTTTCTCAACTGCAAAATTGAGATAATAACCCCTCTACTTTGTTGTACGAATTAAGTCAGATCAATATTTGTGAATCATTTAGGCACAGTGTCTGGTACATAGTAGGTACAAGATAAGTATTAGTTATATCATCATCATTATTGTTCTAATAGGGAAAGAGGATTGTACATGAAACTATAAAACTATCATGTACTGCTTGCTTTCCCTTTTAAAAAAATAGAATATATTTAGCATGTAATTTTCAAGGCTTTTCTGCTTGTCTTTCTGGTCTTCTGTGCATTTTTAAAAAATGCTTTCCTCTCTTTCCCTCCTTCCCTCTCCGTTCCTCTTTTAGTGTAAGATTTGGATGGGTAGAGGTGGAGGAAGGAAATTTCAAGACTGGGGGACATTGTGAGTGAAAGCTTTGGGGTGGATTTTCCTTCAAGGAACCTGGGAAATTGGAAGGCAGCCTCTCAATCTCACCGTGAACCTCACATGGTGAATTGCTGTTGCTTCCTCCTTTTCTCACCCCACTCCCAGTTTGTTCTGCTGGTGGGATAGGTGATTGGGAGAAGCTGGGTGGTCTCTCTCCCTCCAGGAAGGTAGGGTGGAGGTGTGGCCTTCCCCTTGGAGGCCGGGTCAGGAACACCATTCTTGGCTGGGTCCTCTTGGAACAGCTCCATGGGAAGAGATTGCTTTGGCCAGAGAAGTAGAGGAACTTTGTGTGAACACCCTCCAACAGAGAACTCTCAGCCACTTGTGAACTCCTGACCTGACTGTGAGGGAAAGAAGGGGCTTGAGCTTCTCAGCCCTGGTAGGGGATCCACAGCCAGAGAATGGGCCCCAGCCACTCCTCCCTCATTTTGTGTGTGTGTGTGTGTGTGTGTGTGTGTGTTTGTGTGTGTGTGTGTGTGTGTGGTAATGGATCCTGGGATGGGGAAAACATCAGTCCTTTCCATGGCCCTAGAGCTGTGAGACTCATTGGGGGTCTTCAGAGTGGGTAGGGGAGGCTCCTAGGTAGGTAACTAACTCTCATGCATACCGATTTCCATTCTGAGGGCACATAGAGAGAAAAGTAGAACCAGCTGGAAACGTGATTCTTAGTCATGGTGTTTATTCAGCAACTTTCCAAGGGGAGAAACAAAAAAGAGGGGAAAGAATGTCTTATTTCAAATGCCCTGCTGGATTTCTCCAAGCACTGGGATGGGGTTCTGAGTTGCTCTCCATCCTTCTTAGAAATTCCCTTAAAGAATAATAGGTAAGGCTTGATACTTATAGAATCTGATTCTGTCTGCATCTCTTCCTGCTCTCCTGCACAGACAAGTTTCACAATGTGCTGTTGCCCCCAAGTCTTAGTTCCCTTAGTTCCCTGCAATGTTCCTCACTTATTTTAATCCTAATTCATGGCCCACCCTCTCCAAGATTTCCTGAGTGGTCAAGGTACAGAGGTACATCCTCTGCAAATCTAGAGCACTTAAGAATTTGTGCCCTTCCATAGGGTGCCTGCTCTTACTGTCTTTACATGTAGGACTTTTTTCTGTCCCAGTGGATAGTAAGCTTTTATTGATTCTCCTTTGATACCTATAGAAACAGTAGGTATTTAAAAGACCTGAGTTAAGAGCCGAACCCCTTACTTAGCTGTATGATCTAAGATAAATCCCTGCCCCTCTCATTTTTATCTCATAAAGGATATAACAGAGATTGAAAGGAAGTGCTTTGGACATCGTGGGGCCAGCCTAGGGACTTGCAATATCATGGACAGTTTGGGTGCCTGAGACCCTCCTGGGCCTGGAGCCAAATCTCCAAACTTCCCTCCCAAGGAATGTAGCTCTATTCTGCCTGGGGCAAGGAATTCTGGCCTCCCCAGCCTTCTCCACAGGCTCACAATGGGAGCCTTTCTCAGGGCCCTGCAAAACATGATCCTCATGGAGAAAGGACAGATTCATGTTCCTGGCAAGGACCCACAATACAACAATTTAGATCAGGAGATGAATAGAAGCACAGGGGAAAGAAGGCAAAAGGCATTTGTCTTGTTTGGAGGGGAGGGTGAGGGATGTGCTGAGCTCATCTTGCTCCTGAGATGATTGTGTGTAATGGGGTTACATGACTAGCATGTCATCTTTGTGGGAGAGTAAAAATGGAAGAAGAAAACCCCAGCTTTACTAAGATTTGATAAATACGATTTTAGAGTCTCTAGTTTGTACCCTCAATAACTTCTGATTGGACCCTGCAAAAGCACTTTGTCACCTTTCAATCTATCCTAATTCATCTAGTCTAATTCCATTACAACTCCAAAAGATTTAGCCTAGCATTCAAAGTATCCAAAATTCAGTCATTCATAGTCTAGCCAAACTTAGACTCTCAAGAATTATTGATTTTAAAGGAGAAGGAACTTTGGTAGTAATCTAATCCACCTCCCTCCCTTTTTTCAAATTTTCCATCAATATTTGCATCATTCTTTGGCATTTCTATTTACATAGGCTTGTATTATTATTTATTTTTTTGTATGGCTCAGTCTTGTCTTCCCAACTTCCCAACATAAACTCCTTGAGGGCAGGGACCATGATTTACATAGCAGCACTAAGCTGAGGGCTTGACATGTAGTCATTGCTGACATAATGCTTATTGATTAGTTGGTGCCAGAAGTTGAGCTCATTATGGCTGTTGTTACCCCATCCCATTCCACAACTGGCCAGGTTACCACCCCCTCACCCCCAATTCTCATCTCCTTTATCTCTTGCTCCAGCATATGACCCCAACTGAGCCAGGGAAGAGCAATGACAGTCTCCATCAAGGCCCTCAGAGCAGTTGAGAAATTGCCCAAGATAGCAAGTTAGACTCCTGGTTCCAGGGCTCAGTCTTTGTCACTGTGGCTCTGAGCATCCATTATTATGTGTTCAGTCCACAGTTACTCAATGTCAGCCAGCAGACAGCAAGGACAAGGGCATACTGGAGCTGGCAGCCTGTGTCTCTGCATATGCCAGTTCACTTAAGTAGGCGGTAGGAAGTGATTCAGAAATCAGACCACCCCCACTCTCCCCAAACACTCATCCAAATAAGAATGGGGACCTAGAGTGACTGTTTAGACTGAAGCTGGCCTGGGCAGACCATCAATCCTGATGAGCATGTATTATTCACCCTTTTCCCCTGCTTCTCTTGGACTCAGCTCCCTGGTTATGGAGCAGCCTGGTGAGCGAGTAGGCAAGCTTTTTTCTCCAGTATATTTGGCCATGAAAACACCCAGATCAAAGGCTAACCCCTTGTACCACTCCAAATCCTACCCACTCAAAACATTCCGCCCAAAAAAAGTTAGGCAGCCTCTTAAAAAAATCAGGAAGACCTTAATTCAAATCCACTTACCTATCTGGGTGATGCTGAACAGGTTACTTAATTCTAAAATGGGAATAATAGTAGTACCTACTTTCTAGGGTTGTTATGAAGACAATATTTTAATATTTAATTAGCATTTAAATTTTATAATTAACATTTAAATGACATATCTAAATGTTTTATAAGATCTATATGTTATTATCATTATTATAGTACTATTAACAGACTTAAGAGAAGTGGGAATGAATTTGATGTGTGGTTCTGCCACTTATTCACTATGTGAACTTAACTTTATATCATCTTCCTGAGTATCAGTTTGCCATCCATGAAATGAAGATCTTTTGCCCAGCTCTCACCCAAGCTCACCCAGCTAAAAAATGGTAGAACCTGTGTCTTTGATCTCTTAGCCCAGAGCCCTGTTGTGGAAGGCTGTGTATCAAGAATTTCATTTACTCAGGCTGCTCTTCTGGTTGAAGTTTTGTCACCCAGGTTTGCCCGCTTCCTCATCCTGAATCCTTCACTCATCTCTTCTATCCAATTACTTGCCAACTCTTGTTGATTATACCTTTAAAATATCCCTCACATCTGATCCTTTTTCTCTACTCATACCCCAACCATCCAATCCAGACCTCTTCTGGATTATTGCAATAGCCTTCTCTTTAGTCTCCCAGTATCCTCCCTTTCTCTGCTATTCTCCCTCTTCCACATAGCTGCAAAACTGCTATTTTAAAACACTTGGGATGGCCATATTGCTCCTCTTCTCAAGGAGCTACAATAGCTCTGCCTGCCTCCCAACTTCTCTATGTGGCATTTAAATCCCTTCAAAACATGGATCCAATCTACATCTCTAAGCCACATCTCCCCCATATCATAGATGGCATGCCTTTCCCTGTTTGTGATACACTCCTGAAATGCCCTGCTACATGTTGCCCTCTTGTAACCTAGGCCCTCTTCACACTGGGCTCAGTTCACAGGAGAGGTCTTTCCTAATTTTTCCGATGGATTTTTTCTTCCCTCTGGCCCCATTACTTTGTCCTTACTTTATATTTTATATTTGTAATTATCTTTGTACTTGTTGCTTCCCCAAATAGAATAGAAGCTTTTTGTGTGTAGGATCAGTTTTATTTTTGTCTCTGTATCTTAGTGGATTGGGACATCGGAAGACACTAAATAAATATGAATTGAATTGCAAGTCTTGTTTGCTCTGTCCCTTAGAATCTCAGGGAAAAGACAGAAAGGGGTAGATGGGTAAAAGGTATTCCTCAAGGGCTGGATTGTAGGTAAGAACTGAAGTGAAATGACTTGGATTTTGGGGAAAGGAAGGAGGGGTTGATTTTCCTTCTCTGAATCTCTATTAACCCAGCGTGTGAAATGCTGGGATTGATCTAGATCAAGTGTTTTTAACTTGAAGTCTGTGAATTTGTTTTAATCTAATAATAATGATAATAAGCATTTATATAAAGCTTCAAGGTTTGCAAAATGCTGTATAAATATTAGCTTATTTTATCCTCACAACAACCCTAGAAGATGTATACTATTATTATCTTCATTTTAAAGATAAGGAAAGTATGGCAAATAGAAAAAAATGACTTGTCCAGAGCCACACAGCTAGTGTCTGAAACTGGATTTGAACTCAGGTCTTCTTGAATTAAAATTTAATATAATATCCATCTTGATGGATATTGTTGCCTCTAAATATAACTACAGAGAGTGTTTTAAAAATCTAATAATTCTATTTCAATATAATTGGTTTCTTTGTAATCAAATGTTTTTTATACAAAATATGATTCTGAGGAATTCATCCATAATCATAATCCATAACCAGCTGCCAGAAGGGTTCCATGACACCAAAAATGGTTAAGAATCTCTGAATCAAATGATCTTTACAGTCTCTTTCAACTGCCAGCTCTAATATCTATGATTCTGGAGGCAATTGTGGGTGCTTACTTACCGTGGATGCTGAGGAAGATTGAGTTTGTTTCTAGGGGAAGTGAGAGAACAGTGGGGAGCCAGGCTTCACAGGGTTAACTTTCTGCAGAGGGATGCTAGGGGGAATGGGAAAGAGAAGAAACCTTGCCTCCCTTCCAGTCAGTGCAGGAGTGTGTCAGTTAACCCTTAGCCTGCTCTCTCTGAGCCATCTGCCATGGGAGGAGCACAAGGTAGCCACCTCCCAGTTGACCTGTTGGCAGTCCTGAGGAGAACCACTGAGCCTCCTCTGCTTGCAGTGTTCCTGGCATTGGAGAGAATGTGATTCAGCAGTGAGTAGGAAGCAGGCTAAGATTGTGCCATGCACATGTTGGGGGCTCTATTGAGACTGACTTTGGGCCAAGCCTTGGAGAGAGCGTGGGTGGGTAAGCTTGAGTGGGGAGGGGAGTCGTTAAGATTTTTCGAATTGCAGTGGACCCCGAGCCAAGGAAACCATCCCACTAATTCTGAGCCCCTCCCTGGTTGAGTATTACACTGTTGTCAATGGGAGCTGGGTGTGGATGAGGGGGAGGAGGAAGTTGGCTGGGGCATGCATTCTTCTGCTGAGATTTGGTATTTTTCAACTCAGCGAATCCCAGCCATTGGATAGGATACCTCTGCTATTTTTGAGCATGTTCAAGTGTCTAAAAATATAAAATAAGTTTGCTAAAAGGTGCTCAACCGGAAGCCCCTGAGGTTTCCTATTAGGGGCATCAGCACTACCCTGGGCTGAAGGCCAGCTACCCTGGGGAGAGTTCCAAATTGCCCACCATTAGCCACTATTTAATCTCAAGTCATCATCTCATCCAGGAAGCTTTCCCTGATAAAGTCCACCTATTTGTCAACTGGCCAGTGCTAGCCCTAGCAACACCCTGTTGCCACCATCCTGAAGTTCTTATAATTTACTGTTTTTTTTTAAATAGACGACAAAAGGGATAAAGAAGGAAATGGGGATATAAAAATGAAAGATATTAATATGTTTTCAAAATTCTCATACAGTTTTGTTAAAAAATTTATAGAATACATAAATACCTTGCATTTATCATTTCATTTGACCCTCACAACTCTGTGAGTTAAGTGAACTTCTGTTATTATCCCTAGTTTACAGATGAGGAACCTGAGACTTAGAGGTTATGATTTGTCCATGGCCATCTAGCTAATAGGAATAAGAGGAGAATTTTGAACCCAGGTCTTTACTAATTATATTCTTATTCTCTTTCTAGCATACCACAACTTTGAACTTTACTATGTATTTATATGATCACATACATAGAACTGACCATAGATTTATAGTCAATAAAACTTAGGCTTAGTCCCTGCTCTACCAATTTCAACCTAAAAGACAAGCCACCTAAGTACTCTCCTACCTGTAGTTGATACCAACTCCCGAATTACAAGAGGACACTAGGCATCCCTAGACTTGTCCTTCAGTGCCTCTATAGACTATTCCTCAGGATTAGGAGAAGGGAAGGGCAGTGCAGAATTACCCATGCTATAAGTGAATAGGCTTGGGCACTTTCCACCTGTGCCCAGCTGGTATTTGTGGTGATAAAACACCTTCTTGGCCAGATTGTCAGAATCAAAATTATTACATTTCTCCTCCCCACCTCACTGCACATGCTTCCCCTGTTGTAGCAACTTCTCCCTCTTTTCCAGGTTCCAATCTCCAGGGGTAGCATGGGTTAGCCAAAAGAATAAGGTTCACTTCCAATTGTTCACTGAAGAAAGCCATATACACCCAGAGAGAGGGATGTAAAATGTGGACCACAACATAACATTCTCATACTCTTGATTGATGTTTGCTTACATTTTATTTCCTTTATCTTATATGTCTTTTGTGTAGATACGATTTTTCTTGCACAACAATGATAAGTTTGGGAATATGTATACATATATTCGATTTGCCAAGTATTTTAACATAATTAACATGTAGTGGATATCCTGCCATGTAGGGGAGGGCTGGGGAGTTGGGGGGGAAATTTTGTAACAGAAAACTATGTAAGGGTTAATGTTGAAGAATTACCCACACATATGTTATGCAAATAAAATAAAATTTTCAAAAAATAAAAAAGAATAAGGTTCAGAAGACCCAGATTTAAGCCTTAGCTTACTAGCCATGTATCATTGAACAGTTCTCCTGATCTCTCTGGTCTTCAGCTTTCTCACTTGAAGAATGAGAATAAAAATGCATGTCCAGTTCACATCATAAGGTTGTTGTAAGGATCAAAAAGCACTATCAAAATGCTAGACAAATTAATACAGTCAATCATCTGAGAAACTAATTTATACTAATTTGTAAATATCTTGGTATAAGGTACTGTGAAATACTTTCTAGAAGTATTTCTTTTTTAAATAGAATTCATGATCACTACAAAACTTTTAAGTCTTTAAGTGACGTGTCTTTGATGGTAGGATTTTAGACACTATAAGTGATGAGGGTGAGAAAATGTTTGGGAATTGGAGGCTTGCCCAGTACATCTTACTTCAAGGACTACCCTTCCATCCAGCACCAAGGGGCCAATCACCAGTGATGGTGACAGAGTCCTAAGGAGATGTCATCTAGAAGTTCAGGGGGGATGTCTACAGGACTTCCTTTCCTAGATAGATAGAGTCACATGCCATTTTTTTCTTTCTCCTAAATGACTAGTTTCAAGATAAGAGGGATCACTGGCCTGGAACTGAGGAGCTTTTGGGTTTTTTTCTCAGTACTTCTTTTTTCTTCTTGGTCCACAGTGTTAAGTGAAGGAGAACCAACCCTGCTCTTCTTAGGCTCAGGAGCCATTTAATAGAATTGAACAGAGACTTAGGTCTAAAACCAGAATGGGCTGCCTTGGGGGAGAATGAGCTCCTCATCATTAGCAGTATTAAAGCAGGGATAACTGGGCCCCCTGTGAAGCATGATCTATCTAGAAGAGATTCTTACACAGGTTGGCAGGTTGGAATAAATGGCTTACAGGACTCTCCTTTAAATGCTAGTATCTAAAATTCTGGGAATTAAATGTTTATAGTCAGATGAAGATATTTCGCAAACAGAGGAAAAGGGAAACACCAATCATTCAGAAAGTTTTGATTAAGTGCCTGTTATGTGCTAGGCACCCTGCTTGTCTCTAGCAGTACAAATATAAAGAATGAAATAATCCCTCCTCTGAAGGAGCTGCTATTCTTCTCCTTAGAGCAGATAGATAATTTAGATAGTCACACACACACACACACACACACACACACACACACACACACACACACGGGGTGGGGGGGGGAGAGAAATTGAAAGAAATGGCAAACCGATCTAGTATCTTTACCAAGAAAACCTCTAAAATTGGGGTCATGGAGAGGCAGACTAAAACAACTCAAAAACAACAATAACAAAGAATAAATATAAATAAATCCAAGATAGTTGGAGGGGGGACTAGCAGATGTGGGGATGAGGAAAGATTTCCTGTAGATCATATTTTATTTAACCTTTTTAGAGGTCATGGATCTTTTTGGCCATCTGGAAAAGTCAGTGGTCCCTTTTTTAGAATAATATTTTTTAAATGGACAAAGTAAAATAAGTAGGATTACAAAAAGAAACCTGAGGTTAATGAAAATAATGATGTAAATTTTTCCCCATCTAAGTTCACAGATTCCCCTGACTCTTTCATGGATCCCTTAGTTAAGAAACCCTATTGTAGAAAGTCATGTTTGATCTGTATCTTAAGGAAGAAAAGGATTTTCTAAAACAGATATGGAGGGATTCCAGGCATGGTATGACAGGAAGTTTGAGTGCAGAGACAAAATGGGATGTCCTGTGTGGGTACCAGAGAGAAGGTACTTACAGCCTTTAGATTATAGATAGGTAATTTACGGTCTAGTTGTCATGATAGGGCCACACAGGTGAGTATAATATGTTTCAATATAGATTCCTAAGAATAGAAGTGCCACAAAATCAATTAAAGGAACAATTATTTCTGGCCTCGGAGCACAGACAAGACTTCTTGGGAAGGTGCCATTTGAGCTGGGCTTTGACAGGTAGTTAAGATGTGAGCAGACAGAGATGGGCTTTGAGGGTCGTCTTGGGCTGAGAAGAGCATACATCGTCTTCCTTTGCCTGTGCTCTTAATCTCTGCAGTCAGGGAAGAGGTAATTCACTTGCTCCAGCTCCGGTGGCTGGGCTCCCCAGGGGTTAACTGTGACCGTCCAAGGTGATGGAGGGGGAAGGATGGCAGAGGGAGGGAGGCTGGGCATGATGGGGAAGCCCCGGGAGGAGCCCAGAGCTCTGCGTGCCTGCACCGCAGCTCTGCGGAAGGTTCTCCCTGCCTTGGGGATCACATGGCTTTGCCAGTCTGACTGCAGCACCAGCTGCTCTCAGAGCTGAGCCCGAGCTGGAGCAGAGCTGGCCAGCTCTTGCGCAGGGGATTCCTCAGTCCCTCTGCTTGCAGGCAGCAGCCAGTGGGAGAGACTGGGGCCTCTGGGTGGGAGCCTGGGGCTCCTCTCCCAGGCTGGGAAGAACAGACGGAAGCTAATCATGTCTATCTGCTGTTGCTTCTTTTTCAGGGACTATGGAAGTTCCAAGAGGAAATCAGGTAAGCAGTGGGACCCCTGGTCTGTTTGTCTGTTCTTTCTCCTTCTTTTGCCTGTTGCATGTACCCTGGAGACTCCAGATCACTGGGCGTCATGCAGAATGACTTGCACTCCAAAGCATCTGGAGGACGTTTTTCTTGAGGTTTCTCACCTGTTTGCCAGAGGATAAAACCCAATTTATAAAATCCAGGGGTCACCTCCTGCATGCTAGCGCAGCCCCTCAGCATGCTCAGGAAGAACTATCCAGCAGACAACCCCAAACCTAGACCCAACCCTTTTCTCTCCTCCTCTCCTTTCCTCTCCTTTCCTCTCCTGCTCTCCTTTTCTTCTCTTCAGCTATACCCCAAAGCTCCTGTTCCCTTTTTTGTGTGTGTATGTGGAGGGTGAGGGGGTGGAGGTCAGAATGGGGAAGGTCACTGATGAATGTTTACAGATGGGTTCAACCTTCTCGAAAATGAATCTTTTTCTCCTTCTGATTCCCTGCCCTCAACCCAGCTTCCCACTCCCAAGAGGTCTGGAGAAGGTTTATTTTTCTGTCCCTCTTTGAGGAGGATAATAAAGGGTTACTGTGTCTTCTCTGGCATTGGGCATTTGTTGATCAGCTGGACATTAATTGGGCTGGGCAGGTTGTACTGGTACTAAATGAAGCTTTAATGGATTGGCTACTCCTGACCTCAGCCCCTCCCTCTTTCATTGGAGACCATTAGAACCTCTTTCTCTTGCCTGAAGCTGGGAAAGTGGAAGGGCACTAACATTCATAAGGACTTCAGAGGGTGGAAAACGAGTCACTGGGGCCAACTGAGAGAGGAGAAGAGGGAATAAAGTACCTGAGATGTTAGCTGGGTTATAAGCTAGACCAGTAGCTGGACTGGGGGAATAGAAGGAGAGAGGGAGGAGGGGGGAACAAAGGGGAGAAAAGTACCAGGCTAAGTCACCAGCCTTTCCCTGTCCCTTCTTCTAAGTCTCCTGCTTTGGGACAGGAGGTCCAGTAAAAGGATTTCATTCCTGAGAGATGTTTGTTCTCAAACAAATGTTGGAGTCTTCGTTGTGGGGCAAAGGTATATATAGTTCTCTGTTTATACATGTGTTGAGTTGCATGACATATGTTAGGGTGTATGTTCTGTGTGTTGTTTGAGTGTTGTATGTGTCAGGGAATATGGAGAATTGTGTGTTTGGGGTATGATATGAGTTCAGGGTATAATGAACTAATGAGTATATATGTGAATGTCAAGATGTGTTGCAGGTTGGAGTATATATTTACATATATTTTGTATGTGTTGTGTGTCAGTGTATGCTCAGTGGAAATCCATAGTCCTTTGCTCTGTGTGTGTGTGTGTGTGTGTGTGTGTGTGTGTGTGTGTGTGTGCTATTATCTTATGTCAGGAGCAGCTTCCTCTTTTGAAGCAGGTTCCCTCATGAACTAGAGGGACTACCTCCCAGACCTTTCCAGCTCCATCCATCCCTTTTTTTTGTACCCTTGCCCTCCAAGGCCTTGACTTGACAGCTAGGCTGATATCTTGAAGGAATGAGGCAGATCAGCAAATCTTCTTCCCCTAATTCACTCAGGAGCCAGTTCTCTCTCTAAGGCAGTTTTTGAAAATCAAATAGAAATGGGGGCCACTAATGCATACAGAACCATCCCTGCGGGCACATATTGACTTAGAAAACCACATATTCATATTATCTATGTTTTATTGCATTTTTATCTAGTTTGGGCTGCTCTTGGGAGTGTTGCAGAAGTATGTTTTTATGAACTGCTAGATGCTAGGATGTAGTTGGGTTTTGTGTTGATGGTGACTTGTTCTTCAGTCACATCTAACTCTGTGATCCTGTTTAGGGTTTTCTTGACAGATACTGGAATTGGTTTGCCATTTCCTTCTCTAGCTCATTTTACAGATGAGGAAACTGAGACAAGCAGCATTAAGTGACTTGCCCAGTAGGTATCTGAGGCCAGATTTGAACTCAGGAAGATGAGTATTTCTGACTCCAGGGCCGACGTTCCATCCACTGGGCCACCTGTCTGATCTCAAGCAAAAGATGAGATTGTTTGGGGTCGTTTTGGCTAAGACCTGAACTACAGTCTCAGGGCCATTGCAATGAATGAATCCTGAGAAGTGTTCCTCTTATAGCCATAGTTGTCTTTGATTGGATAAGACTCTTGCCTAGGAAGTTTCATGTTGCATGTTGTGCATAATTCTGAATGACAGGTACTTGGAATGACATCTGATGGGATGAGACTACAGAGCAGGGAAGAAGTATAATACAATGGAAAAAGCCTTGGATTAATTAGAAATCAGATAACATGGAAGAATAGGAAAGGGACCAGAGTAAGAAGGCCTATCAAATCCTGCCATTGTTGCTACATCTGACCTTGTACAAGTAATTTTGACTTGTTTCAGTCTTAATTTCTTCATCTATAAAATGAGGGGATTGGATTCAATGGCCTCCAACTTTCTTGCAAGTTCTAGGTCTGTGAGCATATGATTATTTGACTGTACCAATCTCAATTTTAGGCCTACTAAATCAGTAACCTGGGCAAGCCTCAATTTCCTCATCTATGAAATGGGATAAATTCAATCCAATAAAAAGACCTAGAGCACTTTTCTGTGTAGTTACCTTTGCTGAGTGCTGATGGAGATACAGGTAAGTTAGTCTTCCTGCCCTCAGAAGAGGATTTACTCATAGTCTAGTAAGGGAGGTAAGATACATTCAAAAATGACTCTACTCTAAAATAAAATGAGTGAGAAGATAAGAACAAAGAACTATAGGCATTCAGAGGAGGAAAAGAGCTCTTCTAGCTGAGGGAGGGAGAAAGAGAATATTTCATGGAGGAGGAGGCAGCATTTGACCCTTCCATTCAACTTCCTTCAGAAGCCTCCTTTAGAATTTCTCCAGAGTTTTATGAGTGTATATTCTGTGCTCTCAAGGAAGCCTTTCCACAGAGGAGCTAAGGCTTTTCTGGAGACAACATTCCCTCAGAATCTTGCTCAGAGGCAGGAGGACAGTATCACAGAATGCCAGAGTCAGAAGGGACCTTGACTGCCATGCTAGGCCAGTTCAATCCCCTCATATTATGGAGGTGAAGTGCTTTGCTCAAGGAGTTTGAAGAGAGCTAGGAGAGTTATTGTCTTCTCATCTTAAATCTAATTTTTTTTTAACCTACTCTATTCCAAATGGGAACATTCCCATGATGAGCTTGATGGGATTAGGAAATTTCATGAGACATTGCTGGGATATGAATAAGCAAAATGTTGCTTATGTAGAGTTTCTTTTGGACCTGCTTTAATGAAGAGCTATGAATCATCTGTGATTGTCATATTCCTGGTATAACATGCAAATGGATTCTGTAAAGTACTTAAGGAAATTTGTTCTTTTAGGCAAACTTGACATTCTCCCTGAGATTTTGCTTAAATATTTCCTTGATATCTCCTTTCTTGAGAATTGTATGGTGAAAGCTTGCACCATAGTAGAAAGAGAACAGGATTGAAAGCCCTGAGACCAGCTCCTAGGCTTTGTTTCATTTCCATCTCTGCTATTAGTTCATTGTGTTGGATTAGCCTATTTGTCCAAGAGATCTTTTGGGGGCAGTGCTTCATTTTTCTTATCTTCATCTTCTTCATCTATGAAATGAGGGGGTTGGAATAGATTTTTCTTCTTGGATTTAGATGAACCCTTCTTGGACCTGAAATATTTGTATTGTTAAACCATTAGGCCATCTCCTATCCCAGTGATTAGAAATCCTGAATTCTGAGATCTAAGTAATTATTGTCTGTGGTGGTAGAATACTTGATATTTTGCCAAGTGATTCAAAATCCTCATTAATGAACTTATTAATAGAGAGAGATTGATTTTATACTCCTACCCCTTTCCAGCTACCACCCTTCTCACTGTCAGGTAGATAGGGATTAGAAATGTAGAATATTTCTATAGAGAAATTTCTATATAGAAGGGCTTTTAGAGAGCATATAAATCCAGGGGAAACTGAAGCTCAAGACATGTCTTGTGCAGGATCACATAGAAACTTAAGGGCAGAATTGGGACCAGAACTGAGGTCTCTTGGCTCCCAACCCTTTGTCCTTTGTCTTGTTTTTCCTTCTCCCTTCTTCCCTCTGAAATCACTAAGTAATTCTGGGTAGTCTTATGGCCTTGTGTAAGAGAGGCCACATGATTCAGGGAAACAAAAACACAGAGTTTACAGCCATCTTCACATGTTTCCCCAATAACTAATGATCTCGCCTGACATCAAAGAAGGCCAACTATCTTTCTGATCCAAACTTGGGTTCATGAAAGCCAACTATGGCCCTTCATTAGTTGTGTGTGTGTGTGGGGGGGGGGGGGGGGCACAAAGAAGCTTTCTCCTTAAGAAACAACAAAGTCACCTGGACTTCTTACTGGAGACAATCTGAGACTTTTACTTCAATTAAATATAGAGGGAGCCTGATGGGGCACTGGAGAAGGGCCCAGTGTAAAAATCAGGAGATGTGGGGATTGGTCCCAGATCTCTTACCTGATGAAAACGATGTCTCTTCTCAGGACCTTACTTCTTTCACCTGCAAAATGAGAGAGTTGGATTACAGAGCCATATTAACCATTTTTTGTCATGGGTCCCTTTGGAAGTCTAATAAAAACTAAGGATCCCTTCTTAAAATAATGTTTTTAAACATTTAAAATAAAAGGAAGTCAATTATATTGAAATATATTTAATATTTACATATGTGTGTAAATATAAAATGTACATATATGTATTTATAGCGTTCTCTCCCTGTCTCTGTCTCTTCTTCCCTCCTTTTTTCCCTCCCTCCCTTCCTCTCTCCCTCTGTCCCTTCCTTTTTTTCTTCCCTTCCTCATTCTCTTCATCTCTCCTTTCCTCACTTCTTCTTTCTCTCCCTTCTTCTTTCCTTCTTTATCCTTTCCTTTTTTCTGCTTCCCTTCCTCCTTCTCTCCTTCCCTCCCTCCCTCCTTCCTTCCCTCTCTCTCTTCCTTCTTCTCTCCTTTTTCCCTCCCCCCCCTCACCAGTTGTCAGATCCCCTTACTGTTTCTGACTTGAGAACTCCTGAAGCAGCTGCTGCTTCTGTCACAATCACCTGGTCCCACCATTAATATTTCATCCACATGGGCTCTGGGCCAATTTCTGCCCCTATGTCACAGATCTTTGTTTTCAACCTTCCAGGGGAGAGAAAAACAGAGACACAGAGACAGAGAGATCATTGTGAGATGTCCTAGTGAAGGAAAGCCTCCTGGAAGTGGTAGGACTTGAGAGTGTAGCCTTTGAAAAGAACTTGGTTAGACAGGAAGAGAAGGAAAGGAGAGTATCCCAAGCTGGCAGAATAGCATGAACTCAGGACTTGAGGCAAGAGCAAGTATAGTCTGCATGGAAGTTTTTTATTTATTTTTTATTTTTTTTTATTAAAGCTTTTTATTTGTATAACATATGTATGGGTAGTTCCCCAGCATTGATCTTTACAAAGCTTTCCATTACAAATTTTACCCCCAGTCCCCTCCCCTCCCCTAGGTGGCAGGAACACTACATGTTAATAATGATAAAATACTTGATAAGTTGTGCAAGAAAAATCCTATCTACAAGGAAAAAAAAAAGAAAATCAGAGAAAGGAAACAATGCAAGCAAACCTTAATAGAGAGCATGAAAATGTTATGTTGTGGTCCATATTTCATATCCCTCTCTCTGGGTGTATATGGTTTTCTTCAGTGAACAATTGGAACTGGTTTGAGACAATTCTTTGTTGCAGAGAGCTATGTCCATCAGAATTGATCGTCATATAGTATTGTTGTTGCCGTGTATAATGATCTCCTGGTTCTGCTCGTTTCACTCAGCATCAGTTCACGCAAGTCCCTCCAGGCCTCTCTGAAATCGTCCTGCTGGTCATTTCTTGCAGAGCAATAATATTCCATAACATTCATATACCATAATTTATTCAGCCACTCTCCAATTGATGGGCATCCACTCAGTTTCCAGTTTCTAGCCATTATAAAAAGGGCTGCCACAAACATTCTTGCACATGTGGGTCCCTTTCCCTCCTCTAAGATCTCTTTGGGATATAAGCCCAATAGAAACACTGCTGGGTCAAGGGGTATGTACAGTTTGATAACTTTTTGAGCATAGCTCCAAATTACTCTCCAGAATGGTTGGATCTATTACAGCCAAGAATAACCTATCCAGCAAGAATGAGCATCATCCTCCAGGGAAGAAGATGGTCATTCAATGATATAGGTGAATTTCACCTATTTCTAATGAAAAGACCAGATCTGAACAAAAAATTCGACCTCCAAACACAGAACTCAAGAGAAGCATAAAAAGGTAAAAAGGAAAGGACTCTTGAGAATTTTATTTCTACTATGGGGATACTTAAAGTTTGGGGGTATAATTAATTAGATATTACTTTGATAATATGAAAAAGAAAACTAGAGGGGGAAAGGTTGTCATACTGGGGAAAAGAGGGAAAAACTGGTAAAATAAGATCTTAAAAAAAGGAGGTAAAAACAAGGTAAAATCTCTTGAAGAGGCAAAGAAAACCTAATATAATTGAGAGAAAGAGGGGAGGGAGATGAGCATTGTGTAAATCTTACTCTCATCAGGTTGGGTTCTAAAAGTATATATCACACACTTGATTTCACATAGAAACTTGTTTGTTGCTAGAGGGAAGTGGGAGGGAAAGGAGGAAAAGAAAGGGATAAACTATTAGAAGGGAAAATAGAAGAATAAGGGGAAAGGAGTAAAAAAAATGGGGAGGGGATCTAAAGGGTGGAGGATTGTTTGGGGGAGGGGGTCATCAAAAGCAAAGTACTGAGGGGGGGGAAGGGAGAAAGGGGAAAGGAAAGGGAAAAACATAACTTGGGTAAATAAGATGGCAGGAAATAAAGAATTAGTTATTCTAACTGTGAATGTGAATGGGATGAACTCTCCCATAAAGCGGAAGCGGATATCAGACTGGATTAAAAACCAGAATCCCACAATATGTTGTCTACAAGAAACACATCTAAAACATAGTGACACATATAGGATGAAGGTAAAAGGCTGGAGCAGGACCTATTATGCTTCAGGTGAACAAAAAAAAGCAGGGGTAGCAATCCTTATCTCAGATCAAGTAAAAGCCAAGATAGATCTAATCAAAAGAGATAAGGAAGGAAACTATATTTTATTAAAAGGTACCATAAATAATGTAGCAATATCAATACTAAATATATACGCACCAAGTGCAATAGCATCCAAATTCCTAGGGGAGAAATTAAGAGAGATGCAAGAAGAAATAGCCAAACTATACTAGTGGGGGATCTCAACCTTGCTCTCTCAGAATTAGATAAATCAAACCACAAAATAAATAAGAAAGAAACTAGGGAGGTAAACCAATTATTAGAAAAGTTAGGTATGATAGATCTATGGAGAAAGTTGAATGTAGACAGTAGGGAGTTTACTTTTTTCTCAGCAGTCCATGGAACCTATCCAAAATTGACCATGTGTTAGGGCATAAAAACCTCAAAATCAAATGCAGAAAGGCAGAAATAGTAAATGCATCTTTTTCAGGTCATGATGCAATAAAAATCACATGCAATATAAGGCCAGGAGAAAATAAACCAAAAGTTAATTGGAAATTAAATAATCTAATCCTGAAGAATGAATGGGTGAAAGAGCAAATCATAGACACAATCAATAATTTCATCCAGGAGAATGACAATAATGAGACAACATAGCAAAATTTGTGGGATATGGCCAAAGCAGTTATAAGGGGCAATTTTATATCTCTAGATGCTTACTTGCATAAAATAGAGAAAGAAAAGATCAATGAATTGGGCTTATTATTAAAAAACCTAGAAAAAGAACAAATTAAAAACCCTCAATTAAATACCGAATTGGAAATTCTAAAAATAAAAGGAGAAATTAATAAAATTGAAAATAAGAAAACTATTGAATTAATAAATAAAACTAAGAGTTGGTTCTATGAAAAAAACAACAAAATAGATAATCCTTTAGTTAATTTGATAAAAGGAAAGAGGAAAATCAAATTGTTAGTCTCAAGAATGATAAGGGAGAACTTTCCTCCAATGAAGAGGAAATTAGAGCAATAATTAGGAGTTACTTTGCCCAACTTTATGCCAGTAAGTTTGATAATCTAAATGAAATGGAGGAATATCTACAAAAATATAGATTGCCCAGGTTAACAGAAGAGGATATAAATTATTTAAATAGCCCCATATTAGAAAAAGAAATAGAACAAGCTATTAACCAACTCCCTAAGAAAAAATCTCCAGGGCCAGATGATTTACATGTGAATTCTACCAAACATTCAAAGAACAATTAATTCCAATACTATACAAACTATTTGAGAAAATAGGGACAGAAGGTATACTGCCAAATTCCTTCTATGAGACCGATATGGTGCTGATAGCTAAACCAGGTAGGGTGAAAACAGAGAAAGAAAACTATAGACCAATTTCCCTAATGAATATTGATGCAAAAATTTTAAATAAGATATTAGCAATGAGATTACAGAAAGTCATCCCCAGGATAGTACACAATGACCAAGTAGGATTTATACCAGGGATGCAGGGCTGGTTCAATATTAGGAAAACTATCAGTATAATTAATTATATTAATAACCAAACTAACAAAAACCATATGATTATCTCAATAGATGCAGAAAAAGCCTTTGATAAAATCCAACACCCTTTCCTATTAAAAACACTAGAGAGTATAGGAATAAAGGGGCTTTTCCTTAAAATGATCAGTAGCATCTATTTAAAACCATCAGCAAGCATCATATGTAATGGAGACAAACTAAAACCATTCCCAATAAGATCAGGAGTGAAACAAGGCTGCCCACTGTCACCATTACTATTTAATATTGTATCAGAAATGGTTGGATCCATTAACAGTTCCACCAACAATCTATTAGTGTCCCAGTTTTCCCACATCCCCTCCAACATTCATCGTCATCTTTTCCTGTCATTTTAGCCAATCTGACAGGTGTGTAGTGGTACCTCAGAGTTGTCTTAATTTGCATTTCTCTGATCAATAGTGATTTGGAGCAACTTTTCATATGACTAGAGATGGTTTTAATTTCATCATCTGAAAATTGTCTGTTCATATCCCTTGACCACTTATCTATTGAAGGATGGCTTGAATTCTTGTATATATGAGACAATTCTCTATATATTTTAGAAATGAGGCCTTTATCAGAACCATTAAATGTAAAGATGATTTCCCAATTTGATGCTTCCCTCCTAATCTTGTCTGCATTAGTTTTATTTGTACAGAAACTTTTTAACTTAATATAATCAAATCTATCTGTATCTATCTGGTGTTCAATTAGGAGTTCCAGATCTTCTTTGGACATAAATTTATTCCATCTCCACAGGTCTGAGAGGTAAACTAGTGCATGGAAGTTTTTTGATGAAATAGAGACTGCATTCCTAGAGATCAGTGGGACAATAAATAAATGGTAGCATTTATCCAGATAGGATTGAAGAGCCTTTCTTTTGTCAGGTGTAATTTTCAAAGCTTTGCTCTATTGTGACCATCCATTTGGAGCAAAGTCCTCTGGGCTTGAGCTCTCTCTTCTTCATGAAGGTACCCAGACTTTCCTACCACCTCCCAGTGACCCATTGCAGAAATGAATGTGTCTTGTTAGAGACATGCTGGTGTTTCAGAATGTGTATTCAGACCTCTCCTGTAGCTGGATGTCACCACCCAAGTTGGAAATTAAAAGCCTGATTGGAAATTACAAAGGAGGCCTCATGATTTGGCTGCACTCAAACCTGACTCCTTTTGGCAGTGAGGTGATGGACAAAATGAATTTGTTTCTGGATGTTTCTATGCACAATTCTCCCCTTCTGGAGAGCTAGCAATATTTTCTCGCCTAGTTAGTTGACTTGGATACTGAGAAGAGAAGGAAGCCCTCCAAATCCTCTTTTCAAACATCCTCGACCTGAAATGATTCAGTCAAAGTGATTGTGGTTCAAATTAAAAAAAAAAAATGCCATTAGACCCAAGAATCAGGAAATCTGAGTTTGAACACCTACCAGCTCACGTTAGCAATGTAACTTTGACCCTCTCAGTTCTCAAATATTGTCACCTACAAAATGAGAATAATATTTCATGTTTTATCTGCCATATAAGGTTATTATATTATTATTAAAATTTAGCAAAAGATTCAGATGAGATATTAGGTGGGAAAAAATAGATTTTTACAACATCTGCTCGTTCATGCTCTTCATTCCTCTTTTTCCCTCAGTCCTACTTCCTCATCTTCTTAGGAGAGCTGACCATGCCTGCCTATCTTGGGGATTTTTCTGCCCCCAAATAACTTTTTTCCAAACTGATAGGATATATATATATATATATATATATATATATATATATATATATATATATATATATATTAGTTTCCCTGAAATACTCTCAGAGATTCCTTTAAATTTAGAAGTGCTTATTTTTAAAATATATATACCCCCTTGGACAGTAATTTAGTGTGAATCATTCCAATTAGGTGTCTTTCCTTTTTAGTCCAAATTATTCCTCATCAAAATTAGCTGGACTTAAGGAATGGGTGATTTTAATTGCAGAAGCAGACATTTTGAAGTCTGGGGCAGTGTGGTGAGGACAGATATGGGTAGAAGTCAGAGTTGGAGAAGAAAGGGGAAAGGAAGAGTATCAGCACTTATAAAGTGCCTACTATGTGCCAGGCACTGTGTTAAGCCCTTTTACAAATATCATCTTATGTGATTCTCACAGCAACCCTGTGAGGTAGGTATTATTATTATTCCCATTTTACAGCTGAGGCAACTGAAGCAAACAGGTTAAGCAATTTGTCCAGGATACATAGCTAGTTAGTATCTGAGGCTAGTTTTGAATGGAGTCTTTCTGATTCCAAGCCCACTGTGCCATCTCACCATCTTAGAGGCCTGAGGAATAAGAGACCTAAAAAGAGTAGAGATTTTTTAAAGAGGTAAATAAAAGAAACTAATGGCAGGTTTCACTTTTTGTTGAGACCCTCTGGTTTTGCCTCTAGGAAAGGGAGAGAGCACTTTTCTTTCTTCTCATAATCCCAGGATTTAGGATAAGAATATTAGTACTAGAGTTGCAACTTCATTACTAACTAAATAGGTTTTTGTGGGCTAGCCTGGGAACTTAACCAAAATACATAACATTTTATCTATGGAAAGATGTGCTCTGAGTTCCAAATACCCATCTTATAAACTTTTGGATCTCTTCCACTTAATAGGTTAGAGGACTGTGTGCATACAATATTTTTAGTATGTAATGGTGATTATTTTGATGAGCCAGAAAAAAACCATTCTTTTGAAAAGAAACTTGGATCTGCTGAACTGGCATTCAACAGCCTCAAAAGAGCAATTGAATGGGATAAATATTGGAGGCTATTGGGAGAAGTGTCTCAAAAATACTCCTATTCCAGGAAGGAACCTGGGGCCTCCAGAAGGTACCTGGCTTCTCATTTGAGCTGCCACTAGGACATGAAGACAGAGTGTGAAGCTTTCTGGAAGATGAATCAGATTCCAAATCCACCATGGGCCTCGTGCCCAGAAGATATTATTCCCTTACTGCACAAAACTCAGATTAATTCCATTCTTTATCACTGAAATGGATGTAGTCTAGCTGAGGGAAAGGAAACATAGCAGAAGGGTGAGAGGTTCTGTGACTGTCATAGTTCCTGGACCACTAGCCCAACTTATTGGAGCTCTCAGGACATGATGGGTGTAGGAAGCCCCCCAGAGGGGAATCTCCAAGCTCATGACTACAGTGAGTGAGCTAGAGACTCTGGTACCCTTCTATCCAATGTCTTTGTGAAAAGGCCTAGAGAGTGCTGTGCTACAGTGGAAACAACATAGGATTTGGAGTCAAAAGGCATGGCTTGATAGGAATAGCTGGGTGACCCACAACAAATCTTTCTCTCTCTGTATCTCATCTCTGGACCTTAGACTTCTCTTTCAGTTCTAAACTTATGATTCTGTTGTATAAGATGTACCTTCAGGGATACTCACAGAAGAAAGAAATCCCTCCTTCTTCTATCTCCCAGGAAAAGGTGTGAAATTCCCTTGAATGGAAAAACTGCAACTTTTTTTTTTCTGGAGATTTACTTTATCTTTTATTTATATTTATATTTACCTTACCTTATTGTTTGTAATCTTGTCTGTTTTAGTTTACTAATGAAATTCATGACTAATTCATATATCTGAACTACTTCTTTGGGTTTGTCACTAGAAAGAGAAGGTTAGGATTTTATCATTCTATGACCCAGAGGTCAGTTCTAGTACTTAGTACTTTTGGCAATTTACTTAATTACTCTGGGTCTCATTGTGGAGAGTTGGTTCTCAAAATGTGGTCGAAGGTCCCCTGAGAGTTCCTAAGATCCTTTCAGAGCATCTACAAGGTCAAAACTATTTTCATAATAATAATAAGACATTTAAATTTTCAGTATGGTAAATATTAAAAGCTATATATAACCCATGTAAACAAAAGCTTTTGGGAGGGGGTTTCTCAATAATTTTTAAGAGTGTAAAGGGATCCTAAGACCAAAAAGTTTGAGAACTGCTATATAATCACTAAGATGCCTTCAAGTTCAAAATGCTAAAGCTTAGAATCAGAAGATTGGGATATGAGTCTTACTAATTGTGGGACTACTTTGAATAAGTTCTTTTTTCCCCTTCTCTTTGCCTTAGGTCTTTACTACTACTACTACTACTACTACTACTACTACTACTACTACTACTAATAATAATAATAATAATAATAATTAATAATAACAATGAGGGCAGGTAGATGGTTCAGTGGATAGAGTGCTAGCCCTGGAGTCAGGAGGCCTTGAGTTCAAATCTGTTCTCAGATGCTTACTGTGTGACCTGAGGCTCAAGGTATGTGCCTTGCCCAAGATCACATAACTAATAATTATCAGGGCTGAAATTTGAACATATTTCTTTCCTGATTCCAAGGCAAGTGCTCTTTCTTCTATTCCATGGTATGGATTAGTACTGGGAAGGTCAGCTAACAAATTAGATAATAGAGTCAATTTCCAGAAGGATCTCAATAGGCTAAAACACCAGACTGAATGAATCTAAGGGGATAAAATTTAATATAGATAAATGGGAAATTTTCCTTGGATTAAAAAAAAAAACTAGCCTCCCAGATATCAGATGTGAAAAGAATAGTTGGGCCACGGTTTGGACTGCATTGAAAGAAGCATAATACTAAACTTGGTTCTACATTCCTATATCCAAAGTTCCCTGGGAGGCTGAGGCTATCAAATGGCTTAAGCTTGAGAGTTTTGAGCTGTAGTAGGCTGTGCCAATTGGGTGACCATCCTAAAGTCAGCATTAATATGATGAACCCCTGGGATTTGGGTCAGGGCATGATGGTGGGTTTGGGGGGCACTATAAAGTTGCCTAAGAAGTATGAATGGGTCATGGAACAAGCCAATAGTGAGATTAGGCCCAAGAATAGCTCCTGCACTTCCAGCCTAGGGGAAGATGGGGAAGACCCAGTTTTGAAGAAAAAAAAAGAGAGAGAGAAAGAGAAAAGGAGGGAGGGGGTAAGAGTCAGGTTACCTCTTCTATGTTGTTTGGTGTGGGCACATAGTTTAGGAATTTGAGGCCCTTCACCATTCTGATTGCCTTCCTCCTTTTATAAAGGGAGGATAATAGGAGGAAGGCAATCAGAATGGTGAGGGGCCTCAAGTTCCTGCCACAGAGGAGAATCTCTTAAAGGAACTGGGGATGTTTAACCTGGAGAAGAAAAGCCTCAAGCAGGACATGATAGATATCTTTAAGAGCTTTGGATCCCAAATGACAGAATTAGGAGCAATGGTTAAAGTTTCAAATAAGGAGACATAGGCTCACTGTCAGCAAAAACTTGTAAACAACCAGAGCTTTCCTAAAGTAGCATGGCTGTCCCAAGAGGGTTCTCTTGCTAAAGGTCTTTAAGCGAAGACTAGATGAACACTTGTTGCATTTTTTGCAAAGCATTCTTATTTGGGTAGGAGTTTGACTTGGAGTACTATTCAGTTCCCTTCTAATTTCGGAATTTGGGGATTCTGTGAAATTGAAACTATAATCATTTCTGTCATTGTTAGTCAGTTGTGTTCAATTCTCCATGACCCCATTTGGAAATTTCTTGTAAAAGTTTCTGGAGTGATTTATTATTTCCTTCTTCAGCTCATTTACAAATGAGGAAACTGAGGCAGACAAGGTGAAGTGACTTGCAAGGTCACAGCTAGTGAGTGTTTGAGGTCACTTTTTTTTTTTTT
>JAJPUD010001461.1:421861-433812 GCA_023553655.1 Myrmecobius fasciatus | reverse complement strand
AAAAAAAAAAAAAAAAGATGAAAATATTTGCCCTACCTAGCTTGCAATTTACTCAGTGGATGAAAATGAGGTAATGAATACAAAACACCAGAAAAGAAAAAGTCAAAAGGACTACAGAAATTACTATATTATTCTGGGCTGTTCCCCTGCCTCCAGGCAAAATGTACAAAGTCATCAAAGCTTTGACTCTTTATTCTCAACTTTCTTCTCAAAACTTACTGGGTTTTTAAATTCATTTTGCACATAAACAGGTACCTAAAAATAAAATTCATCCAGAAATTGCACTGTCCTGGACCACTGCTTAGGATTCTCTTCCTTAAAAAATTAAAAGGGAAAAAAAAAGAGGAGTGATATTGGGGAAAGATGTGTTAGAGATAGCGTTTGACCTGGCCCATAAAGGAAGGAAGCTTATTCTATGACTCTTCTGACATTCCCATTAAATTGTGAGCTTCTTGAGGACAGGAATTGTTTTTTGCCACTATTTGTATCATTAACACATAGCACAGTGCCTGGCACATTGTAAATATTTAATATATGTTTTTGAATGACTGACTAATACACAAAACTCCATTGGAGCATGATTAGGGTGAGGGTAGAGCTTTAAGGAACACCATGTGCTCCCAGGCTATACTCTCCTGAAACCATTAAAAGAAATCAGGAACAGCCCTTTGGCTGCTTCCTGACCATTCCACTATTGCTTGGGGAAAATCACCTCAAACTATTTTTTTTTCTGAATCAAGGAAAGAAGCTGAAAGGAGGGTGATTAAGGATACACTTCTCCCAGAAGCAGTCCTCCCCTGTAGGAAAGCACCTGTTTCAACATCCAAGTGACAATCAAGCACATCATTATTAGTTGAATGGCAGGAACAGATGGAGAGAAAAGAGAAATGGAGATAATAGTCTGGAATGTATCTCACTTTATGATGGTCTTCTATAACAGGAGAAATCATTCCCAAACATGAGATCTGGAATTTAAAAAAAGACAAAAACAAAAGCAAAAAATTTTTTTTTTAATTTCTTTAATCTCCCAAGGACTAAAACAAGGAAGGCAGGCTAATAAAACTTACAAAAAAGTTAACAGCATCATCATCACCAAATACACTGCAGAGAATTCTCCTCAGCCTCTGGTACTGGCTACAGAACTGCAGCAATTAGTATCAGAAAAACTGTTACTGTCAGTCACAAGGTATTAGCCATTCCCTGCCTGTAGAGAAGAGAGGAGTTGTAAGAAATGGAAAACAACATGTTTTAAACAAAATAACACACTCCAAACCATGACCTTCTCTAATTTAGAGTCAAGGGAAGAAGGAAAACACTGAAAGAAAAAAAAAACAGTTGAGATTCTAGTCCAGTGAAATATACCTTAAGAAGACAGCCTGGTCTTCATGAAGTTTTCTGAATCAGAAATCATTTCCCCAAAAGTAGAATCTATCCTATGGCTACTGAATTTTGTCAGTTTGAGTTAAAACCTCCAATAGGAGCATCCTATATATATATATACATATATATATATAAAATATCAGGGTTCCTGCTTATTGGTACAACAAGTGCCTTGGTATAGATTAAAAAGATGACATCCCTGACATAGAGTCCCATTGGGACAGACCTTATAGGGACAAAGGGATCTTTTCTTTATCATCATCATTATCATCAAAGAAAAATTTACTAAATATTGCAGTTGATTATAGGAGTGGAAGTAGATATGTGAAAGAAATACCATCCCAAAGAAATATTATTGTATAGAATAGAAATATCTATTGTATAGAATATTGTATTGTATATGTTACATGTTTAACTTATATTGGATTACTTGTGTCTAGAGCAAGGGGTGGGGAAAAGGAAAGGAGAAAAACTTGGAACAAAAGGTTTTGCAAAGGTAAATGTTGAAAACTATCTTTGCATGTATTTTGAAAATAAAAGACTATTATTAAAAACAAAAAAAATTAAATTTAAAAAAGAAATCTTATTCTAAAAGTTTGAATAAGGCCATGGTACAATGGGAAAAGCATGGAGTCAGGCACTTGTGAGGCTGACTACCTGTGTGACCCTATGCAAGTCATTTCTTTTTAGGGATGCTATAGATCTATGATGCTATGGTCCTAATTTATGGAAATTAGTCCCTGAATTCTTGCCCATGTTATTTAACAATCATATTTTACAATAGCCACACATATAATAATAATTTCATTTTATAATAGCATTATTTATTTAGCTTTTTATAACATTGGCAAAGTGCTTTACATAATCTTTTTTTTTTGATCTTCCCAAAACACTGTGGGATAAGTGCTATTATCATAGCACTGAGTTACAGTTGAAGATTTTAAGTTAGAGAAACACAAAATTTGTATGTGGCCACATATGGCTCCTAATAAATAACGATTTCTATTTTCTCTTATATATCACACTGACTCTTGATTTTTCATAGAATCACAGCTAAGGTATTTAGCATCCCTAAAAAATAGTGTTTGTTTTGTTTTGTTTTCCTGCAAGATATTTCTAACTGGACGTATATTCTGGATCCCCTCACCTAGACTGATATAGGATATATCTTCCCTTCAAAGTTCTAGGGCTACCTCCAGGGATGAATATATGTGATTTTTCTCTAAAGCTACTAGCTCCAGCTATCATTCCAGTATCCCTTCCACTGTTAGTCAACAGTCTCTAACCTGTCCATTAGATTGAACCAATTAATATCACTTAGCTTTTACAAAGAGACATTTAAGGAAATGGCAAACCACTCCAGTATTTTGCCAAGAAAACCTCAGATAAGGTCACAAAGAGTCATAACCAATTGAACAAAATTTACTCCAAATCTATAACAAGAACATGAGTTTTTAAAGTTTAATTTGCATTATTAACATTTTCTCCCTCTCTTTCTTAAGTTTAGACAATCAACAAAACTATAAATCAAGCCCAAATTTGTATCTTTTGCAAATTCCCAAAGTGTGAATGTTCACACTGAATATTTAACAATGGGCTCTTTCAAGCTGATAGGAGTTAACCCCTACATATCCCTACACTAGGCGGGAGAACATATTCTCCTCCATATCTTTTCCAGTGCCTGAAAAGAATAGGCTTAAACTTAATGCAGTGTCTATATAGCATCCTCCTCACCAAACTCACTTACAAGTCATAGCTGATGGATAGAGAAATTATCTTCTCTCCTACAGCGGCACTGGGCTCAGTAAGGCTCTGGGGATTTTGCTTCTCACTGTGTGATCCCTACATGGACATGACCTCCAGCTCCCAGATTCTTCTGATGTGTTGGAGCTCACAAGGTCTTCAACCATCAGTAATCTCCTTCACCTCCAAATAGGAAAGAACAGATACAACAGAGAGACAGAAGCAATACTAACTGCACAAAGCTCCCAGGAAAGGACTAAGAAGTACCATCACTTATGAAGTACTTTGCAAATGCAAATTGCTATATGAGTATTGGAATAAGAAATGTCATTATTAGCACGTTTCTACCGAAGGCAAATATTTGAGCAGGGAACAAATTGCTGTAGTTGCCTGTGGGGAGCACTATCTTAAATAGTCAAAGATATTGCTTCTCTTCCTCTCTCCAACCCCAAGAGATTGAGCAAGACAGAAATGTAAGGTTCAAGAAGTGTTTTCATTAAAAGCTCACAGAATTTAGCACTAGAAGGGACCTTAGAGCCCTGAAAAGAATGACACCTAAACAAGTTAAGTGATTTGCTCAGCGTTAAACACTCTAGTAGTAAGTTTCTGATAATTGGTCAGTGTTTAACAACCAGCTCTTCAAAACATATGATACATTTTAAAGTTTAATTTACATTATTAATATTTTTCCATCTCTTTCTTAATCTAGACAATCAGCAAAACAACACTTTTTTTTTGCAGATTTCTAAACCATGAATGCTCACACTGAATATTTAATAATGACCTCTTTCAAGCTTATAGTAGTTACTTCTAGCACATCCCTATTTGCAGAAAAAGAATTTGAATATGATCACAGCAATCAGTGCTTTTACCATTATACCATTAATGATTCAAGAAAGATCATTCCTTTTGTAATCTTGGAAACACCCTATGTAGGAATTAGCTTTCACAATGATAGAATACAACCCATGTAGGAGATGGTCCTGGAAGATTATTTGAAACACAGAGATTTATACAACTAGTGAAGATCAAAGGAAGGATTTGAACCCAGGTCTTTCTAAATCCAGTACTCTATGCATCAAAATAATTGAATTAAGCTACCTCTAGGTCAATGAATGTGATGCAGAGAATCTTGGGGGTCTCTGAAATCCTTTCAGAGGGACTGCAAATTCAAAATTAATTTTTATTTCTAATAAGGCAAATATCTATAAATATAAGACACATAAACAAAAATTCTTTGGACAGATGCTCAATAATTTTTAAAAGCATAAAGATATGGTGAATAAAAGTTTGAGAATCACTGCTCTAGATCAGGGATTCTTAACCCTTTTTGTTCTGTTTATGTCTGGTGAAACCTATGGATCCCCAGAATAATATATTTCTAGTATTACAAAGATATTATCAAAATATTTTTTTAAAAGTTCAAATACCCCAGGCTTAGAAAGCTTGCTTTACAATTTACAATGTCCAAAGGGCAATCAAACTGTGTATACCCTTTGATCCAACAGTATCTCTCCTGGGTCTGAATCCCAAAGAGATCATAAAAAAGACAGAGACCCACATGTGCAAAAATGTTTATAGCAGCTCTTTTTGTAGTGGCAAAGAATCGGAAACTGAGTGGATTCCTATCAGTTGAGGAATGGCTGAGTAAGTTATGGTATATAAATATAATGGAATATTATTGTTTTATAAAAAATAATCAGCAGCACAATTTCAGAAAGGCCTGGAGAGACTTACATGAATTGATGTTAAGTGAAGTGAGCAGAACCAAGACAACACAGTAACAACAAAATTATGAAATGATCAATCTTGATGGATGTGGCTCTTTTCAACAGTGAGGTGATTGCAGCAATTCCACAATAGACTTGTGATAGAGAGTCATCTGCATCTAGGGAAAGAACTAAGGGGACTAAATATGGATCAACACATAGTATTTTCACTTTTGTTGTTGTTATTGTTTGCTTGCTTGTTTTTTTTTCTCAATTATTTTCCTTTTTGATGTGATTTTTCTTGTGTAGCATGATAAATGTGGAAATAGAAGAATTGCACATGTTTAACCTATATTGAATTATTTGCTTTCTAGGGGAGGGAGTGGGAGAAAAGGAGGGAGAAAAATTTGGAACACAAGGTTTTGCAAGGGTAAATGTTGAAAATCTTTGTATGTATTTTGAAAATAAAAAGCTATTATTAAAAAATAAACTTAGGGAATATTCATGGCAATAAACAATGCAAAACCAAAAAAAAAGAAAAAAGAAAAAAAAAGTTTGCTTTAAATAAATCTTAGTAACAGGTTATTTTATTAGAGTGTTTAGAGATAATCTCTAATCTGTGAAAGTGATATCATGTAGTTAAAATATTACTCCCTCCTTCCCACAATATATCCCTTGGTACTACTATGGAGACTAGAGTAGATAAGAGTAGAGGGGTATTCAACCCACTATGACAGCTCTTAAATTGACTGTCTCTCCAGCTATTTACACTCATTCCTATTTTCTGGAGGTGTGTTCAAAAAAGAAGTCCCTGATCTAACTGTGCTCATTTTTGTTACATTTTTCATTTTCTACAGTTCTAAGCAGATATAAGGGATGCAAAGGGAGTTAAGAGTCCAGGCAATTGGTGAGCACCTGGCTCAAATGTAGGAAGCACTGTTTATAATCCAATCAATTTATTAGGAGATTAGATTCTGCTACTCCCTAAGGATATATCTGTCATCTACAGCTTGGCTTTTCCATTCATTTATTAAGTACCTGATGAGTGAAGAACAACTTTAGGAACTGAGCTCCATTGTGGATGCTTCTGCTGCCTAGGGACACAGAATGAGCTTGTTCACTAGTTTCTGAGAGCAAAGCCCAAATGAACCAACCAAAGTGTGCTAGCTAGCAACCAAACTAGCTTTATTAAGAATAAATTGTGCCAGTCCAATTTAATTTCCTTCTATGACAGAGTGACAGGCTACCTAGATAAGGGAAAAGTAATAAATATAATCTCCTGGGATTCCAGAAAGGCTTTTGATTCTGTTCCATATGCCAGTCTCATCAGTCTTTCAAGATAGCATGTCACAGTGGATTGAAATGTAATGGGCCAAATGTTTTTTGACTCTCTGTACATGCCTCATGTCAGTCTAGGTCCCAGGCAAGCCCAAGGGAATTAGAAAATTCTAAAGACTCCAAAGAGATTAGATTCCCTTTGGGCTCTTCTAAATGTGAGATTTGGATTCAGATCTTGCTTCTGATGCTTACTGTCTGTACAACTATGGGCATATCAATGACCATCCTTGGGATCCAGTTTCTTTATCTATAAACTAGGGAAGTTGACTTCAATGATTTCTGAGGTCAGTTCTAAAGATCTATGATCTTATGGATTAAAGCACATAGGTATATAGAACAAGACAATATACAATCTGACTTCAGATAATGTAGATCAGTAAGTGCTTAACTGGGTTGCACATACTCTGGATTCATACATTGTTCTTTGAACTTGAAAAGGACCAATGATATCACAGTTAACATCTTGACTCATGAGTAAATTGGATTTAAATGAGGCAAAATTGCAAAAAGTCAACAGCATGATTTTCTGTTCCTGGATCATTAAAATCCAGCAACAATGGCCTGGACTTTCTCTCCTGTATCTAAGCAAGCTCTAATCACTCCAGAATAAATACCTGCTTCTATGACTGTTGGAACAAATTGTTTTCACCTTCCCATTCTACTTGGGGAAGCCTTCACATGCTTGAGTAGACATTCCCCCTAATTCATTGACAGGTTTGGGGCCTGTCAGTTACCCTTAATCTAGTCTAATCTCTTTGCTCAAATGGTTTTACTGGAGTGGGACTGTTGTGTGTGCATGGAACTGCAGGTGAGAGTGCCAGGTAGAAACTAAAGGTGGATGAGAAGCCCTGAAAAATTCTGGGCAAGCCCTCACACCAAAGGTGCTATTCCTTTTGATCACTTCATACACTCCATGGATGGATTTCCAGGAATCTGTGAACTTTAGATGAGGGGGAAGAACCATATCTTTATTTTCACTAACCTCTATTAAAATTTAACATTTCCTTCAATTAGGAATGTAGGCACATACATGATTAGGAGAAGAGATTCATGGGCGTTACTGATCTGTCAAAGGAGTTCTTAATACAACAAAAATTAAGAACCCTTGATGTAAATGGGATAAACAACAATCAATCACAATTGATGTGCTGCTAAATTATGACTACAAAGAGAGATGAGAAAACATCATGATTTCTTTGCAAAGATAGAAGAAATATAAGACTCTTTTTAATACTTGGCACATATTAGACACAATAAATGTTTATTGATTAGTTGATACAGTATCATTCTTTTTTATATCTTGGTTAGTTTTGTGAAACTTTTTTTTCTTATTATTTTATTTCTTATTATCAGAGACAGCACTCTGCCAAGGAAAGATAGAGTAAGAAATATATGTAATATTAAAAATAAAAGATATCAGCAAATGAATAGACAGATAAATGATCAATTAAATAAATAAATAAATATATATATTCCAGACTAAAGGATTATCCTGAATTGCATTGGTATCTGTATTAGTGAAGAGAAGGGGAAGGTTATTAAAAATATAGAGATAGAATTGACTTGACTTGGCAAATGACAGGGAAGTGGACAGCATGAATTAGAGGGAAGAATCCAGGATAATACCGAGGGTGTCGATCTGAATGACTGAGATGATGATGGTGTCCTTGACAGAAACAAAGCAGGTTGGAAGAAGGGTCATTTTTTACAGGAAGATACTGAATTCCAAGGCAGGAGAAATCAAATCAATCAGCCAGTTTTGGTTTGGGAGTTGTCAGAACTTGATTGTGACCAGGCTGCTGAATATGGTAATTCAGGAAGGTTAACCAGAAGGGAGGGATTGTGACTCTAGCCAACACAAACAAATCAATATCTTTTAAAAATTATAAAAAGCTCATACCTCATGTTTATAAACTCCTTATAGGTTTACAAAGTATTTTCCTCATAACTCTATGAAGTAATTAATAAAGATTATTGTTATACTTACAATTGCAAAAACCAGAAATATGAGGATCTGATTCTGTGATTTGCTCAGGTTATAGGTGACATTGGAATTAGTGATAGAGGGGATTTCAAAGATTATCTCTTCCAGCTCCCCCTTTTAGAGGTAAGGAAATTGAGACCCATAAAGTTAAGTGATTCAGTCAAGATCCACAAGTAGCACAAGCAGCATTCAAGGTCAGGTTGAACCTAAAGTCAAGCCAGCCCTCAGAGATCATACTATCTCTTTGAATTTACATATCATTGGTCCATTTGAGGTGGGGGTCCCCTCCCTGGATTTCTTCACACTCTCTTTACAAAGCTTTTTGGTGACTTCTCTTCTACTTCTAGGTTGCTCTAGGTGTTCATTTTAACCTGATGTGATTGAGATAAAAATGGGAGTGTGAAGGGCACATACTGTGTGCTGGTGAATCTTGGTGAATGGAAAAAAACCCTGAATCTGAAAGCAAAGAATTAGGTAGAAATTCTGCCCTTAATCCTTATTACTTGTGTGACTTTGGGTACCTCTTTGAACCTCAGGTTCCTCATCTCTAAATAAAGTGGGTCTTGGTGGAAGGAGCATGGGATTTGAAATCTGAAGATCAGGATTTGAATGCTGGTCCTTCTTATTGGTGTGAAGTTTGGGAAGTCATTTAATTTTCTGAGCCTCCATTTTTTTCTTCCCTAAAATGCAGAATTTGGACCAGATGACCTTTTGGGTTTCTTCTGGTTCTAAATTTATGATCTGATGATCTTCGAAGGGACCCTGGACTCATTACTACTGACCACACTCTTCAAGTGACAGAGATAGCTCTTCCCCTCTCTCACACCCAGCTCCAGCAGGCCTCCAGGTCCACACATATCATTTGTAAAGAGAAATTCCAGTGGAGAGCTATATGTATGGGTCAAAATTCCATTGGAGTTTATAACTACCTTCTTCATTACTTAACCAGACCACTCTTCCCTCTGTTACTTCCAGATTTGGCCTCCTCACCAAGAGCAAGTGTTCTCTCATGGATTTGGGAAATAGATCTTGCTTTGGCCTGATGAGCTAAAAGGCCTTTGCCATCCCTGGCTCTTAGGACGATTTGTCACAAAACGCCTCCAATTCACTTCACGGGATGCTTCCTCTGGTTTCATAAATGCAACATGACAAGTGACAAATGTGCTGTAAGATAACAAGGCCCTTGGATGGAAATACATGTGGAAATGAATGAGTGCCCTGCGGAGATCCGGTGCACTACCAGCATCAATTCTAGGCCATCATGGAAGGGCTCAGGAACTCAAAACCTTCCTCCTACAAATCTTAAAGGGAAAGTTATGCCATGCTTTGGCATAAATGTGTTGGATGCACCTTCTCACTTCTGTACAATGTTCCTGATTGAAAACATCAACTGCTAGACAAGTACCATAATTCAATCATAAGCAATGAAGTCATTTAAGCATTTCACAAAAAATACAACAGCCCTCTTCTATGTGATGAGCATTGTAATTTACCTTGGGATAGATTCCTAGTCTAGAGTAGCAAATTAATTTATAGCTATTGGAATAATTCAAATAAACATAGGTCAACATTTATCAATCACTTATTGTGTCCTAGCCAATATATTAGATTCTGGAGATAAAGAGACAAAAATAAAATACCCCCTATCCTTGAGGAGTTTACGGTCAATAAGGGGAACACATATATACAGAGAAGACAAATAATTGATAGGGAGATGGTAATAGGAATAAAGGAAATCAGGAAAGGTTTCATTAAAGAGATGGAATGTGAATCAAGGCTTTAAGGAAGGCAGGGATTCTACAAAGTAGAAGAGTACATTCTAAACATGGGAACAGGTTGAGCAAAGACCCTGAAGGCAAGAGACAGAAGGCTGAATTCAGGAGATATGTGTATTTCCATTTGCCCATATTATATGTGAAAAGCACTGTGCTAGGTGCTGGGAATATAGTGACAAAAATGAATAAAAGCCTGCACATGAGTTTATATTCCTTTGGAGAAATGTGAGGGTAGGTGAGTTTATTCATATATATATATATATATATATATATATATATATATATATATATATATGTATATATATATGTATACACATGCATATATAATTATACATATACAGACACATAAATATACATATAAAGTGTGTGTATATGTATGTTTATATTTAGTTATATATATTTATATATGCATGTAAATATGTAGTAATTGTACATATTATATTGTGAACATATACAAATTAATGTATATATATATATATATACTGCATATATATACATGTACATATACGTGTGTGTATGTGTGTGTGTAGGCATAAATCTAGAAAGATGAGAAGTTGTGGAAAGTTTTAACTGTCCACCTAAAGATTTCAGAACAGGAGAATGGTACATCATACCTGTCTAAGGAGTATTATTTTGTCAGTTGTGTGGAAGATGAATTGAATGGGGGACAGACTAGAAGCACGGAGACCAATTAAGAGAATATTGAATTCTACCTACCCTGGTACATAGCCTTAATCTGCTTATAAACTGTTTCTAAAAATTACAATGTAGTATTTGAATTGTATTGCTTTCTAATGGTAAAAAAAAAAAATTAAAACTTGATGTTACTCATTCAATCATGATTAAAATGTGATGTCTTTGAAACTGTGTATATGATTTTAATTATAATAGAATCTCATCATAACACATCTTGTCAAATGCATGTCTGTGTATTGGAGACAAAATCATACCCATCAACTCATAACTACATATATTAAAGCCTGAAATACAAAGAAATAAAAGGAGGTTCTTGTAATAGACTGGGTGAGGACTTGAATAAGGATAGTAGACCAGTAGCACTGCAGGTAGAGGGAAGGAGATGAAATCATGGCATTTTAAAGTAGAATCAATGAATTGGGCATAAAAGAATAAAAAAAGATGCTGAAAACCTGTATGACTACAAGAAGGGTGGTTACAAACTGGCACAAACTGAAAATTTGAAGAAGGAAGATGAGAAAGGTAGCATGGTATTATTGAATAGACTGACCTGAGAGATGGATGGAGAGAGAAATGGCCCTTAGGGAGTGAGAAATGAATAACTGGTTGGAGTGAAGCTGTTTCATGATGGCTGGGCTGGTCCTTTAGAGAAAGAAGAAGGCTGCCTGAGGCATAAAAGTCCCAATCTATGGGATTTGTGATCAGAAATCATGGAGAGCAGGAATTTACCTGAAAGAAAGATGATCTAAATTTTAGCTGACTTGGGGATAATGTTGAATCCCTAGATGAATGTGAAGAGTCCTTGTTCAACCTCCATAGAAGAAAGGGATAACCTCTCAGTAGAGGTATCTTAAAGGAGACAAAACTTTATCCTCTGATAGGGAGTCTCAGGGAAAGGTGATTTTGATTGGGAGGCTGTAGTAACATTGAAGGTGGGATGGTCCAGAGTAAGTTCTAGTATCAACTTAATCCTTAGGACAGATACACACAAGAGGCCGAGAACTCTTAAGAATCTTAACCCAAATGACCTGGACCCTATAATGAGGATAAGTGATGGTATTAAAACTATCATATCTGAAAAATGGTATTTGCTTCTAGAAAATAGCTGATGGTGTCTGAATACTGACTGAAGCATACCACATCTTTCTTCCCTCCCTCTTTCCTTCCTTCCTTGTGTCCTTCCTTCCTCTTTCTTTTCTTTTTTTCTTCTTTCCTTGCTTCCTTCCTCCTTCCCTCCCTCCCTTTCTCTCCCCCTCTACTTTTCTTTCTTTTCTTTCCTTTTCTTTCTTTCTTTCTTTCTTTCTTTCTTTCTTTCTTTCTTTCTTT
>JAJPUD010001461.1:370214-421851 GCA_023553655.1 Myrmecobius fasciatus | reverse complement strand
TCTTTCTTTCTTTCTTTCTTTCTTTCTTTCTTTCTTTCTTTCTTTCTCTCTCTCTCTCTTTCTCTTTCTTTCTCTCCTCAATTTTTTTTTTTGGTTTGGGTCTTCTTCCACAAAATGACTACTTTGGAACTGTTTTATATAATTACACATTTATAATCTATGTGTGATTGCTTACCATTTAGGGAGAGCAGAGAAGAGGGGTGGGAGAAAAGGATGGAATTCAAAACTTTAAAAAAATAAATATTAAAAATTGTTTTTACATGTAATTGGAGAAAATAAAATATTTTAAAAGAACTATCATCATCTACATGGATTTAATATCCATAATGCTATTTTTAATTATCATGATTGTTTTTATACCTAGGGACCTAGTGTGAACTGCTCCAGCATCATCCTATCCAAATCAATAAACATTTATTAGTGTCTACTATGTGCCAGTGCTAGGGATATAATTAATAAAAACAAAGACAATCCTTGCCTTTAATGAGCTTATAATCCAAAATAAAGAGAAGATATACAAAATGAGGCAGGAAAGGTGGGGGGGAGAGGTTAAGGGATGGGGGAGACAAGACATACTAGAAGGGTACCTTATTCTGTGGAGTTGAAACCAGATAGGGCGATAGATGCAAAGTGGAGGGATCTGAGAGTCCAGTTTTTGCCCTCTATAAAGAAAGGCATTGGGAGGAGTCTGGAACTCTGCCCTCCAAATAGGAGAATAGGCTAAGGGAGATATAGCCAATCTAGCAAGATGTTGGGTTTAGAAGTGATGGGTTTATCATGAAAGGAGAATATTGTTCAGTGGGATTCAAATTAGGCAAAAACAACAGATGCAAAATGAATAATCCCCCTGTGTGGTCTATACTTTTTGAAATATCAGCCCAGTCTACATGAGCAAATGCTACTTGCAGTACAAAGTATCAGGAAAAGGGGCTGAGAAGAGGAAATCATAAATGTAGGAGAATCAAGAGATAATAGCAGCATGAAATCCAAGAGAGGGGAAAATATCCAGGAGGAAAGAGTGGTTGACAGTGTGAAAAGTTGCAGGGAGCTCAAGTAATTTGAGGACTGAGAAAGGTGATTAGATTTAGCAATTAACAGATCTCTGGTTACCTTGGATACCGTAGTTTCAGTTGAGTAGGGAGGTCAGAAGCTAGGTTGAAAGGGTATTGAGAAATGAAGTAATGGAGATGATCCTTTCTAGAAGCATGGCTGTGAACGGGAGAAGAGATATAGGGTAATAATTTGAGAAGATAGTAGGATCAAGTGAAAGAATTTTAAGGATGGAGGAGGCTCAGGCATGTTTATAGGTGGCTGTGAAGGAGCCACTGGATAAGGAGTGATTGAAGATGAGAGGAAAGCAGGGAAGAATTGAGTGGGCAAGCTTGTGGAGTGCACTGGAAGGAATGAGTTCAAGAGTACAGGTAGAGGGATTGGGCTTGTCAAGAAGAGCTGCATCTTCATCAAGAGGACTTCCTTTAGGAGTTTTTGCTGTAAATGGTAAAAGACATACAGGAGCACAGTTTTGTGATGGTTGAGTCATGTGAAGACTTCTTATGAATGGATAATAATAATAAGGACAGGTCCCTAAAGAATGTGATTCTGGTATAATTTGGAGGCTCTGCCTTAGGAAATGTTTTTAAGTCTCCAAATACAGTTTTTCCCCACAAACACTTCCACAGAAATATTTATGGGCTTATTTGGGTTGTAAATGCAGGACTGGGAGCTTCATAATTAGATGAAGGTCTGTGTGAAATATCTCTGCATTCAGTCTGTATAGCTTCACTCTCCAGAGAAGAGGTATCATAAACACCCACATGGAGATGTGCTTTGAGAAAGGGAGCTCCAGGCACAATCTTGCTCTGAAAGCAGATCGAATCAGCAACACATGTAGGAGTGTGTGTTTAATGAAGTGGGTGGAGAACAAGACCAAGGATGACTCTGTGTCAAGTGCAAAACATCTTCATAGAAAGCTGAACATACACAGTTTCCACTAGAGCATGCAAGTCGCTCACAGATGTTGTTTGGCAGCTCTGCACCTGGTTCTGAAGGAAAAAAAAATGCTAATTGGCTCCAAGGTATGGTCACCTGATTGGCTGAGTTGCCAAGAAAAAAATTAAATTCATTAGTGGGACTGGCAGCTTTGCAGTTCAGCATGTACATAGGACACCATATTAGTAGTGTATGATTATGTACCTTGGGCTGGGTAAATATGGACATCTCGAATCAGATCAAAACTTTCAGAGAGTTTGATGTTCTCAATAAGGCAGATATTTCATGTAATGAATTAAAATGAATAGACTTCTCAATGGTGAAATGGAATTGAGACTTGTGCACGGAACTGGAAAGCAGAAATAGAAACTTCTAATTCTGATGTTGTGCAATTATGCTACGGATAGAAACTTACACTATTCCCTCTTTGCCAGAGTGTAGAGACACAGATGCTCCTAATAACTGTACCCAGGTATCACAAAAGATCTTGGACATAGAGATGACCATGGTAGATCCTTTGGCAGAGGTAAAGTTCTGGGATGTGTAGTGATACCTTACATAATAAATGTAAGAGAGACAATGTGGCTTAGTGGATACAAAGCTTGAGTCAGGGAGACCTCTGACAAATACTGCAAAGTACTGAACTTCTTAGTTCCCCAGATACTAAGTTGCAGAGAAAGTGTCAATCTGCACCAATAAAAAGAAGCCACTTACTCTGATGGAAACAGTTTCTGGCAAATACATGCATAGTCTTGAATGAAAAGTGAAAGAGTGATCAAGGATTTAATAATTCCTTAGTAGTAGACAAAGGTGGCTGAACACTTTTCTTGAGATGGTTGTGTCTAGGCTTGGAGGTTTGTCTAAGAGGTTTGGAGAGTTTGGATCCTTTGATCAGAGCTGAATGGGAAGAGGGGAAGAAGTCCCTGATAACTACTTTAGTGCTTTGTGGGGAAAATGACACCAGCAGGAGAACAAACCCTAGTCTAGTTTGTCAGAAGCTTTCTGACATGAGAAGTCCTGAGTAACTAGTTGGGATTGGCAGAGAAAAACTGTTTTTATTCCTGTGGCAAGCAGGGAAGGACACTGATGGGGATCAGTTTATCCTTATAGCCCCACCTTGCTGTGTCCAGCCAGAAATCCAAGTTATGTCAAACCCCTGAGATTAAATCTCCATCATAAATCTGTCCATGGCTCATGTCATCTTTCCTGAATCTCTTTTGGGAGTATAGCATGCTATTCCCTCCCTCTTCCCCCATGCAACGTGGTGTCTCTCCTGCCATCACCTCACCATGTTTCTATTCTTTCTTTTTCTTATAGCTAACTCTTTCAGCATGCTAAATCCATTTTAGGATTTAGCCTGCCAGTCAAGGGCATACTTCATTCTCATGGGGTGTTCCCTTTTTCCTAGTTAATTGTGAGTTCCATTAGGGAACTTGCTTTTTCTATCATTAATTGTTAAAACCCCTTTCCTTGGTAACTATATACTCTCCCAACTCTTATTTACCATAAGGTATTTTACCATTCCTGGTGTCATTTCTTCACATGACTGAACCCCAACATTTGGTGCCTAGATCCATTTCATCACTTAATGCTAAATCCCCAAAACATCATTTGGAAGTAGAAATTGCTCTCCTAAATCAAGAGGGACAGTGCAGAACTGAGGTGAAACATAACTATTCAGTAGTTTCACAAAGTAGTTTCATATTCTAATTTTGATGGCAATCTCCTGGGAAATTGTTATAGTAGTTATAAGTTAGATATTGCTTAAGTTAGATTCATGTATGCATTTAATCTTCTGTGTAAACTTTTGTGTGTAAGAAATAGATTCAAGAATGGAAGAAAGCTCTTTGAGGCCAGCTCTGATGGGTTTGGTTTGGATTTTTTTCCGTGTCCTCCCACCCCTCCCAAGATATCTTCATAGATTAGGTTTCTTTCTTAAAGACCATGTTTTATCACTCTGACTCTCACTGATTGTCCAACAATAAGTCCCAGATGAAGCCGAAGTTGTTTATTTTTGGGGGGCCCTGATTAACTCAGAGTGAATGTAAATAACAACTGTTTCAAAAACTCCTTGAGAGTCTTCCCCTCACAGATTGGATTTTTTATTTGACTAGATAAAAGAGGCCATTCTTTGCTTCAATTCTTACTTAATCTTAATCACTAAATGGGTGTTGCCTCAGTCAAATTGAGACATGCTAAATACTTTAGTTTAAAAAGGCCAAAGCCTCCCACTGAATTCAGGGCCATCTCTAGTCATCCTGATCTGTATTGGACCCAGCTGGCTCTGGAAGGGAAAGTGAGGCACAGCCCTTCCTCACTTAAATCTAACTCACTTGCATGTCAGGGCACCAGTTCCCCAGTGTCATGGTCCTCTTCGAGAACAAAGGACAAACAATAACAACAAAATGTCCTGGCAAAACCATCTTAGTAGAAGCACTAAACCAGGTTGAAGGTAAACTAATAGGATTTATATTTGTCTATGAGTTTCAGGGATGTCTAGCCAAACATGTGAAGTCTTTCCCCATGGAATAGTCAGTTGGGGACACTTTGTTCAAACAGGCCATGAAGGTGGTGGAAGAAGCATCACTTCCCCAGTGTCATGGTCCTCTTTGAGAACAAAGGCCAAACAAGAAGAAGAAGAAGAAATAAATACCTCTAATTCACATTGTTTTTTGAGTACCTTTCCCCTTCCACTTTGGAGAAATATAAACTAAGGTATGAGTAAATCTTCCTCGAGACACTGGGGCAGGAGATACAGAGCCAAATTGTGTAAGGAAAGGGAACCTTACCATTCTTCATTAGACGATCGGCACTCCCAGGACTGAACCAGGTCCAGATCTTATACAAGAGGTCCAGAATTGAAAGAGACCTCTCAGGGGAAGGAAGTAGATGTTAGATCAGTAGCATCTAGATAGCACACTAGAATCCTGAAGCCATCTAGCATGGCTACTTCTAATATAGGCTTTTGTGCCCTCTCTGAAAAGAAAAAGAGAGAAAAAAGGAAAAAAATCTCATAGCATTCGACTTCAGGAAAAGGTAAGTGAGAACTGTCATTTATTTCTTCATTTAAATCAGAAAGTTGGAGTGGATGTCAGTAAAGCTGAACTCTAAAAATCTTTAAACCTCTTGGTTGATTAATTTGTCCCCTACAGCCAATTTATACTAGAGTAATTCCCATCGACAACAGCGAGAGAAATCCTAAACAACTGTGGCCTGCCCCACTGTTGAACTCTGCTAACTAGGTACTCATGACTTTAAACATATCTGTTCATTTTTGACCAAAGACAACTCTGCTGGACAGATTTTTCTTTCTCTCACAGGGGCAACTGTCAGGCCATGAGCAGAAATACCCTGAGCCTCTTGATACCATTAAGTGGAGGATGCTGGACTGTTTGCTGACACTAGGCTTTACCCAGAATCCTCTGGGAGACAGCTTTAATAAACTAACATCATTACTGTTCTACGATCATCCAACCCTGGGAGTTCTTCTTTAAGTGCTCATGTACTATTAAAAAGATGTGTGTGGAGGGGGGAACAGCCAAAACCCATATCCAAATCAACTAGGTTTGCATTTCCACGCTGAGCACTCACAGGAAATAGTAGTTCTGGGTATACGAAGAAAAGCAAATAAAAATAACTTCACTCATTACTGGAGTTCACACATTTTTATCTGATTTTTCCCCCTTTGTTAAATTTCTTTAAATTCACCATCCCACACACTGTACCTATTCTTGCTGTACTACGACAATGTGTACACAATTATGTAGGTACAGAAAATTGATGTTCCATACACAAATCTCACTGACAGATGAAAATACAATGCTTCCGCTGTGGGTCTCTGTGTTGTTTTATTTATTTATTTTTTTAATACACAGAACTGCTATGGAAAATATTCATCCCCTGACAACAATGACCAAAAAAAAAAAAAAAATCTGCGTTTCCATTTTATGGTAGATATAACCTTTATGCTGTGTTAGGCAAACATGGTGTCAAACCTCCTTTCTTTATCAATCTGAATACAAATTAAATAATAGGGGGTTTGATGAAAAAATGAAACCCTCCCAGGCCAGTGCAGAATTACATGGTCTTTTGTCAATTTCTCCCCCTGTTGGGGTTAGACAATACCATTGAGATGATGATACCAATTTTATGGACTTTTTTCCTTGATGCGATTGGGTAAGAAGAGGAAGAGGAGGAGGGAGGGAAAGCAGAGAGGCTATTCTGCACATCAATCCCAGCTCCCCTATTGGGAAAAGTAGGGGATTGTGAGACAGTCTTATTCTTTAGCCCAGTTAAGTAGGGGAGACTAGCATTCTTAGAGGAATAGAGACCATTTGGGTAGTGTCAGCATTTCTGTGGTCAACACCTGTGTTTAGAGTTCTTTATGGTTAAAATCGCCAAGGGCTAAAACTGCACAAGAAAGGTGCTGGAGGCAAAGAAAGAAATAAACAAACTAGAGCATTTATACACCCTGTCAAGGGGTACTTCAGTTACAGGCTAGAGATGAAAAGTAAATTTAAACTATTGTTTCTCTTCCCTTTCTATCTTTTTTTTTTTTTTTTTTTAAACCCCTGGTGACTTTTCAAAGAGGCAGAATTCTCTGATGAATATCTGACTCTCTTAAACAGTTCAACATCAGGGCAAATCCATATGTAGTTTAATGTTTTGAGGTCTGAAATTAGGAATCAGAAACATTTGTTTACCATAGCACTATACTAGGTATTTAGGGAAATAGCAGGATCATGCATTTAGGATTGGAAAGGAAGTTAGAGGTCATTGAATTCAATACCCTCATTTTACAGATGAGGAAACTGAGGCTGTATGGCCTACCCAAAGTCATACAAATGGTGGACTCAAGAGAGAAAAGATAATTCCAGATCACATCCCAGTTCTGAGTTCACCGCTAAATTGAGGACATGTAATTATAAAGGTATTGCTATTCTTTTGTTTCAATCATATTCAAATCTTCATGGCCCCATTTTGAGTTTTCTTAGCAAAGAAACTGGAATGGTTTGCCATTTCCCTCCCCAGTTCACTTTATAAATGAGAACATTGAGGCAAACAAGGTTAAGTGACTTATTTAGGGTCACACATACAAGAAATATGCAAAACTAGATTTAAACTCAGGAACATGATCCTTTCTGACTCCAGGTCCAGTGTTCTATACATTGGGCCACCTAGATGCTCTAATTACAAAGGTACCTTATGATATATAAATTCCTGGAGAGTTCCTGAAAAGTTACACCTAAGTTGACTTTAAAAAAATCTATTCTTTTTTAAATGTGTTAGGGGAGATAAGTATTTAAAGTAATGGAACTCTGCTGTGAATCATTTTTAAGCAAATAATTGTCCTTCTCAATATGCCTTTCTTATAAATTCGTATTTTCGCTTAAACCACATGATATGCAAAGATGAAAAACACAGGAGCATTTATATAAAACATCTAAAGCAATATAAAACTACAATTCAAACAGAATATACAAATACTGGAAGGCTAGAGAACTTTCACTGTTAAAATGGATATAGAGATTAACTTAGATACATGAATTGGTTATTAATGGTTATACCATTAAAAAAAATTATCAGAGAGAGAACCCAATTGGGTACCTGATATAGCTATGACTGAAGAGGAAATGCTTAATTGAATACAGGATAAAGATGATACAAAAGATTAAAAGATAATTTTTGATTAAAGGAAATTGAAAAGCTTTTGTTCAAACAAAATTCAATGAGGATTAGAAGAGAAATGGTCAACTGGGAAAAAATCTTTATTATCAAAGATAATAGATGATTCCTAGTAAAAATGGTCTACATTTATTTCTTCTACATCTTTTTCTTTCACTCATTCCTTAACCTTCTGCAGTCTGGATTCTGATCTCATCATTCGACTGAACTGAAATTGATCTTTCTGAAGTTAGCAATACTCTCTTTTGATGAATATAGCTAGTTCCTCAGTCTGCATCCTTCTTAATCCTGTATTACATTTATCACTGTTGACCATTTTTTTCCTCTTGGACACTCTGTCCCCTTTGTGTTTTTTATGTCACTGATCTCTCCTGGTTCTCCTTTTTATTTGAACATATCTTCTCATTCAATCTCCTTTACATCCATCACATGTTCCCTAGTTATGGTTATTCCACAAGGCTTTCTTGAACTTTATTCTCTAATTTTATTTTCCTTTCTGGAACCACCATTTTACTACAGGCCCTCATCTCCTACATAGATTATTGCAAATTACTTAATTAGTCTGTCTGCCTCAAATCTTTCCCTTTCCAGCATATCCTCCATACCTATGTGAAAGTGAATTTCTTTAAATATAGATCTGCTCATTAATTAATTCCAGTGGATCCCTATTCAGATCTAATCTCAGACATGTAACATGTCCTAGCTGTGTGACCTTGGGCAAGTTACTTAACCCCAATTGCCTCAGCAAAAAAAATAAATAAATAAAAATAAAAGTTTCCTGTAAAAGGTGAGATTTTAGCTGAAATTTGAAAAAAGTCAAGAAAGGGAGGAGTTGGCAATGAGGAAAAAGAGTATTATTCCAGGCATGGGGGACAGGCAGTGAAAATATCCAGGGTTAAAAGATGGAGTGTCTTGTTTAAGAAAACCAAAGTTATTGGATCACAGGATATGTGGGGGTAGGTAAGTAGGATGTAAAGTATAAGAAGATCGAAAAAGTAGGGAAGGATGATTACAAAGGACTTTGAATACTAGAGAACCTATTTTGATCCTGGAAGTACAAGGAAGCCACTGCAGGGGTAGGGAGGACAGTGTGTCATGGACTGACCTACTTTTTAAGAATACTTTGACAGATGAATAGAGGTTTTTCTGGAGTAGGGAGAAACTAGTGGCAGGGAGATCAATCAATAGACTATTGTAATAATGCAAGAGTGAGGTGTTACGGCAACAACAATACTATATGAGGATCAGTTCTAATGGATATGACTCTCTTCAACAATGAAATGCTTCATACCAGTTCCAATTGTTCGGTGAAGAGAGCCATATATACCCAGAGAGAGGGATGTGAAATGTGGACCACAACATAACATTTTCATGTTCTCTATTGAGGTTCTCTATTGTATTGTATTTCCTTTATCAGATTATTCTTTCTTGTAGATACGATTTCTCCTGCACAAAAAATGATGTGTGGCAATAACTATACATATATTCGTCTTCTTAAGTATTCTAACATAATTATCATGTAATAGATATCCTGCCATCTAGGGGGAGAGTGGGGAGTAGGGGGGAAAAATTTGTAACAGAAAGCTTTGTAAGGGTTAATGTTTAAGAATTATCCATACATATGTTTTGCAAATAAAAAGTATTAATAAAAAAAAATTTTTAAAAATGGGGGGGTGAGATGATAAAGGCTTTGAAACTAGGTCTTGTGACTTCAGTTCTATAGTGATTCCTATTTAATGGTTGTCAAAACTTTTGGGATTTTGGGATAATGGTCCAAGTAAAAAAATCTTTAATGACACCTTAAGCAGTTACTAATTACTCAATTGTGTTATAAATGTATTTTTCCTCTGTGGTAACAAGCATGTATATTTGGAAGCATTGTAGATTTATTTCTATAGCAATTAAAAACCATCACTATTATATGCATAACAATTTTGGTGTTCATTTGTGATCGCATCAAACTCTGACTATTTTTGATTTAGTACAAAACATTCTTGAAGTTTCTCATCAAATTATTTTTAAGCCACCATAAGAATCTGACATTTGAGCACTAAACAATTCCCAGTGGATTGTCAGATATATGGGCATATTTTCATTTACAATCTATATATTGTATCACTGTATCTCTTTCATACCCCTATGTACATCCTGTAACTGTTCTTGTGAAGTCATGTGATTCATATGCAAAGAATGTTTGTATTTCTTGCAACACAAATGCAAGACTGTTTGGAAACAAATCGTTTTGAAATTCTTATGGCCCATCACCAAACAAATCTTATGTTGCCTCCTATTGCAGTATTAAGGCTATTTTCTGATTTAAACTTATCCTCTGCTTATATTATTGTTCTATCTGACATATTTTTCAAAAGAACTTGTTGAAAACACTGGTCAATAGATCTTTTATAAGAATATAGATAGGGGTACAAACAAAACTAATGCAGGCAAGATTAGGAGGGAAGCAATATATTGGGAAATCATCTTTACATTCAAGGATTCTGATAAAGGCCTCATTTCTAAAATATATAGAGAATTGTCTCATATTTATAAGAATTCAAGATACTCTCCAATCAATAAGTAGTCAAAGGATATAAACAGACAATTTTCAGAGGATGAAGTTAAAACTATTTCTAATCATATGAAAAGTTGCTCCAAATCACTATTGATCAGAGAAATGCAAATTAAGACAACTCTGAGGTACCACTACACACCTGTCAGATTGGCTAAAATGACAGGAAAAGATAATGATGAATGTTGGAGGGGATGTGGGAAAACTGGGACACTGATGCATTGTTGGTGGAACTGTGAATGGATCCAAACATTCTGGAGAGCAATTTGGAACTATGCTCAAAAAGTGATCAAACTGTGCATACCCTTTGACCCAGCAATGTTTCTATTGGGTTTATATCCCAAAGAGATCTTAAAGGAAGGAAAGGGACCCACATGTACAAGAATGTTTGTGGCAGCCCTTTTTGTAGTGGCTAGAAACTGGAAGCTGAATGGATGCCCACCAACTGGAGAATGGCTGAATAAATTATGGTATATGAATGTTATGGAATATTATTGTTCTATAAGAAATGACCAGTGGGATGATTTCAGAGAGGCCTGGAGAAACTTGCATGAACTGATGCTGAGTGAAATGAGCAGAACCAGGAGATCATTATACACAGCAACAACAATACTATATGATGATCAATTCTGATGGGCATGGCTCTCTTCAACAATGAAATGTTTCAAACTAGTTCCAATTGTTCAGTGAAGAAAGCCATATACACCCAGAGAGAGGGATGTGAATTGTGGACCACAACATAACATTTTCATGATCTCTATTGATGTTTGCTTGCATTGTGTTTCCTTTCTCAGATTTTTTTTTTTCTTATAGATACGATTTTTCTTGCACATCAAGATGTGTGGAAATATGTATACATATATCCTATTTGTCAAGTATTTTAACATAATTAACATGTTGTAGACTTCCTGCTATCTAGGGGAGGGGTGGGGACTGGGGGGGGGGAATTTGTAACAGAAAGCTTTGTAAGGGTCAATGTTGAAGAATTACCCATACATATGTTTTGAAAATAAAAAGCTTTAATTAAAAAAAAAAAAGAATATAGATAGGGGCAGCTAGGTGGCGCAGTGGATCGAGCACCAGCCCTGAATTCAGGAGGACCTGAGTTCAAATCTGGTCTCAAACACTTAACATTCCCTAACTGTGTGACACTGGGCAAGTCACTTAACCTCAATTGCCTCAGCAAAAAGCAATATATATATATATATATATATATATATATATATATATATAGAGAGAGAGAGAGAGAGAGAGAGAGAGAGAGAGTGTGGAAGTGGTAGAAGAGAAGAAAGTCACATTTAAGGAAATGTTTTCTTTACAAGGGCTAGTTTATAAATAAGCTGTTAATGAAGCCATATTTGCAATTGAACTTTAAGTTCATTTTTCATTTAATATAACTTGTCATTAGCCAGTAGAAAAGTTGATAATTTGTATCATAACTAGCTATTAATTTTTATTGATTGGTTAGGTAGTTAAAAATTTAAAAAATCAATTTTCATCTCTCGTCAGGAGAGCTTGTAAAATCTCTTGCCATTTTCAATCACATATAAGTATGAGTGAGTATTTTCATTTTGCTCTTGTTTTAAAGCAAAATAGAGAGATAAATTCAATGTAGAATCAGATTTAAGGCTATATCAGTCTGATGCTGAATTCGTGTCAACAAAGAAGTTAAGGGAAATAGTTGATATTAATAGGAATGAAGATAAATTTGCCTCACTATTACATGGGTAAACTAATGCCAATTTATCAAATGCATGTGACTTTTTTCTTTATTTTTCCTGAGTCACTTAACTGCAATGTGGATAAGAACAGCTTCCATTTTCCAGGATTGGGTTAAAAGGATCAAACGAGATACTATTTGTAGAGTGCTTGACTTGGTCCTTGATACATAATTGGTGCTTAATAAATGCTTATTTCTTTCCTTCCATTATAGATTGAAAGGCAAAATGGCACAGTTGAAAGACTATTGAGTCTTCAGTTAGATAATCTCAGTGCTCCTCACATCTGATGCTTACTACCTATGTGACTAGGCAAAAGGCTTAATCACCTGGACTTTAGTTACTTTCTTTGCAAATGAAAGAGTTAGAATAGCTAGCCTCTGAGGTGTCTCTATATCTATGAGCTTCTGAGATAGACACATTTAGAGCAAGGATTCTTAATTTTTGTTGTATAATGCATCCCTTTGAAAAAATAAAATACATAGTATCATAAAGGAAACCAATGCCGTCATCAAACTCTTTTTAAAAAAAAATCAAATTCAAACAAATTTTAAACAAAAGGTTAGCTTTAGGGACAGAAGATATAAATAATGATTTCAGTTACATCTACTTAGATTTATACAATTCTTTGACAAAAGAGATGCGATGTGTGTTTGGAAAGAGGTAAAGTAGGTAATGGTACAAGTAAGAGGATTCAAGACTGCATGAATGGCCAAACACAAAAATTAGCATTAATACTTCTGGGAATATTTAGAAAAAATTGGATATCTTTAGGGTTCATCACTAGAGATCTAGTGATCTCCCCTTACCCAGGGATCTGTTCTTGGTTCTGTGATGTTATCCATGACTTGGATAAAGTCATAGATGGCATGTTTATCATATGTCACAGAGCTGAAAGTGATCATTAAACCTTTGGATGAAAGAGGCAGAATTCCAAAAGTTCTTAATAGAGAAGAATATTGAGCTGAATCCAATTCATTTAAATTTTGTAGGAATAAATGGGAAATCAGCTTCCAAAATAAAAGTGGAAGGAGCAGGTTCAAATGGAATGGCTAGATAATAAATAGTTTTTCTGAGATTAAAAAAAGAGTTGGGGCTGGGGGGGGTTATGAATCAATAAGATATGGAAGCCAAGAAAATAAATGCAATTCTAGATTTGCACTAGGAGAAGCAAGAACTAGACCAAGAGAAGGGACAGGGAACCTTTGTCCTAATCAACCATATTGAGCAGTGTTTCCATTTTAGGAAGTCCATGTTTATCTAAAGGGCATCCAAAAAAAGCAAACGTGACAGTGAACAGTCCCAAGTTCTTACCATATTGAAGGAATTGGGGATGTATAGCTTAGAGAAGAGAAAGCTTAAGGGATACATGATAGAAGTCTTCAAGTACCCAGGTTTTCTGAAAATCTAGTGCAGCATTAAGTATTAATAACTTAAAACTGAACTAAGACAATTGTGACACTCATTATAGGAACCATTACCACATGTGCTAGAGTTGAGCTTTATGCCAGCATTGTGTTAGTTCAGATTCAGTCTCATCAAAATAAGACTTACAAGCCCTTGAGCAGTTAACAAAAGGAGGTTCACTTTGCTCTAATATAGCAGAGATATGTAAGAAGGACATTTAGATTCTATAGATGCTGCTGCCCCTGCTTCAATATGGAAATGCCCAGTCTAAAGATGCTCTTTAGACATCTACCACATTGGAGGGACTCCAACTATACAGGAATGGGGCTTTTACTCCCTTAAATGACTAAGAAGTTAATGAGCTATTCAAGGCTTTGTTCTGTGAATGTTCTACAATTTTAGGGGAAGCTTTCTTGCCTTTCAGGAAAAATAGATTCCTTTTGTGGGGAAAAGAGAAAACTTTGATCTTATTGCAGTATGGGAGAAGGATTCAGATTTGTTGTGCTTGCCCTCAGAGGACAGAACTAGAAACTATGGGCAAAGAATTGAAAAGAGGAAAGCTGATTTAAAGAAAAGTTAACTAACAATAAGAACAGCTTCCCCAAGTGAAATGGGATGTCTTGGGAGGGAATGAATTCTTCGTTCTCCCACTGGAGGCCTTCAAATAGATGCTAAAGGACCATTTAAAGGGTCTATGGTAGGTAAAGGGGGGGTCCCTGTTCAGGTGTAGATTAGAATTTACGATCTCTGATGCCCCTTCAAACTCGTTATTCTTTGAATGTAGATTAAATCCATATAAGTGCCTTTTCACCAAACCACAGCCTTGTTAAAAAATAATTTTTTTGCATTTTGAATGAAAGCACAGCAGGGACCAATGATGCATTTCAGAAATGGGAAAAATCAATAGAAAAAGATTTCTTTAGAATTTAATAGAACATCAAAATGTCCTTTCAAATATTACATATTATTCCTCATTGTTTTGGTAGAATTTTTTTTTTTGCTTTAAATTCTTTCATCATCTACTAACCCCCTCTCCTTTTAAATAAATTCAGACTTCTTGCTCTCACCTCTAAGTGTTCATTTCTTAGTCATGAATACCCACTGTTTAACTTCTTTCATAGCTTTTCCTTTTGAAAATGAAATCTTTCTTCCATGAAAAGTTTCAAAGAATAATATGCTATTAAAGTTCTCTATCCTACCTGACTTTCCATCTCCTGCTCTAGGAGTTAAAAGCACCTTCCAGTGTTGGATGTTTTCTGAGCCTAGATCATAAGACCATAGGGCAGAATTGTGACCACCAACAAGACAATGTTTTTGTTCCATAATTATAATGGGTAATTTGAGAAGCTTTCTAAAAAGTCAGGGAAGAATAGTACCTCTGGTGTAAGGGCTGCTGAACCCTTTTAGGGGAACTCATCCACCTTTGTAATCTATCTGTAACTTCAAGAAACTGTAACATTTCATCCAGGGCCATCTCCATTCATCTTGATCTATATCTGGCTGCTGAACCAGATGGCTTTGGAGGGGAAAGTGAAGCAGGTGACCTTGCACAGCTCTCCCTCACTGGAATCCAAATCACTTGCCCATCATGATATCACCTCCCTAATGTTATGGACCTTTTCAAGAATGAAGGACAAACAAACAGTAGAAGCACTAATCCAGGTTGAAAGTAAACTAAATAGGGTTTATACTTGTCTGTGAATTACAGGGAGATCTAGCCAAGTACGTGAAGACTTTCTTCATGGAATAATTGGTTGTGAATGCTTTGTTCAAACAAGCCTGAAGTGAAAGAAGGTGCTCTGAAGTGTTTAGAGTTTGTTCAGACACAGAAGTCAGAAAGGTCATCCACTGCATCCCAGGACATTGTCAGTAGTTTTGACTTTTGTCTTGCCACTGGACTTGGATGATTGGAAGAAAGAGGAAGGCTGACTACTTTGTGAAATTGTGCCTCACTGAAATCCAGTTCTTGAACAAGTTGGGACATCATTCCATGAGATCATTGGTCCTCTTTGAAGAGGAAGAATGAACAATACTCTCTGTCTATATTTACATGAAAAAATCAGAACCACTGAAGATAAGAACAGTAACTGTAACCTGGTCCCTACACTGTGCAATGGTCTAGTTTCTGTGTGTGATCCAGGTAGATTCAAGACAGTAGATTTATTTGAAGCCTTTCTGGATATCAATCACATCTTTTTTTTGGGGGGGGAGTGGTGAGGAGGGAAGGCAATACTGCTGCATGGATCAAGGGAGGATCATTCCATTCATCAGGTTTAGTCATTCAAACAATGTTATTGGTGCCTCAGCTCAATCAGTAGGAGGTGTCGTCTACACTGAAGAAGAGATGCTTCAGCACCATTCTCTAACAGGATTCATTATCCACATTCAGGAAAACTTTAGATGTTGATCACCTATATTCATTTACTTTCTCAGAGGGGCATTTTTCCCCTACAGGACAAGACACTAATTTAAAACTTCTGGCTAAAATCCAACTTGAATAATTACATTTTGCATCCTGAACTCCTCCTAGAGTAGATATGCATTTTCTTCCATTCTGCCCTAAAATGTTGTCCAATACTTCTAGGCACTGTATAATAGTTTAAAGAGCAAGAAGAGGGATGAACAGTATTTAATGAACTTGCATTTCAATTGAGTGGGATTTTTAATAAAAAAGTGGGCTTTTTTATAAATTCGTTTGCTCAGCAACAATAAAAAAAGGAAGATCACTCAGCTGGGAACAATAGCTATTCAGCTCATAAAAATCATTAGAGGGAACATTTTTGCTGTCTACCATGCAGAGCAATTTGCTGGTGGGCAGCAGTCCAGATCACTTTTAGAGCCTACCTACAAAAACTAGAATCTAGAACTTCACAACTCTTCAGGAAACACGTTATATCTAAAAAATCTAAAAACAATACTTCCTGATGTGTATCATTCTAGCCCAAACCAGACCTTTGGCTCACATTATTTGGGTTGTCTTTGTGGACATAAAATTAATACACACACACACACACACAAACACACACACACAAACTTAGATTTGTAACTCTTTCCAGTTTGGGAACAGAAGAAACTAAAAAGAGATCAATCCTAGGACAAGAGAATGAAAATTTTCACACACAAGTTACAGAAGAGGAGATTGGAGATTCTAGAGAAAGAGATTAGAAGATAGAGATGGTGGCTGTCTCACAGCAGCATCACATGTCTGTAGTTCCTTTCTTCAAGATCATCAGTGATGGCTTTAAACCTGAGAGGAGAAGAGCAGAGTGGGAATAGGAGAGGGATAGGAAGAGGGAAGAGAAAAGGAACACGGGATGGGAGAGGAGAGAAGGGGGGAATAGGAAAAGAGAAAGGAGGGGGCAGGAAAAGGAAGGAGGACATAGGAGGGATTTGCAAATCAGAAATTTGTCTGGAGAAGCATAGAAAGTTTTAAAAGATTAGATAATCTAAAACTGCTTACATCTTAATTTGAAATAAGGTTGTAGCTTATATTCCAAAAAGTCATAAGACTTCACATAACAAAATGAAACTATATTAGAAAGACCACTCAGATTGCATTGAAAACACAGCCAGTTTCTTCATTCAGCTCCCAGAATTCAAGTTCTTGCTTTTTCTCATAGCATCCTGAGCATTTGCAGATCGACATCATTTCTTAAATAAAACTAAATCAATGTCTATCTATCTGTGACTCTCTGGACTATTTATTTCCTATATACCTGATCTGAGCCAAGGAAAGGGTTTTTGTTATTGCTATTGTTGGTGTGGGTGTAGGTGCAGAGATATGTGGTGTGTGAGTGAATTTGTGTGATTTGTATGTGTGTGTGTGTGTGTGTGTGTGTGCCTTCTTGTATCTTTGGGCTGCTAGATCTATTCCAGAGGCAAGGACAAATGCATATAGATATTTGCATTTCAGCAGAATAGATACCTTAAACTTAAACAGAGTAGATACATAATAAGAACTTGAGGGTAAGATTTCCTGTAGAGTATGATCCATTTGAATAAAATGTTGTGAATAAATACCCAAGAACTGATGTTAATTACCTAGCTAAAATACAAGTGTCTAGTGTATCATAATTTGCAGAATGGCTACTGATCGGCTTTTACCTAAAAAGCTCATTGGGCAATTTTAAACTGAGCTTAGACTCCAACTAACCGCTTCACTTCTACAGCACTCGCTTTCAAGTATAATACTTAAATGATTGGTCTATTCAGAATAAAAATTTTCAAGACATTCTAACAGCCAGCTCAAAGTCTGAGAGAAGTAGTTGGAAAATGATAGTTAAGAATTGGTGCATAACAGAATGGGAAGTAGCTCTAAAAGATACAGGGCTGTTCAGATTGCTGGGCAGAAAACTAAAATGCAAACATTCCCTGATTACAGTAATCTATTACTGAGAGGGTAATTATTCAGATCAAACAAATCCTAGGGAGATGAACTAACTCAAAATCCTACAAAAAATTACCAGGGGAATCTTAAAATATTCTGAACAATATATATATGAAAATAGAAAAGTTATCAAATAAGATAATATGTTCATAGGATGAAGAGTATGTCTGCAAATGCAATTTGGCATTCTGTCTAAATGATGACAAGAAATATAGGATGCAATGTGTCTAATGAGGGTTAGGAAGACTGCATTTTCTTGTAGATTGCCAAAACCAGTTAGGAGGACTTTAAACTGAAAATATGGGGGATAGAGTGGTGGAGATTGTGAGAAATGGGGAGGATAAAAAGGAGAAAGTGAATAGACACAGCTGTGTCAGATCAGCCACTGTTTTTATCACAGTTTCAAGTCACCTCTCCATCTTGGTTATACTTCTTTGGACATGTTACAGCTTGTCTATTTCTGAATATATGGTACATAGGGCTAACAACAACCTGATCAAGACAGAATACAGTGGTATTATCACATTCCTTGATCTGGAAGCTATTATATAAATGCAGCCAAAGTTGACATTAATTCCTTAGCTGTCATATGCTGTGAATTGTTTTATAGTGAGTTTGCAGTATCTTGAAACCCCTAGGTCTTTTTCTCACAAATTGTTGTCCAGACATGACTTCCTCATTCTATATTTGTGAAATTTTTTAATGAAAGTGTAGGAATATTTTTCCTATTAAATTTCAACTTACTACATTTAGCCCATCATTGTTGTTGCTGAGATATTTTTGGATAGAGGTTTTACCATCCCACATGTTAGCGACTTCTCCCAACTTCATATTATATTCCATTTTCATATATCTATCATCAGTGTATAGTTCCAAGTCACTGATAAGAATGTTGAACCCCAAAGGACCAAGGACAAATCCTTAGGACATTCACTAGAGGCTATCTCATGATCATCTCATTGACCAGAATCAAATCATTTCAATTCAATAATCCATTTCCAGTTTTGTGACATTTGTGCAAATGTTGTGATCCTCTGATAGAATCAAGGATTGCCTAGTTAATTATTTCACTTCTCTTTCTGTTGCTAAAACCTAGAAACCACTTTATGCTCCCTGTGTGAAAAATGGTTATTCACAGGAGGTGATATAAGGATGAAAACATAGTTTCCAAAATGTTAGGTTTTCAAAAAAAAAATTCAAATGCACTCGTGAATAGCAGATATATAATTGGTTATTATGAGAAGTTAGTGGTGTCTGGGTGGTTGCCTTCTTGTCCGTTGTTGGGCCATTTTTCTTCATGACTCCATTTGGAGTTTTCTTGGCAGTGACTTTCCACTTCCTTCTCCAGTTCATTTTACAGATGAGGAATTGAGGCAAACAGGCTTAAGTGACTTGCTGAGGGCACATTACTGGTAAGTGTCTGAGGCCATATCTGAACTTAGGAAGATGAATTTTTCTGATTCTATTCACTATGGTACCTAGTTGCTCCTGCTCCTTGGGTGTCCCTCTAGTTGCCTGACTGAAAACTGCCTATTCCTTAGTGCCTTATCAGAAATACCATGTTGGAATGATTTGGTCCTAAGCAGCCCACTTTGTGATTCCTTATACTCTGCTGATTTTTAAAGAAAAGCTGAGTATACTCATTAAAAAAAAATTCATTTTTACTTGTAAAGATTTTCCATATGAATTCAAGTAAATCATCCAGTCTCTTTGTATAGGGGCTGATTTTTAAATTTTTATTGATTGTTTCTAGACTTAAGAAAATGATCATAATGCAAATTACAGTTATTCCTTCCATGTAGTGGGTATTAGGGGGTATGGCAACCCTACAAGCTGAAAAATTGCTGTAAAGTTTTTTGACCTTCCCTTCAGAGAAGAAGTCTGAATTATTATGGTATTAAAAGATAAAATATATTGATGTCATATAATAATATGTATATATATTATGCATTTCTGAATTTAGAAATTCAGAAATGTATGTGCCATCTACAAGCTTTGTGTATCATCTCTGGGTTCTGCAAAACTCCCCTCCACTTAATTTCTTATGCTGATTTGCAATATATCTGAACCATGATGGGAAAAGTCACAATGCAAAAGGGATAACTATAATGTGAAAAATCTTTCCTGTATACATTATTTTTTGAGAGCCTATTGTTAAACATTTACATTAAATATACCTCTGTGAGGATCAAGGAAAGACTTCTAAATAGAACTCTCCAAATGTGGCAGAGGCTGCCTCAGAGGAAGCTCACCATTCATGGGAAGTCTTTAAATAAATACTGGATGATCATTGTTGGAGCAGTTTTGTAGGGATGACTCTTGTTTGAGTCATGAATGACCTCTGTGAAGTTCCTTCCACCTCTATGATTTTGGGATTACCACTCTTTTCTAGAGAAGTTTAACTGAGTTAAAATATTTGCCATAATGAAAAGGGTAAAATAACTCAGAAACTACCTCAGTCAGCAAACAATTATATTTCCAAAAACAGAAACATGGCACCCAAGGGCAACAGAAGGTTAGAGTACATGCTCATTTTTGTAAAATATCATGGAGGAGCATGATAGGAAACACTGAAGTCTGTGCCTTACAAAATAGTGAAAAGCATGTGATAAGAGGGTCTAAAAAGACCTCAAAAGAGGTCTAAAGAGACCTAAAAAAGTCTCTAAAGAGAGTCTAGTATGAGATTCAGTTAAGCCAATTATTCTCAAAGCATTTGGAGATGGGAAATAAATGGGCCAAAAGTGCAAAAAAGAGACCTATGTTTTTATATTCTTATCAGCAATATTAGAAAAGCTACCACATTTGAACTCTATAACTTCAAGATCAATAGAATTTTGGAATAAACAGGATGTCCTAAAGAGCAGAAGATGCTGCTTCCCAAATACATGTGCAAATCCATGCTGAAAACGACACAGTTTTAAGAGTACTCAGATTGGAAGTTCACAATAAATAAAAAAATTGAATGTTTCAAAATTAGTTCATCAGTGAATCACTTAATCTCAGTAGCCTACTTTGTGTAAGCCATCATAGGAGGTACTGAGGATTCAAACATGAAATTGTACATCCTTTCAAGGAGGTTACATACTTACTTTATTTCTGCCCTATAGACTCCCTCTCTTGCATCAAGATACTACCCAAGCAACATCTTTGACAAGCTCATCAACCAAAACTCTAATGCCATTCCTCTTAAAGTATCTTGTATTTAACTAAATATGTATTTATTCTCTTGTTTCTGTATATATATATATATATATATATATATATGTATTTATTCTCTTGTTTCTGTTTATACATATGTACAGAAACAAGAGAATACATACTTATTATATATATATGTCGCATATATATGTATATAGATAGACCTTTATCTATATCCTCCCCACCTCACATAGACACTGTATCTAAAGTCCCACATTGTAGAAGCCTTTTCCAACTCCTTTTATTCTAGTGCTTTTTCTCTTTTAATTATTTATTTTTCCTGCTCATCAAAGAAGCTGTCATTTTATGAGTGAAACAGAATTACAGTAGCTCAAAGGAAATGTTAGATATGCAAATTAAGAGAAATTCCACTCCAAATTTTCATGTGGACTATTTGTGTCCAAACTGTGGTAGAGCATTCTGATGTTGTATTAGTCTGATTAGCCACAGTTAGAAACAATGTACCTTAATCACTTTCTTGTCACTAAAGTTCTTTTTTATTTTTTAAATTTATAATGTTTTTATTTTTCAAAATATATGCAAAGATAGTTTTCAAGATTCACCTTTGAAAAACCTTGTGTTCCAAATTTTTCTCCCTCCCTCTCTTACCCCTCCTCCCTTAAAATCAAATAATACAATACAGGTTAAACATGTGTAATTCTTCTAAACATTTCCACTTTTATTATTCTGTACAAGAAAAATTAGATCAAAAGGGAAAAATGAGAAAGAAAAAAAAGGAAATAAATAAAACAACAAAGGTTAAAATACGATACTGTGATCCATACTCAAGTCTCCATAATTCTCTCTCTGGATGCAGATGGTTCTCTTCATCACAAGTCTATTGGAATTGCTTTGAAGCACCTCAATTTTGAAAAGAGCCAAGTCCATCACAATTGATCATCAGATAATCTTGTTGCTTATTCTTTTGCCTCTGCTCATTTTACTCAGCATCAGTTCATGTAAGTCTTGCTAGGCTTTTCTGAAATCAGCCCGCTGATCATTTCTTATAGAACAATAATATTCCATTACATTCATATACCATAATTTATTCAGTCATTTCCCAAACTGATAAACATCTACTCAGTTTCCATTTCCTTGCCACTCCAGAAAGGTCTGCTATAGATATTTTTGCACACCTTTTTTTATGGTTTTTGGGATACAGAGCCAGTGGAGACACTGCTGGATCAAAGGTTATGTACAGTTTGATAGCCCTTTGGGCATAGTTCCAAATTGCTCTCCAGAATGGTTGGATCAGTTCACAACTCCACCAACAATGTATTAGTGTCCCAATTTTCCTACAGCCTCTTCAAAATTTATTATCTTTTCCTTGTTAGTCTGAAAGGTGTGACGTGTACTTTGATCACTTACCCTGGCAATATACTTTCTAGAGATGTACACATTGAAAATGAGTTTGACACAAATCCATTTCCAGAGCTAGTTTAGTGTTTGGGAGGCTCTGAAGGAAAATATAGGAGAGGAGAGGTATTAGACTGACTACAAAATGAAAATCTACAGACCTTATTGTCATAAGCCTGTGAAACCTGGATGGCATACCAGGAAACTGAAGAGCTTCCATTTAAATTGTCTTAGGAATATTCTGAAGGTTACCTGGCAGGATCAGATAACAGATCCTGAGGTCCTTTCTCAATCTAAACTGCCCAGCACTCCAACTCTCCTGCAGAGAGCACAACTCCATTGGGCTGGCCACATTATTTGAATGCCAAATGTACAGTTGCCAAAAAGACTATTTTATGGAGAACTCACACAGGGCAAGCCCTCACAAGGTGGTCAGATACAAGGACCCTCTCAAGGTTTCTCTTAAGAACTTTAGAAGTGATTATATGACATGGGAGACACTAGCACAGGACCACTCAGCATAGCAAGCTCTCAAAAGAGAAGATGCTGTGCTTTATGAGCAAAGTAGAATTGATTGAATTAACCCAAAGGAAACATGAGATGCATAAAGTTAGAGAATCCAGTTCAAAAGTTCTTAAGGACAATTAGTGTCCAATCTAAAAGCAGAGCATTCTGTGCTTGAATTGCTTTAATCAGCCACAGTCAGACACTGTAATTCAACTCTAACATTTAATTCTCTTCAAAAACTTAGGACAAGAACTAATCAACCAACTGATCAATCTTGATTCCTACAGAATAACATCATTTTGGTCCTGTTTGAGAATAAAGGAGAACCATTTTTCCTGTCTGTAGCATATTTTGTTTATATTTGTTTGCATGTTGTCTCTCCTGAGAACAGGGACTGTCTCTTGCCTCTTTTTGCTTCCCTAGAGCTTAACACAGTGCCTGACACATACTAGATTCTTAACAAATCCTTGATTAATTCTACAGGGTCCATATTGCTAATCAAAGGCTAATTCGGGGGAGAGAAGGGTTCTAGTAAGAGGAAGAGAGGCAGTAGAAGATCATGCTTGAGCTAAGCTTTGAAAATAATTAGCAATTCTAAAAAATAGAGGCAAAAAGTGCATCCTAGGCATGGGAACATCCTAAGCCAAAATATAAGAAATGGGAGATAGAATAAGTAATAGTAAGAACTGTTTGGTAGGAAATGAAGAGTGTATGAAAGGGAGGAATGAATAATAAGGCTGGAAGAATAAGTGAAGGTCAAGTCATGAAGGACTTTAAATTCTAAGGAATTTTTCTTTGATGTTAGAGATATTATGAAATACTTTCTAGAGGTATTAGGAAACTATTGGATTTTACTGAGCAGGGAAATAGCATTGTCAGACCTGTGATTTAGGAAAAATGACTTTGCCACTTCTGTGGAGGATAGATTGGAGAGGGTGGAGATCTGAGGCTTGCCAGTCACTTAGGAGGATGTGTCAATAGTCTTAGGTGAGATGTGATAAGGGTCTGAATTGGAATGGTGTCTGTGAATAGTGAAGGCGATGGAACTGAGAGGTGTTATGGGCATAGAAATGACAAAGCAAGTATTTGGATATATAGGGTGAGAAAGGGACAGTGAAGAGTTGAGAATGACTCCAAGATTGTCAACTTGAGTTATTAGGAAGAAAGTGGTGTTCCTGATAGAAACTAGGAAGTTTCTATCCTGGATGTCCTATTGATATTATTCAATTGTTTCACTTGTGACTAACTCCATGACTCCATTGGGGTTTTCTTGGCAAAAATTACTGGAGGGATTGGCCACTTCCTTCTTCAGTTCATTTTACAGATGAAGAAACTGAGGCAGACAGGATTAAGTGTTGTGGACTTGAGGAAAAGAGGGAGTTCTATTTTGATGTGCTGAGTTTGAGATTCCCTTGGAGAAGCCAGATCTGGAATCAGGAAGATTGGAATTTCTGAGTTCAAATATGATCTCAAATACTTCCTAGCTGTGTGACCCTAAGTCATTTAATCCTGTCTGCCTCAATTTCTTCATCTGTAAAATGAGTTGGAGAAGGAAATAGCCAACCACTCCAGTATTTTTTTGCCAAGAAAATCCCAATGGAAGGATGGAGTTAGTCACAAGTGAAACAATTGAATAATAGCAATAGGACATCCAGTTGGAAATGTACAATAGGCAGATGGTGACACCAAAAGAATGGAAAAGATTATGTTTAGTTCTCCCTCTCTTCCCACTCTCCCTTGCCCCCAAGACATTAGTATTCTGACCCATATGTATTTTTACTCAGTTCTATAAAATTTTTATAACAATAGTCATCCAGGGCACTGAGGGGATTCTCAATAAAAATACTAGAAGCAAATAGGTATCCTCTTGCAAGACAATTTTCTAGAGCAGACCAAACTGACTAAAAAGTGTTGAGAATATAAGATCCTTTCTGTCTCTTGTATGACAGCTGTGTCCATACAAAAACTTTATTCAACAATCTATTAAGAATGATTGACATACAGAAATTCAATAGAAAACAAATATTTAAGATGCTTGCCAGTGTCATGCACTATTTCTTATTCTTATATAGCAGTGAGGGTCTACTTGGAATTAGAGACAGCTAGAGAGCATAGGAAGATAGGAAGGAGGAAGACCTGAGTTTAAATTCTGTATCAGATATTTATTAGCTGTGTAACCCTGGATAAGTCACCCCTCTTTGCCTCAGTTTTATTAACTGTTAAATGGGATTATTTTAACACTATTTCCCAGGTTGTGGTGAGGATTGAATGATGTATTTGTAAAGGGCTTAGCATAATGTCTGGTATATAGTAGGTTTGTTTTTTTCCTCTTCCCTGTCTTTTTCTATATAAAATACAAAAAAAAAAAAAAAAAAAGGTGGATTCACTATTAATGACAAGGTTTTTCAAATACTCTTATTTATAGATAGTACTGTGCTCATTACATTGAGCCCCCAGAAGATAGCAAATCACCTTAGTGAAAGCCTCAGCCATGCAGAAGTTATTGGTCTATGCAGGGGGAGGCAGTGGGGACAGAATGGATAGAATATTGGGTTTGAAGTCTTGGCTTTGCAACTGACTATCTTTGGGATCATGGGCAAATTGCTTTATTTTTCTTAAAAAATTAGGGAGTAGAAGTAGATAGTTTTTAAAAGATGCTTTGGTTCTTAAACTCATGTTTTCACTCTGGTATTTTGCTTTTGTTTTAATGGATGAAAAAATGCATTCTTTCCAGAGTATAGTATAGAACTATATAGACAATCTGTCAAATTAGTTAATTAGCATTTGGGGAGCAGCTAGATGGCACAATGTACCTTTAATCAGGTTCAAAGACACTTATTAGGGGCAGCTAGGTGGTGCAGTGGATAGAGCACCAGCCCTGAAGTCAGTAGGACCTGGGTTCAAATCTGGTCTCAGATACTTCCTAGCTGTGTGACCCTGGGCAAATCACTTAACCCCAATTGCCTTAGCAAAAAAAAAAAAGCAAAAAAAAAAAAAAAAAAGACACTTATTAACTGTATAGCCCTACACAAGTCACTCAATCTGCCTGCCTCAATTTCCTCATCTGTAAATGGGGGTAATAATAGCACCTAGTATTCTAGGTTCACTCATTTTACATTTCTTTGGCTTCACCATGATCCCTTCCCACCATGTACTCTTCTGTTTCATTTTTCAACTTTTTTTTGTGTGGTATGTTTCCTCACTAGATCTGTACTCTCTTGGGGAAAAGACTTTCTTTTTTTTTTTTTTTTATTTGTATCTCTAGCACTAAGCACAATGCCTGACATATAATAGGTGCTCTAGATAAATATTAACATTTATAATAAAAATATGAATATAAATATTCATTGATTATTGAGGTCAAATTTTGCAAATCTTAAAGTACTATGTGAAAATATTAGCTATTGCTTTTATTATTATGTAAATACCAGCTGTTGTTTATTATTGTTATCATTACTGATTATTTTATATTGGAAAGGTAGAAAATAATCCAGCATAGGAATTAACAGTAGATTAGAGTATTCAATATTTTTGATAAACCAAAATTATTTACTATTTGTGTCACGAACATTCATTTCTTGAAAACCAATAATCTTGAGGATATATCTCTAAATAATGGCATACTCTGATCTCAGAATAAAGATTATAACTAACTCAAAGCTTAATTGGAAGGGAAAAAAAGGCTATCATGTACATAAGTAGGCTGTAACATGTTACCAATGATAACTTGTATGACATAAGTGATGGAAAAGACAAGAATTGAAGGGTTGTAAAAGGAGGTGATCCAGTTATCCAGTAAGACAAAAACACAATAAATGAACAAGACTGATACCCCAAATATTTAAAGAGATAAAAAGCAGGAGCAGCTATTTGGTATAATGGATAGAATACTAACCCTGAAGTCAAGAGGACCTGATTCCAAATCTGGACTCAGACACACTTCCTAGCTGTGTGATCCTGGGCAAGTCACTTAACCCCGATTGCCTCAGGGGAAAAAAGAAAAAAAAAAGAAAAAAAGATGGCATCTGGTGGGTTGGGTAGATCCCATATGCTAGACTTATGGAAAAACACAGATAGGAATTAAATAGCACAAGAAAGCATGGACAAGTTGAGGACTGTATCTGGAAAAAATACTCACATGGAGGAAATTGAGAATCCAACATCAAGATCCAATTACTCATGCACAGTACTTGGAGGACAAATAAATTAAATCCTGCCCCTTCACAACTTCACAAGAAGTCATTTCAGGCTTTTCTTATACATCCTGATATGCAAATCTTGAGTCAATATAGTTGTTTTCTACCTACTGCCGCTTTAACCAGAGACTTGCAAAAAGTATGTGGTTCTTCTAAAAAAGGAGAAATAATATACACTGCTGATAGAGAGAGAGAAGGAAGGGAAAAAAAGGAATGAATAATATAAATGCCTTGAGATGATAATAAGTTTGGAATAGCCATGGTGTGAAGTGTAATAGAGATTCAAGAAGGGAATAATAAAAAGATTCCCATGTAGCAGGGAGGTTACAGTTAAAATTAAATAAATTTGAAGTGTATCCAATTGGCACAGTTGGATTATTTGCTCTAATGTGTTCTGCTCCACACAAAAAGGAATGGAGAGGGTTGCTGAAGGTATTTGGCAAACCATGAATGGTGACAGAACAGAAGGGCAAGAGATTTAATGGTGGAGGGCAGTGTGAAGTTGGGTTGGTGAACTCTAGGATCAAAATATCAAGAGGAGGAAAGGGAAGTCGGATCAGGGGTGATAGACTGCTGTAGCAGGGAAAAATAGACTAACAGGCGACAAGGATAAAGACAATAGGATTACAGACTTAGCACAAGCTCTTTAGAGGACATTTAGACCCATCTTCTCATTGAATTGTCCCAGTTCATACAGGTAGTTAGTAGCAGAGCTGGGAGTGGAACATAGTTCTCTTGATTAAAAGTATCCAGGACTGACAGATTTAGGTAATGGAGAAGGGGGCCAAAAAACTGGAGGAGAAAAGTTACCCCAAACAGTTTTTAGATACTATAATTTTCACAATTCTTAATAAAGCTGCTTTGTCCTTTTTCCTCCTCCTAAATTTTTCCATAACCACAACCACTCCCCTCCCTACAAAAATTGGTGTGATAGGAGTGATGGGGAAAAAAGGAAAATTCTTGTGATCAGAGAGAAATTTCAGAGTTCCAGGTCAGGGAAGTTGAACAGTTCTGGGTAATGGTGAAAGTAAGGTAACCCCTGTATGTGGGTAAAGTGGATCTAAGATTCAGATCACTGGTGGTAAGAAGGTAAACAAACGAATAGGGAATCTAAGGTATTTTAGGGTACATCAACATGTACATTAACATTCCCAAGAACAAAGGCAGTGTGGTTAGGGTGGATAGGTAGACTGTGAGTCAGAGAGGTGGTTAAACTCCATAAGAAAGGAGAGAATAATGGGGAAACTATTTGGGGGTAAACTCAAAAGGAGAGATAGGAGTTTGGCAAAAAGGTAATGTGTGTAATTCATAGAGTACTGATTTAGCTTCTGAATAGCTACTGACTTGCTTCAAGTCCCAATTTAAATCTCATCTTCTACTGGAAACTTTTCCCAATTCCTTTTAATTCTAGTGGCTCCTCTATTTTAATTATTCCTGTACATACAATGTCTATATGTATTTGTTTTCTTGCTGTCTCCTGCTCCTAAGAGGAGCTGTCTTTTGCCTTTTTATATTCCTATTGCTTAGAAATGCCTGACACATAGTAGGAGTTTAATGCTCTTTGACTGTCTGACTGATTGAATTGAATTCCATCTTGTTCCTCAGCTTCATTTGTAAATGGAGAGGTAGACTTGATGGTCTCCAAAGTCCTTTACAAGACTAAATCTATGATTATGATATAGTTTACTCCTTTTCCTGACCTGGAATGATGGAAGACAATGAAAAAGATGCACTCAGTAGCCATGGATGATTATCTCTTGAAAAAGCCAGCTTCCCCTGAGTGCAGGAAGATGGAAGGAACTTGAGAGGAAGTAGTGTAAAATGAATAAAAGCTTGTTATCAGGCCAACGGAGCTTCAAAATCTCCTGGTGCATCCCGGACCATCTCCAGTCGTCCTGATCTATATCTTGCCACTGGACCCAGATGGCTCTGGAAGAGAAAGTGAGCCAGGTGACCTTGCACAGTCTTCCCTCACTTAAATCCAATTCACGTGCATGTCATGGCAACACCTCCCTGATGTCCAGATCCTCTAAGAACAAAGGACAATCAATAACAACAAAGGAGCTAATGGAAGACATAGCCAAAGAATGCCAGAGGGATAAGGCTGAGGATGACAAAGTAGGAGCAAGGGAAGGGAATATTCATATAAATAGCCTGTAATATTGGATTTCAAGGGATCTGGAGAGAAGGGAGCCTATGAAATATAGGACGGGTGATTTTTTTTTCACTTCCACAAATTAAAAGCCCCAAGCTGGCAATAAAAGTTAGACAGGTGATGTTCATTTTCTCACCTTCTCGTGGCCCCAGTTGGATACAAGTAATTGAAAGCCTGGTGTCTGGGGTCTTAATAATAATGCAAGACTTTGACTGTTGACTTTCTCACTCTTCCAGACTACAGGCCTGCCCCAAGCTCTGGATGGGTAGTAATGAAGGCCTGTGGTGGTGGCTCTCTATTGTTGAGGCTCTGGTCTAGGACTGGACCCAAGTGCTAGAGTTCTTGTGACTGATAAAGAGAACTAACCATTGCTTTCCTACTTGATTCTCTACTAACGAAAAAGTAGATGAAAAAACATCTATTATTATGGGCCCAGTACAATTTGTGTGGAGTAACGAAATCAAAAAAAGGACAGTTCTTGTTAGTTTATATTGTAACTGGAGAAAATAACACAAAGGAAAGGAGATCAATTGAGGGGCAGATGGAAAAGTCAAAGAATCCTTGGGGTAATTAGAGGGGATTTCCTTGCCATGATGTAAGTCTGAAAGGACAGGACCACCATCAGTGGGAAGGTGGGAGTAGGCAAAAGGCTGGAATAGCCTTAAAGATGGAGAAGGGGAAGACCCCCAGCTTCTGGGCTATTTGACAAAAATTGCTGGGAAAATTGGAAATTAGTATGGCAGAAATAGACATTGGCCCACACCTAACACCCTATACCAAGATAAGATCTAAATGGGTTCTGTGATTTAGATATAAAGAGTGATACTATAAGCAAATTAGAAGAACGAAAGATAGTCTATCTCTGATCTGTGGAGGAGGAAGGAATTTGTGGCCAAAGAAGAATTAGAATACATTTTGGAATGCAAAATGGATAATTTTGATTATATTAAATCAAAAAGGTTTTGTACAAACAAAACCAATGTGGACAAGATTAAAAGGGAAGAAATATACTGGGGGGAAAATTATATTCCTTTATATAAAGGTCTCATTTCTAAAATATATAATTGACTCAGATTTATAAGAATTCAAGCTATTCATCAATTGATAAATGGTCAAAGGATGTGGACAATTTTCAGATGAAGAAATTAAAACCATTTATAGTAATATAAAAAATGCACTAAATCGCTACTGAGCAGAGAAATGCAAATTAAGACAACTTTGAGGTACCACGACTCACCTCTCAGATTGGCTAAGATAACAGGAAAAGATTTTTTTATTTTTTTATTTTTATTTTTAAATTTATTTTTTTTAATTTTATTTGCATAACATATGTGTCGGTAATTCTTCAACATAATTTTTCCCCTCAACTCCTCACCCCTCCCCTAGATGGCAGGATATCCACTACATGGATAACAGGAAAAGATAATGATGAATGTTGGAGGGGATGTGGGAAAACTGGGACATTAATGCATTGTGTAATGTGTACTAACACTGATTTGACCATTCTGAGAGCAATGTGGAACTATGCCCAAAGGGCTATCAAAATGTGCATACTCTTTGACCCAGCAGCGTTTCTACTGGGCTTGTATCCCAAAGAGATCTTAAAGGTGGGAAAGGGCCCCACATGTGCAAGAATGTTTGTGGCAGCCCTTTTTATAGTGGCTAGAAACTGGAAGCTGAAGGGATGCTCATCAATTGGAGAGTGGCTGAATAAATTATGGTATATGAATGTTATGGAATATTATTGTTCTGTAAGAAACGACCAGCAGGATGATTTCAGAGAGGCCTGGAGAGACCTGCATGAACTGATGCTGAGTAAAATGAACAGAACCAAGAGAATATTGTACAAAGTAACAGCAAGAGTTTTGATGATCAATTCTGACGGACGTGGCTCTTTTCACCAATGAAATGATTCAGGCCAGTTCCAATGATCTTGTGATGAAGAGAGCCATTTACACCCAGAGAGAGGACTGTGCGGACTGAGTATGGATCACATAATATTTTTACCTTTTTTATTTGCTTTCCTTTTGCTTTCTAATTTTTTTCCTTTTTGAGATCTGATGTTTTTATGCAGCATATTTGTGGAAATATATATAGAAGATTTACAAATGTTTAATATATATTGTATTACTTGCTATCTAAGAAAGGGAGTGGAGAGAAGGAAGGGAAAATAATTTGGAACACAAGGTTTTGCAAAGGTGAATGTTGAAAATGATCTATGCATATGTTTTGAAAATAAAAGGCTAAAATAAAAAAAAAATAGGATGGAGATGGGGGTCAGTAGTAAAAAGTTCAGAGGACACTGGCAGAAAAACTGAGGGTGGACTCTGGGTGGCCTACTGATCTATCTGGGATGCTCCAAGCTTCCTAGATGGACTCTCTTAAGACTCTCATGATGTTCTCCATTCCTATAATGTCCCACCTTCTCCTCTTTTGATGTTAAAATTCTATGCATTCTCTAAAGCCCAATTCAAATTCATCTTTGTGAGTTTCACCTGATCCTGCTAATATCTGATGACTTTTCCTTACTTAGATATCTAATATATCTATGCATTATTTTGAATTGTGGCTGCTGTTTGTGTGTTCTTATGATAGTAACAGAAATGGGGAACAATAAACTAAATGCTCAAAGGAACTGTGACCATATCGTTTTGGGTCATGTATAACTCTCAGGACCCTGTCTGGGGTTTTCTTGGGAGAGATACTGGAGTGTTTTGCCATTTACTTCTCCAGTCCATTTTACAGATGAGGAAATTGAGGCAAACAGGGTGAGGTTGACTTGCCCAGGCTCACACAACTGGTATCTGCAGACAGGCAAATTTCTAGGCCAGCACTCTTGCCTTCTTGCTGTCCTATGGCATGTAAACTCTGTATCTTCCCCACTGTTTAAGTAGTCTTGGACACACAATTGTGGAAAACTGAAGTGAATTGAATTCCATTAAGTTCTAGTTTGAATTCCATATTGACCAGATGGCTTCGTCAACTGTACTGTTCCCAAGGAATTAGCTCTATATTCTCATTGAGCATCATTATTTTGCCTAATTGATACTGGTAGGCTCGTCCTTTTACAGAAGGTAATACAAAAGCAACAATAAAAATAAGAGTACAATCAGTGTGTGAGAATTAGAAATTGCTATGAGAAAAAAAAATGGAAAAATTATCTCTAGTCCTGGGATGAGTGAGGGTCAAAGGGGAAGAGGAAAACCAACAGAAATGCTTTACAGTATAGTCATCCCCATCTATACATCACATGAAATCCATGTAAATTAATTACATAAATAATATGATAAAATAATAAAAAATTTCCATACAGAAAATGATCATCAGTCTCATTACTTTGTGGCCAGATAATTTTTTTTTAATTAAAGCTTTTTATTTGTATAACATATCTATGGGTAGTTCCCCAGCATTGATCTTTACAAAGCTTTCCATTACAAATTTTACCCCCAGTCCCCTCCCCTCCCCTAGATGGCAGGAAGTCCACTACATGTTAATAATGTTGAAATACTTGACAAGTTGTGCAAGAAAAATCCTATCTACAAGAAGAAAAAAAAAATCAGAGAAAGGAAACACAATGCAAGCAAACATCAATAGAGAGCATGAAAATGTTATGTTGTGGTCCATATTTCATATCCCTCTCTCTGGGTGTATATGGTTTTCTTCAGTGAACAATTGGAACTGGTTTGAAACAATTCTTTGTTGCAGAGAGCCATGTCCATCAGAATTGATCATCATGTAATATTATTGTTGCTGTGTATAATGATCTCCTGGTTCTGCTCATTTCACTCAGCATCAGTTCATGAAAGTCTCTCCAGGCCTCTCTGAAATTGTCCTGCTGGTCGTTTCTTACAGAGCAATAATATTCCATAACATTCATATACCAAAATTTATTCAGCCACTCTCCAATTGATGGGCATCTACTCAGTTTCCAGTTTCTAGCCACTACAAAAAGGGCTGCCACAAACATTCTTGTACATGTGGGTCCCTTTCCCTCCTCTAAGATCTCTTTGGAATATTGGCCCAGTAGAAACACTGCTGGGTCAAAGGGTATGCACAGTTTGATAACTTTTTGAGCATAGTTCCAAATTGCTCTCCAGAATGGTTGGATCCATTCACAGTTCCACCAACAACGTATCAGTGCCCCAGTTTTCCCACATCCCCTCCAGCATTCATCGTTATCTTTTCCTGTCATTTTAGCCAATCTGACAGGTGTGTAGTGGTACCTCAGAGTTGTCTTAATTTGCATTTCTCTGATCAATAGTGATTTGGAGCAACTTTTCATATGACTAGAGATGGTTTTAATTTCATCATCTGAAAATTGTCTGTTTATATCCTTCGAATACTTATCTATTGAAGAGTGGCTTGAATTTTTATATATATGAGACAATTCTCTGTATATTTTAGAAATGAGGCCTTTATCAGAACCATTAAATGCAAAGATGATTTCCCAATTTGATGCTTCCCTCCTAATCTTGTCTGCATTAGTTTTATTTGTACAGAAACCTTTTAACTTAATATAATCAAAATTATCTATCTGGTGTTCAATTAGAAGTTCCAGATCTTCTTTGGACATAAATTTATTCCATCTCCACAGGTCTGAGAGGTAAACTATATTACATTCCTCTAACTTGCTTACAAAATCACCCTTTATATCTAGCTCTTGAACCCATTTAGATCTTATCTTGGTATGTGGTGTTAGGTATGGGTCAAGCCCTAATTTCTTCCACACTAGTTTCCAATTTTCCCAGCAGTTTTTGCCGAATAGTGAGTACTTATCCCAAAAGCTGGGGTCTTTGGGTTTATCGAACACTAAATTGTTAAGGTTATTGCCTAGATTGTCCTGATAACCTATCCTATGCCATTGATCGACTGCTCTATTTCTTAGCCAGTACCAAATGGTTTTGATGAACACTGCTTTATAATATAGTTTTAGATCTGGTACAGCAAGGCCATCTTCTTCTGCCTTTTTTTTCATTAATTCCCTTGAAATCCTTGACCTTTTGTTCTTCCAAATGAACTTTGCTACTATTTTTTCTAGATCTGTAAAATAATTTCTTGGGAGTTTGATTGGTATGGCACTAAATAAGTAGATTAGTTTGGGTAGTATTGTCATTTTTATTATATTCACTCTGCCTACCCATGAGCACTTAATGTTTTTCCAATTGATTAGGTCTGATTTTATTTGTGTGGAAAGTGTTTTGTAGTTTAGCTCGTATAGTTTCTGACTTTTCCTTGGCAGATAGATTCCCAAATATTTCATCCTATCATCCATTATTTGGAATGGAATTTGTTTTTGTATCTCTTGCTGCTGAATATTGTCGGTAATATATAAAAATGCTAATGATTTATGTGGATTAATTTTGAATCCTGAAACTTTGCTAAAGTTGTGAATTGTTTCTAGTAGTTTTTTAGTTGAGTCTCTAGGGTTCTCTAAGTATACCATCATGTCATTTGCAAAGAGTGATAATTTGGTTTCTTCATTACCTACTCTGATTCCTTTTATCTCTTTTTCTTCTCATTGCTAAAGCTAACATTTTTTTTTTTTTTTTTGCTTTTTGCTGAGGCAATTGAGGTTAAGTGGTTAAGTGACTTGCCCAGGGTCACACAGCTAGGGAATGTTATGTGTCTGAGACCACATTTGAACTCAGGTCTTCCTGACTTCAGGGCTGGTGCTCTATCCACTGCGCCACCTAGCTGCCCCTAACATTTCTAATACAATATTAAATAGTAATGGTGATAGTGGGCAGCCTTGTTTCACTCCTGATCTTATTGGGAATGGTTTTAATTTGTCTCCATTACATATGATGCTTGCTGATGGTTTTAAATAGATGCTACTGATCATTTTAAGGAAAAGTCCATTTATTCCTATACTCTGTAGTGTTTTTAATAGGAAAGGGTGTTGGATTTTATCAAATGCTTTTTCTGCATCTATTGCGATAATCATATGGTTTTTGTTAGTTTGGTTATTAATATAATTAATTATGCTGATAGTTTTCCTAATATTGAACCAGCCCTGCATCCCTGGTATAAATCCTACTTGGTCATAGTGTACTATCCTGGGGATGACTTTCTGTAATCTCATTGCTAATATCTTATTTAAAACTTTTGCATCAATATTCATTAGGGAAATTGGTCTATAGTTTTCTTCAGCCAGATAATTTGTTAGAAACATGTAGGTGTTCCTTGAAATGTGTGGGGAGACAAAGAAATAAATATCAAAGCTATTTGTTTCAAGATGATTTTTAAAAACTAAAAGTTATTACAAACCAGTATATTCACTTTTATTTTCAAATAGATCAAAACTAGAACAGTTAATCTATATATGTATAGACTAGAAAGCAATGGTATAGTTTAATTTTGCAGAACTTTATTACATCTTTTAAAAGTTCCACTTTCTATCACAGTAGTCATTGAGCATCACTGTTTGGTGCTGGATTCTAGCAAGTCTTTTGCTTCATTTATTTTGGTTGCTAAATAAGGAGATCCACCTGAGAGGACAAAGAAAAACAAATGAATTAAAATATACTTCATTATGACAGTTTTTTTTAAAAGACCCAAATTTAGAAAAACACTCCTAATTATAATTCTCTCATATTTTCTTATGCATTCATTTTATGACAAATTGTTTCACAAGCTGACTATATATCAAAACAGCATAGATTAAACTTGAATAGTGAAGTATCACTGACATCCAACAATCAGACTTAGCCACTGTGACAAAAAAAAAAAACAAAACAAAAAACACTTTGAAAAAGTTGTTGTAATCTGGAATAATTTGAAAAACACACATAGCTTTCACTAGACAGACTTTTCTTAACTAATTTTTAAAGAACAGAATAGCTATATAAGACTAAAAGTCATTTCCCAATGGTTATGGCCTTGATGACTATAAATAAATAGTTTGCAAAAGAATTGCACATTTCTCTATCATCAACCAAATGAAACAATGCTCAGGCAAATACAAACACACTTGTGGTTCTACTTCACATCTACTTCACAACATGGTTGTTGTGAAAATCAAATGAGTTTTCAAAGTAAAGTGCTTTGCAAACCTTAAAGCATTACATAAATGCTAGCAATAATGATGGTGATAAATGGAATGGAATCCCACTATGGCACAGATATGATTAAACAGATGCTTTCAATGAAACCAAACTATGAACTTGAGCAGGATGAAGTGAGCAGAATAAGGGGAACAATTTATACAATAACAACACTGTAAAACCAACTTTGAAAATCTTAAAAACTCTGATCAACACAAAGACACACCACAATTTCTGAGGATAAATGATAAAGATGCTAATTACTTCCTGCAGAAAGGTGATGGCCTCAAGGTACAGAATAATAAAAAAAAAATTGTTGGATGTGGCCAATGTGTGAATTTGTTTTATTTGACTACAGATATATTATCAGAGTTTTGTTTTTCTTTTCCTTTTCAATAGTAGGAGACAGGGGTAGGAGAGATATAAAATCAATTTCTGTTAAATAAATCTACTTTTTAAAAGAACATTACAGTATTATCATAAATAATGAACATAAAGAATTCAGAGTGGGCTGAATCAGGAAAACAATACAATTTCTACAACAATGTAAATGCAAAGGACAAAATGAAACTAAACAATGATAGAATTCAGCCTAGGAGAAGAGTTGAGAAAATATACCTCCTTCTTTTCATTTCAGTGGTTGGGAGCTATGGATCAGAAATATTGCACCTTCTGTCAAACTCAATTGATATATATATAGGCTGTTTTTCTGACCTGTTTTTATTCTCTTTCTTGTTAAATTTTTGTTACAAACAATGCAAAACTATATTTGAAAACAACAAAAGGCATTAATAATAATAAAAACATTTTTAAAAGAAAAATGAGACATCCATGTGTTCAAGAAGATGTCCATCTAGTTGACAAGAGGACAACAACAGATGAACTTTCAAGTCACTTCCTTTAGGGAAGACATCAGGACACCTGTCTAGTCCTTAGCTCCCCAAAAATACTCTGCTAGGGTTTAAAGGTGTGTGCTCTGCTGATGACAGTAACAAAAGCACTCAAAGAAGGGCTTACTGTCCTGGGATATCAACTTGCAGATAGCTGCAGAATTGTGACATAGGTCTGTGTCCTAAAGTGAAACGGGTCAGTTTTCCTTTAGTGTTCTTTTATACAATGGGATCTCTGTCTCTGTCTCTGTCTCTGTCTCTGTCTCTCTCTCTCTCTCTCTCTTTGCTTTTTGCTGAGGCAATTGGGGTTAAGTGACTTGCCCAGAGTCACACAGCTAGGGAATGTTAAGTGTCTGAGATCAGATTTGAACTCAGGTCTTCCTGACTTCAGGGCTGGTGCTCTATCCACTGCGCCACCTAGCTGCCCCCAATGGGATCTCTCCTGAGCAATAATAAAATAAGGAAAATTGCAGTGAAATTTTTGATATGGAGATGTTATAAATGATAAACAGAGCCTATCTTGCTTCCAATATGACACAAAAATAACCAGACCCCAAATGTCATACTAAAGCTACTTAAAATATAGTACCCCTTCTAAGTTCAAATTCTGAATAGTCACTGCTTATCACTTCGTCTAACCATACAATACGATTTGGGGTTTATTTTTTCATTCCCTCCCTCCCCCTTGAATTCTAACCATCTGCCTACAGTTGCTGCAAATATCATTAAGTTCCTATCAGTAGCTCACCACACACTCAAATATACCTCAATGTCATTTGTGAAAATAGTTCTTTCTTGTTTCTTTCCTAATAGGAATATATGCTCAGGATGGCTCTTTCATAAACACTGATTCTTATGAATGAAAAATGAAGGAGACAGAAGGAAGAGAAAAATGACAGCTCTACAAGCTTGGGGTTCAGGTGGGTGGAGAGGAAAATGTTGGAAGTAGTTATATTTAGCCTTCTGCCCTTGAGGACTCTGCCGACATTTTCATATCAAGATCTGAATCACTGTAAACACTCATTACTGAATATATCATATAGTGTCAAACCATGTCCTTGAATACATAATGAGGGGTACTTAAAAAGTCAATGAAAATCATACAGATGTGCTTGGGAATACAAACAAAGTTTAAAGAAAGGTTCTGGGGGGCAGGGGGAAGGACACTTCCAATAGGAAATAATAATTCTTTGTAGTTAAGTAGTTTAAAACCTTTATACTGACAGGCCAGTGCCAAACACTACATGGGAATGTTATAAATAATACATAAGGTGAACTTTTGAAATATTCTATTAATTTATCTGTACAAAATTCTGGATGGTTAAACGGTAAGTTGTGATATGTTCATTTATCTGATGGAAAAACTAAGGCCCAGAGGGCCAGATGCCTTGCCAAATGTCAATGAGTTGATTTTCCACCAAGAAAATATTTCACTTCCTTTAATTCAATACAACAAACATGGGTACTGTGCTAAGTGGTACAGATAACCAAACCAAATCAGAAACAATCCCTGCCTTTAGGCATTTATATTTTACTGAGAGGAAACATGAACACAAACAGGTAAACAAAATACAAGCTAATTTCCAGGATATGATAAAAGTAAGGGAAGTCAGGAAAGGCTCCCTACAAGAAGTGGTACTTGGTTGAATCCTGAAGGGAACAAGAGGATTCCAAGAGAGGAGAAGAAGGAGGAGGGAAGGGAGGGAAAGCATTCTAAGGCATGGGAGATGGTATGTGCAAAAGCCCAGAAGGGGGACATTGAAGGTTGTTTATGAGGAATAATAACACATGGGTCAGTTTTCCTGGAACATAAAGTATAGGAGAATAATGTGTAATTAGGCTAAAAAGATAGGATAAAGTCAGACTGTGGAAGGCATTTAAGTACCTCTATCCTAGAAGCAACAGGGAAGCACAATATTCTTTTTTTGTCGTTGTTTTTGTTTTTTGCTGAGGCAATTGGGGTTAAGTAACTTGCCTAGGATCACACAGCTAGGGAATGTTAAGTGTCTGAGACCAGATTTGAACTCAGGTCCTCCTGACTTCAGGGCTGGTGCTCTATCCACTGCGCCACCTAACTGCCCTGAAGCACAATATTCTTGAGCAAGGAAGTGAAATGGTCAGAATTTTCTAAAATATCATTTTGGCAGCTGCATGGAATATGAATTAGAGAAAAGAGAAAATGGAAGCAGTGAGACCAATTGCAATAATCCAAGCAAGAGATGGTGAGGATCAAAACAGAGTGGTGGCTGTGAGAATTAAAGGGGATAAATATAAGAAATGTTGTGGAAATAAAATTTAAGATGGGCACAGAAGGGACTGAGAAAGGAAGATACTCTAACAGTGATTGAAAGGATGGCAGGAGGCTGCATGGTGGAGTGGACAGGAGTCAGAACTTGGAAGATCCAGCTTCAAAACCATCTTTACACAGTTATAGCTGTGTATCTCCTGGGGAAAAAAAATCATACAATCCCTCCAGCTAGAGCCAAGTTTCCTCATCTGTAGAACGAATGAATCGTGATTGATGATCTTTGGAGAACTTCCCAACTCTCTTTAGGAGATACCTCTCCACAGCATACAATGATAGCCTAGGCAGAAAGAAAATTAGGAAGATAGATAAGAGGAAGAGGTTTAGAGGAAGAGATGAGATTTGTTTTGGACATACTGAGTGTGAGTCTCTGGAATATAACACAAGGAAGTAACCAAAAGGCAGCTGTTAACATGGGTCTGGATCTCCAGGGAGCACGGAATTCAGTCAGAGATCACTGAGATTGTCAGGGTGGCAGAGAAGAGGAGAGATCCAGGAAAGAGCTGTGGAGCACATCCATACACAGGGGATGAGGACAGAAGCTCTCTCAGTCAGGTAGAAGGGAAATGAGGAGAGAGAGATTTGTCAGGAAATCCCAGGCAAGAGAGAGTCCAAGAAAAGGGAGTAATCAATAATGTGGAAAGCTACAGACACGGCAAGAAAGAAGAACTGAGAAAAAGCCATGGTTTTGGGCAAGGATACAGCTGAAATCTGAGGAGCTGCCAATGACTGGTCTTGTCTGGGAAGATAAAAGCCCACATCTGTCCTCTCCACAAAGAGTTAAGAGACAACAGAGGCAGAAGGCTGCATGAGTTGTCAGTCTCTCTTTTTTCGTGGCTAAAAGTTAGAAATTGAAGGCATTCTCATCAATTAGAGAATGACTAAACAAGCTGTGGCATATGACTGTAATGGAATATTACTGTGCTATAAGAATACAAGCAGAATGATTTCAGAAAAACCTGGAAAGACTTACATGAACTGATGCTGAGTGATGATACATGCTAACAGCAATAATGATTGATTAAGAACTGTGAATGACTTAGGTATTCTCAGTACTACATGATCCAAGATAATCCCAAAGGATTAATGATGAAGCATATTGTCTGCCTCCAGAACAAAGAATTGAAATTGTTTGAATACTGCCTGAAGGGTGCTATTTTTCACTTTCTTTTTTTTCTTTTATTCAAGTCTTTCTTTATAAAATTACTAATATGGATATATTTTCCATTATTGTACATGTATAACCTACATCTGTTTGCTTAAATTCTCTCCTCATTGCAGCCTTTGTCTCTCTCTGTTGGATACTGCTACTTAGTTGTACTGACAGTATCTTAAAACTCAACCAGTTTAAATCCATTACCTTTTCCCCAAAGCCAGGCTTTCCCAGAGTCTTCTTTATTTCTTTTAATCTTATTAGCATTCATTTTCCTTGTCACCACGCCTGAATCCTTAAAAGAATCTTCCAGTCTTTCCATTCCCTTATCTTCTTAGTTCTTCCTTTTATTAAACTCTCAAATCTGTCTCTTTCTATTCTGTGGTCACTTCTTAATAATATCATTCAGATGCATATATTGTTTGCAAAGCACTTTCCTCACAGAGCACTCTAAGCTATATACTGTAAGCATTACCTACAACTTAGAGATGGAAAAATGAAGTTCAAGACAGTTCTTGATTTTTTTGTGTGTCACAGACCCTTTTGGCAGGTAATGAAGCCTTTAGACCCTTTTCAGAATAATTTACTTGAAGGTATAAAATCAATAATATAGAAAAACAAAAGAAATCAATTACACAGCTAACAATTTTTTTTTAAATTAAACAATTAAAAAAAAATTAAAACACTCTCTTAAGAATAGACATCCAGGTATTCTGATTGTAAATCTAGTACTACTTCAACTATACAAATCTGTATAGAGCTCTATTTCAATAGTTTCCTAACTGATTTTTCTATATTCAATTTCTCTCCTCTCTAAACACTTCCATCTGGCTAACTTTACTAAAGAAATATACTTTGTATATGATACTCCCATGCCCCAAACTTTTAAAAGCTCCAAAGTCAGGTAGTAGGCTGGAAGAATGAGTAAAAAACAAACATACAACCTGAATATAACATCTCAATGAATCTAACCATAAAATTAATGAATGGTCAAGAATATAAAAGGAGGAGTAATGGCAAGAAGATGGGAAAAAAAAAAAAAAGGGCCTAGCAGTACCAAATCTTCAAATATGCCAAAAAACCCATAATCATCAAAACACTTTGATATTGGGAAAGAAATAGAAAAGGCTGATCAGTTATCAGAACAGATAGGATACACAATATACCAAACCTAAAAGCACATCAGTTAGTGTCTGATAAAACCAAAGATACCAGCTATTGATACAAAAACTCATTATTTGCCAAAAAAAAAAAAAAAAAAAAAAAAAACAAACTGTCAAGAAACCTGGAAATCAATTTGGTAGCCATTAGGCATGGTCCAGCATCCCATATCACATGCCAAGATAAATTCAAAATGGATGTGTGATTCAAATATAAATATGTTACATCTTAAGCAAATTAGTGGAACTTGGAAGAATTTATCTGTCAGATCTATAGATAAGGGTGAAGTACACTGCCAAACAAGATAAAGGGGTTCAGATGAGATAAAATGGATAAATAGCAAAAGAATCTTTGTATCAAGTTTCTTTGATAAAGGCCTCATTTCTAAAATATATATGGAACTGAGTCAAATCTACAAGAAATCCATTCCTCAACCTAAAATAATAAGCCAAGGGATATGAAGAGGCAGTTTTTTAGCAGAAGCCAATAGCCATATGAAAAAAAAAATGCTTTAAATCACCAAAAATTTGAAATGAAAATTAAAACTATTCTGAGGTACCATCCATAAATGGCTAACATTAAAAAAAAAGGGGGGGGGTAAAAATGGCAAATTCTGGAAGGAATGTGGGAAAACAGATATACTAATAATATATCATCAGTGTATATGTGAATTAATCCAAACATTCTGGAAAACAATTTGAACTATGACCAAAAAGCTATTAAACTGTCCATGCCCTATGACCCAGCAATGCTGCTACTAGGTCTACACCCAGAAGAGATCACCATAAGAGGAAAGGGATTCATCTGTACAAAAATATTTGTAGAAGCTCTTTTTGTGGTGTCAAAGAATTAGAATTTGAAAAGATGATCATCAAATGGGGAATAGATAAACAAGTTGTGATAGATGAATGTAAAGGAATGCTATCATGCTGAAAGAAATGATGAAGGCGTGGTTTCAGAAAAACATGGGAAGATTTTTATGAACTAAAACAAAGTGAAGTGAACAGAACTAGGAGAACAATCTACACAGTAAGAGCAATACTGTAAGATAATCAACTTTGAAAAACTTAATAAACTCTGAACAACACAATGACCCATCAAAGTGCAATATAAAGCATATTTTTTAAATGTTTCTTTCTTTTCCTTCCTTTTTTTTTTTAAAAGGAAGGGGAATGGGAGTGGGAGTGGGGAGACATAGCTAATACAAAAACTAGTTTTGTATGACTATACATATTTATCATTTTTTTTCTTTCCTTTTCAATGGAGGGAGAAGAAGGGAGAGAATTTGGGGGAAAAAAAGAAAACTCTCAGAGCTTTGAAAAACAAAAACAAAGTGTCATGTACAAATAGGTACTTAATAAATGTATCTTATTGCTAATGTATGGTGAGGTGCCATTCTATTACCCCTTTCAATTTGATTTAATTCAATAGACATTTATTTTGTCAAATGACTAAGTTTCACTGACAGTAACATTTCAATGAAGAAATACTACTGTTTTTCTGTAGAGGAAACAGCTAAACATTAGGAGTGAAGATATCAACAAATTATAGACAAAATGTTTTATTGCTAATTAAATATGGATGGAAAATGATGGTGTTCAGAGATGTTAGTATAAGAAAGGATAGTCAAGGGTTTTTAAATTAATGACTCTCTTGAAAATAACTGTGATTTATTGATAACAGAATCTAGTAAGTAAGAATACTGACGTAGAAATAAAAAACAAAGCACTCTTTCCTCCAGACAATACTATGATTGAATACTATGATTAAAATTGTTGCAGATTTGTCTGTGATTGAAAAAGCATTTCTTAAGCTAAGCATTATGCCCAATTCTTGGGAAACAAATAGAAAAGCAAAGACACTCTGCCTTCAAGAAACTTATATTCTAATAAAGGAGACAAAAAATAAAAGAGAGGGGTGACCATGAAGAGACACTGAAATTTACCTGGGCTGGCTATATAGGACCATGGGGTAATAGATTTAAATACCTCATCCAGGAAAATGATAAGAGCTGATACGATCATGGTTTTAGGCTTGGGGAGGAGGAGATGAGGGTAGAGGAAAGAGGACAGAGGGTAGAGGAAAGAGGGTAGGGAGTAGAGGGAAGAAAGAATCATAGGATTGTGGATGGCAAGACTGGAAAAAGAATTGGGAGAGAAGTTAATTGTGGCTGTCCCTTTCCTAAAACAGTGGCAGCTCCTAATCAAGAGAGTGGGGCTCCTGTGATTCTTCAAATTTGTCTACCTCAAATCTATGAAATAGAGATAAGGGCACTGAATATACACCTGTTTAAAAAAAAAAAGTTCAAATCTAGTGTAGACAAATAATGGATTACTTAATGAGAATTTTGAGTCTGACAAGATCCATGTCTTATTTCATGGCAAATTAGAAGGATCCAAGATCCCACAAGACATGCTTAGACTATGCAAAACAGAGACATATGACTGCCAAGGTGTTTGCCAAGAGCATAATCCACTGTAGGTGAAGCCCTTCAGCCATTCTTGTTTATAGATTATATTAAATTCCAGAATACTATAAAGGATTCTAAATATGAACTATAATCTTTCAAGAATGTTTGACTTATTTATCCATGTAGGAAAAACAAGAGGATGAAGTATGCATATTGTGCAGAGTATGATGTGCAGATGGATGTTTAATTCAAAGTTTGTCCATTAGTCCATATATATGGAAAGATACATGGACAGTGAGTTGAATGCAGAAATTGAAAAAAAGAGAAGATCAAGCTGAATTACCTTTGGACAACTGCACAGTGCTTTTAATGGCCCCAAAGTTTCCCTCTGAAGCAAAGGCACAGCTTTTAAATAACAATATTCTTCTGGTGATGTACAATTATATATCATAGAACAAAACTGTCCCTAAATAATTAAGATTGTGAAACATCCAAACCCCAGTGGAGCAGTACATGGTAGGCATGAGGATGATCCAACATACTGCTAACAAAGAACTTCATTTAAGAAGGAAGCAGTAATAGTGAAAGGTAAAGCTAACAAATGGATGCTCCAGGGCCGTCTACTGGGGGAAAAATTTGGGGAAATCCAATTGGGCTGCAACCTGTGCTGAGGGAAGGACTATCCACACTGAAGTCACAGCTCTATCAAAAGTAGAATTTTGATATTTGTATCCAACAAATAAGGAACAACTATGGAAGGACAGATGCAATACCTAATTAAAAAAAATAATGAAAAACGTAATGGTGTGCTAGAAAGAACACAGCAAGCCAAAAGACCATGGTTTAAGTATTGGTTTTATCATATACTAGCTCTATGGCCTCAGACAGAGCATTTACACTTCCTGGTCTCAGTTCCCTCCTATGTAAGAGAAGGGTAACTAGATTAAGGGAAGTCATCTTCCAGTGACTAGGTGATTCTTCTTTGATTCTATTATTCTCAAATCAAAAGAGAAGATAATATGGGGGCATTGCCTTTTTGTATAACGTGAAGTCTATAGGCTTTCTAGTCAACCACTTTAGAATCCATTTAAACATTCAATTCTCTAATCCATCTCTCCATCTTTTACTACAAGAATAATATGAAAGATTTTATGAAATACTTTGCTATACTCCTGGTAAACTGTTAATGCCTTCCTCTGATCTCTCAGTTTCATTACCTATTTAAAAAGGAAATCAGTTTGGTCTGCCTGGCAGGACCTGTTTGTGATGAAATCATGCTGGCTATTTCCAGTGAGGTTCACCATTTCCATTTCTTCCATTCCTCTGTGGTTACCAAACAATTTTAAAATCTAGCTTTTGGAATTTCAATCCATGAATCTAGGTCTCTCAAGGTGGGCCCTCCAGCACATTCAATCAGCAATTCAATCAGCACAGGGCATGGTACTTTGTCAAGTTTAGCCCATCATTAGAATTCAGTTCTCCTTTTACCTTCTGACTCTTAAGTGTTAGGCATCCAATATCAGTCATACACAATACACATGAGCAACTTGAACTTGCCCATCTACTTTGTATAGCAATGAGGTAGGCAAATTCAGTATTTAGGTATCTTTTGTAAATTATCTGTCCTAGCCAACTATAATTATCATTTATGAAACTCAAAGGTAACAAAAAAAAGTTACTGTATTAATCAAAGGAGATCTCTTCCCACTTTCAGGCTCCTCTGTTTTTTTTTCAAAATTCACCTCTATTTCATAAGTGATCAGAAGAATAGACAAATAGCAGTTATCATGTAAGTGATTATATGGACAGGTTCCTGATGCAATATGATCAACATCTAGAAACATTATGCATGAATTTCAGAGGCAAGCCACAGATATAAATTCTTGTAATAATTTTAACACATTCTGTTCATCTGGACCAAGCAAATACACCAAAGAATGGTAAAAGAGAAAAAAATATAGCAATGAATTGCCAAGTGTGATGGTATACTCCTATAATCCCTGCTACTGTTGAGGCTGGGGAAATCACTTGGTTTTAGGAGTTCTGAGCTGTGATGGTATACAGCACTAATCTAGGTTTTCCTGACTCTAGGGCTTGTTCCCAAACCCCTATACCATGTTTGTTGCCTTCTTTTTTTCTTGATATATATATATATTTTTAAATTAAAATTGTATACTTTCCAAGATAACCTCATCTTCAATGGTTATTATACAAATGCTTGCATTTGTCTATTCTCTCTGACATTTAGTGTTTTATTTCCTATCTCTCCTTAACTTATAGTAGTTTTATCAAAAATTATTAAAATATTAAGAATTTTCTCAATTCCTCTGATTCTACTTAGCCCCCCCCCAAAAAAAAATAAAAAAAGGTAAACTGGAATCAGAGGACCTACATCAAATCTTCATTCTACCACTTACAGCTGAGTAACCTCACTAAGATTAAGCTCTCTAAGATTCATTTTCCTCATCTATCAAGTAAAAATATAATACTTGGCACAACCTACTTAAGAGAATTGTGAGAATCAAATGAAAATACATATGCAAGTATTTGATATAAACATGGACTATTACTATCACTAAATTTTAAAATGTAATCTGAATGAAAACTCAAAGGATAAAAAATACAGTGATAGTTCTTCAAAAACTAAAAAGAATAGTGGCAAATCATTAAATAGAATGGTAAGATATAGTTCATATATATTATATGGAGTATTAAGTGAACCAATTCTTGAAAATTATTACTTTAACATAATTTTCCTTGTAGAAATATACTATAGCTTAATAAAAAAGAAAGAAAAGAAAATCAAGCATTTATTTAAGCTAAATTGGACCTTAAGATATACTTTTCCCCTTCTCTTTCAGTATGAAAAAAACTCTCTGCTTTTTAAAAAACATCTGTTTCCTTGCCAACAAGCACAATCAACAACCTGTCCATCATGTGGAGGACCCAACTGCCTGAATTCCTGACCCCTATTACAAATCAATCAGTAAGGGTGCATCTATTTGACCTGGAAGTGGTTGCATTTATTTGACCTGGAAGTGGTATTTTTCTGGAAATACTGAATGAGAATTAAGATAGAGCAGAAATTTCAGTGACTGATGGAGCTATCTAAGAACATTAAAAGCAACTTTTTTTTTTCAAAATTTAAGTTTTTATTATTCATACTAAAAACAAGTATACCAAATCAATGGGATGGTATGTGGTAAAAATTACTTTTATACAAAAATAATTAAAGTAAAAGGGCTGAAGAAAGAATGTTTCATTTTTGTGGGAGTGGGCATTGGTAGAAACCCACTTTATTGTCCTATCCCATTAAAAAACTAAATCTGTCAACAAGGATTTTTAAAAACCCCAACTCTCCTCCCTTTCCCCCTTTGACTTCTGAAATATAGGGCAACTCTTTACCATCTGTTATTTTAAAGCAGAAACAGTAATGAACATATGGGCTTTTTCTCTCAACCAGCTGTAGTGTAGTTAAAGTTATAATAATAGCTTTTCTGTAAGATAAATTTACATTAAAAACCTGGCCAGTTAAAAACAAATGGTTCAGCTTCAGAGTCTTACAGAACAGAATTAAGAAATTCAGAATAACTCATGATATATTATACTCCATGACTTAGAACAGATCCCTCAGAAACTCATCATCATGTTCAGATCAGTTTATACAATCAAATAGCTCATAATTCAAGCTTTCTCTTCTTCACCCAAAAATGCCAGAAACTCTAAACAGGTTCAGATTCTTATATACAAAAAACCAGTAACTAAATCCTCCAAAGCAGATAATATAAATCTACCACTTCTGTGGGTCACCGAACTCCAATATAGTCTTATTTATTTATGACATAAGTCATAATATATGTGGAGCACAAACTGTCATCCTAACTATATATCATTTAGTAAATTTTATAGTAAGTTATTCACAATGAACTTAAATGAACTGAAGGGAGTTCTTAGCACATTCTGATCCACATATTATTGAAAATAGAAATTCCATGTACCTTTATCTGGGTGATTCAAAATCATGATTCTCCTGTGAGCTGTTCTAATCTTGGCCTTGCCAGCAGATGGGCTGTAAAAATAAATTAAAGCGCTTACAATAAATAGTGTCAAATGCAGATTGTAAATTAACAACTTATATGGGTTTTAGAAAATTAAAAAAGTGAGAATTTCACCATCTTGTGGACAAACATGAAATTACAGTTTTTACTTCAACCATCTGAATAAATCTTTGACCCAGTTTATATATTGTTTTGTTTCCCTACATCTCTATCCTCTGTTCTCAAGAAGCGTTTACACAATATAATATACAAGGCATAAGAATCACAGTGTTTAGAGTATATTAAGTAGTGAGAGTCCTTTTTTATAAATCGAATGATCTCTTAACAGGATTCAGTGACATATTCAGCAATTAATCTGACCCTACAAAATATTTATGAGAGATGCTATGAGAAAAGTTTGAATGTATGTCTTCACATTCTAGGGAAAATATAAGCAAGATTTAAAAATCATCAGGAAAACATCACTTACTTGGCATTATTAGGGAGTGAATTATTTCATACAATTGCTAAGTGAAGCAAACCTCTAAGTGCCAAAAATATTTTGGATAGTCTTGCTAATGTGTCCTTCCTGCTTCCCAGCCTTTGTAAACTGAACATACTAAACTTGATTTAACCTTTTCTTGATGACTCAAGGTATGATGCCCTAAGAACATCTGTTATTACTGTTTTAGAATATATTAGTACCGTAATGAATTATTGAGGTAAGTGTAGTTACTACCTCTCGATTTTGGTGCTTTTAACACCCATAGGCTAGAAAAGCAGATTGTCAAACTTTTTAGAACTGTATTTAAAAGTAAACTGGTTTTAACTGAAGTTTGATCTTTCTGGGTAAAATACAAAACAACCCCAAAAAACCACTTTAGTTATTATAAAGTTTTAAAAATATATTTTGGCTGTTTAGAAGTTTTTTAAAAATTAATTTCCTTTGCATAGCCATTGTGATCCAAGATGTGTTGAGATTTCACAATAAAGGAATTCCAGATAAAGTATTACTAAATTAAAAACAAATTAGATTCTAGAGCTTAATAAAATTAACACATCAATTTCATGTTACTATTAGTAACCAAAAAAGGATTATTGATTTCTTATACTATACATCTGGACATTTTTTTTTTTAATTTTTAAAAATTTTTAAAAAGAGCCTTAAGGGGCAGAGCCAAGATGGCGGAGTGAAAAGGTGACTTTCTGCCTCTCCTCCGAATTTCTCTCAAATCAACAATAAAATAAGCCTCTGAACTGATCTTCAAGTCAACGAACTCAGAAATATTTGGGCACGGCTCTCTGGATAACTTCATATCAGGTTAGTCTGACTCGGACAGAGAGATAAATAGACGACTCCTGTGTAGGCAGGAAGTGAGGGTGGGACTCAGCTCAGCTCATCTTGGCAGAAATTCCAAACTCCAAATTCCAAACACTTGGAGTTTATCTGAGGCACTCGGGACACTCTGCCCTGATTGGGGGCAGGTGTTCTGGCAGACTTGCCTTGTTTAAGGAGTAATTTGGACTTAGTCCCAAGCCCCCACCGGCCCAGCACTTTAAGTTAACTCGAGGAAGCGCCCCGGGGCAAAGCTTTTCAGCTGCCGTTTTTTTTTTTTCCCCCTACCTTAAAGAGATATCCACGCTGTCTAAAAAACAATGAAGAAGCAAAAGAGAGCTCTCACCATAGACAGCTTTTATCAAGGCAAACAAGTGTTGACCCCAGATGCTGAGGTTCCTTTAGATAAAATACCAGATGAAGGTATTAAAGACCATCACTGGTAACTTTTTCAAAAGGCCTTTCTGGAAGATTGCATAAAGAACCTCAAAAGAGAGCTGGAGGATAAATGGGAAAATAAACTGAAATCAGTGCAAGAAGGATACAATATCTTGGAAGAAGGATATGATGCCCTGCAAAAGAGATATGAAAAAGACACCAATTTATTGAAAAATAAAATTAGTGAAGTGGAAAAAGAGTGCAATGAACAAATTGGCCAGTTACAAAAGGAGCTTAAAAAGGTAACTGAAGAAAACAACACTTTAAAAATAAGAATTGAACAAATGCAAGTGAATGACTCACTAAGACTTCAACAATCAGTCAAACAAAAACAAAAAAATGAAAAATTAGAAGAAAATATGAAATATCTCCTAGGAAAAACAACTGACTTGGAAAATAGATCGAGGAGAGACAATCTAAGGATTATTGGACTTCCTGAAAGCCATGATCAAAAAAAGAATCTAAACACTATCTTCCAGGAAATCCTGAAAGAAAACTGCTCTGACATTGTAGAATCAGAAGGCAAAATCACCATTGAAAGAATTCACCAATCACCTCCTGAAAGAAACCGCAAAATTAAAACCCCAAGGAATATCGTGGCTAAATTTCAGGACTATAGCACCAAGGAACAGATTCTGCTAGCAGCTAGAAAAAAACAATTCAAATACCGAGGATCAATAATTAGAATCACAGGGGCGGAGCCAAGATGGCGAACTGCGGACAGCTTTCTCTGTGAACTCCCTCCGACATTCCCTCAAACCCAGACAAAGTAAGCCTTAAAACTGGTTTCTGAGTGAGGTCCTCGCCAAGCATTTGGACTACAACGCACTTCTATAAAAGATCTACCTTGAAAGAACTCCGGAGAAGGTTAGCCTCAGGGGAAATCGGCCTCTGGTCGCGATCGGACTCCAGCCGGGGCGGAAGTCAGGGCTGCGATAGAGGGGCGGATTTTGGGCACCCAGGAAGCCCCTGGGAGACGCCTGGGCCACTTTGCTCTGCTTGCGGGCAGGTGCTTTGGCAGATCTGCCTTTGGAAGGGGGTGGATCGAGAACAGCTGAAAACGTGGTCCTGGTGCAAATCTAGCCCGACCAGCCTCAGACCGGAAGTCAACTCGGCAAACTGCTCCAGGGCAAATATAAATTGTTGCAGTTTTCTCGGCTTTTGACCAATATCCCAACTTTAAATCATGAGCAAGAAGCAGAAGAGAGCTCTACCATAGAAAGCTTTTACGGAGAAAAAATAGAACAGTCCCCAGATCCTGACATTATGAAAACAATCCCAGATGAAGCCACAAAGGCAGACTTAAGTTGGTCTCCCTTTCAGAAGGCTTACCTGGATGATTGCATTAAGAATCTCAAAAGAGAGCTAGAAGAAGAATGGGGAAATAAATTGAGATCAGGGCAACAGAAATATCAAAAACTGGAAAATAGGACTGGTGAATTGGAAAAAGAAAACAGTTCACTGAAAAACAAAATTGGTGAATTGGAAAAAATCACCAATTCACTGGAAAATAAAAATGGTGAACTGAAAAACAAAATTGGTGAATTGGAAAAAGACAACAATTCACTGAAAAACAAAATTGGTGAATTGGAAAAAGACAACAATTCACTGAAAAATAAAACTGGCAAAATGGAAAAAGAATGCATTGAATCCAGAAATTCAATTGGCCAGCTACAAAAGGAGCTAAAAAAGATAACTGA